>JARKIC010001850.1:0-92180 GCA_029378375.1 Mycena olivaceomarginata | reverse complement strand
CGTAGCCGATCCATCTGCCTCTCTCGAGCACGCCCATCCAACTTTGATGCGTCGGGCGACGTGAACCGAAACTTCACAGCCCCATTCGTGGATATTGCGTAAGTCTGGTCTCGACTTGTGGAATGCCTCGTAAGCAACTCGTAAGGCGTACTACCCACCCAAACACCTTGGTAGATGTTCGATTCTTCAACCAGACAGCGTGTTTCAATGCTTCGCCCCATAGATTTGTTGGCAATCCTGCAGCGTGCAACATCGCGCGCACCTTTTCCAAAAGTGTGCGATTGAGTCTCTCGGCGACTCCGTTGTGCTCGGGGGTGTCCGTGAACGGTGAAGCGGCGCCAATACCCTCTTTGCAAGGTATTTATCGAACACGTGGCTTTGTATTCGCCGCCGTTGTCTGAGTGCAGACTTTGATTCTGATTCCATGTTCAGTTTCCCATCGAGCATCCACGTCCTTCAAACGACTCCAATGTCTCGTCCTTCGAGCGCATCAAGATCAAGACCATGTACCGCGAAGATTCATCTGTGTAAGAGACATAATACTTCTTGTGCTGTGGTGTTTCAACGGTGGCGGGACCCCACACATCCGTGTAGACTTCGTCACCAACATTGCCGGTTGCAGGGCGCTCTATTGCCTTCGAAATTGGCTTGCGAGTCGTCCTGCTGTGCAGGCATGATTTGCAGTCGTCCTTCGAGGTAGGTCCTGTCTCATCGAGTTCAATTCCTTCCACCAACTCATTTTTAACCAGCTTCTTTGCCGCATCAATTGGAAGGTGCCCCATCAAACGGTGCAGCTCCTCGGGAGTCGCGATTACAGGTGCGTCTGATGCTACATTCGCGTGTGGTGATGGACTCGGAACTCGAATGGTATAGAGTCCACAAACGAGTGGAATGGCGCCAATCTGTTGATGTCTGCCATTGAATATGCGGCACTCCTTCTGGCAGAATTGGACTGCACAGCCGGCTTGCGCGATGCGACCAATGGATATGAGGGTGGGTCCGAGCTTTGGTACGTACAAGACGTCCTTTAGAAGGACTCTCGTTGACCCGTTCGCCCCATTTGGCACTTCCAACATGCATATCCCCCATTCCAACTGCATCGAGCGTCTGATTATTGGCTGCGGTAATTCCTCGTGGCTGAATAGCCCAATAATTGGTCAAACGATGTCGTGAGGGGGTCATATGAACTGAGGGCGCCCGAATCGTAGATTTCGAGTCCATCTTCGGGAGTGGTGGCGGCGGTGAATACATTTTGTGGGGTGAGCGATGTCTTCGCTGAGTGCTCATCGATTTTCTCATCCTCCTCAGTGTCGTCAGCTTCGTCGTCGCTGTCCGGCACGTCCAATAAAGGCGGTAAGTCCTTATATTCATCGTCCGACTCCTCGTCCAGTTCATCAAACTCAATGTAGTCCTCCAGCCTGTATGATGCTGCCATCCATGCAGCATCCAAATCGTCTACTGCTTTTGCAGCGTTGGCTTCGCCAGCCTTCCGGTGAGGGTTCTGCCCTTCTTTTCCTCCTCCCTTCGCCCAGCAATCCCTTGACATGTGTCCCTTTTTATGACAGTTATGGCACTCCATCGTCCTTCTTCGGCTTCTTTCCGCCATTCCCGTAGAACGCGGCCTCTTTCTCCCCCTTTGAACCGTGCCTGGCCGCTTTCCGGTCGGCTTCGTCGCTGATGCCTTGCAGCACCGTATTGGGATCAAGAGTCTTGCCAAGAAGTGTGGCGGCACCCGTAAGTGCCGAAAGGTATGTCTCGTATGATGTGGGGAGAGAGCCTAGGACAATTGCAACAAAGTTGTCGTCTCCTGGGTCGGCAGCCATCGCAATGAGGTCCGCCCGGATCGTCCATAATTTATCAAGGTGAGCCTTTACATCTCCACCATCTGCGCAACGCTCGTCTTGGAGCTTGCGCCGCAAATCAACCGTGACCATCTTTGATTTCTTCTCATATTCATCCTTCACCTTCCCCCACATCTCCTTCGCCGTTTTCTCCCCTTTGACCTTCAAGAAAAGCGAATCTGGGATCACCGAAGCCAGGCCCTGTTTTATAATGGCCTGCTCCGACTTCCAGAACCGACGGCGCGCCAAATAATTGTTGGTGGCCGCTACTTCCATTGGTGTGGGTACCGCTGTGTCGACGATGGTCGGTGCGACCGGCTCGGTGGTCGTTCCCGTGGGACCGTCCTCGAAATGGTCACCGAGTCCAGCGGCATCCAAAGCGAATAGGAACCGGTCGCGAAAGAAGACCCAGTTTGTACCATCGGCTTTGCATGCGGGAAGTTTGGCGAAGTACTCGCCAAGTTTGGCGGTCGAAGAGAATGTGTTTGTTGACATAGATGGAAAGTGAATTCAAGAGTGAGTTTTATAAGAGTAGCAGTGTTCGTTTGAGGTTTTAAGCGCGGGGGCCAATAACCTGTAGAATGAAATGTAGAGAGCAGGGGACGAAAGTAGGGAAGACAAGATAATTTATTCCAAGATATATGAGGGCTTTTATACCCTAGAGAACAATGTAATCTACAAGCACAAATAGAAACGAAGAACAATGGAAGTACAGAGTTTCAGACCAGCTGAACCTGTGCGTCTCCAGTGTTTCAACATTGCTGTGCATCACCATGCCAGCTTCCCAACCACCACGTCTGTGCCACGAATGCGCAACGTGTCGGCTTGATATTATTCCAACAAGAGGCTCGCTGCCTGAAGAGACTCGAAGCAAGAGACCATCGCGTGGGTGGCATCAGTCGGAGTTCGAAACGCGACCACGTGTTCCGATACCATCAGAACGAACATGAAGTTCAGAAATAAGAAAGTCACCAAGCCATGCAATCGTTTGTAGCATATTTATCGGCGAAACAATGAGATACACTATGGTCTGGCCGAGCGCTGTCGCGTTCAAATCTATGAATCAACTATGAATTACCAAACCGAATTGAACCACAAAAAAAAAAAAACAGCCATCTTGGAGTGCCGCAAGGATGTAGGAAAGAATCTGGTTCCACGGGCGTGCATCTGAATTCTACTACTCGGCCTCGCGGTCCTATTTTTAATCTAAATTCCGCCCCCACCGAATTGTTCCGCATACACCTTCCGCGCGGCATCGAGCACATCATACCCCATCACAACCTTCTGCAGCTCTGGGTCTATATTCGCGTCAAACAAAAAGATTCGTCAGCTCCGTCCCTTCACTCACAATCACATAATAACATAAGTGAACGCACCTCGAAGATATTTCCCGCGCTCGCTCGGCACCATCATTTGGTCGTGCGACTCCCTCGCTATCAGCTCCGCGCGCTCCTTGCGCAGGCCCTCGAACGCTTTGAGGCGCGGGTAGGTCTGTGCGCGCCGTCCCAGCTGGGAAGAGATCGAGAGCGTGCCGGCGTCTTCGATGGCTTGGGCGGCGCCTTGGCCGATGGCTATATGAAGGCCGTCGGTCAGTCTGTTTCACTGCATACCTAGGCACAAGTTGAAACACGTACTTGGGAGCGTCGCGTGCCCATGTCGAGAGCGTGGGCCGGAAGTGCAGCTGCCAGCGCGGGAGGCGCTCGGGGAGCATCGTGAAGAGCGTCTGGAACTGGGGGTGGTAATCCGTGAACTCCGCCAGGAGGTCCTCCCGCGTGCCAGCCGGCTCCCAACCTGCATTGGAGGAAAAGAATTCCCATCAATACAAACGGCCTGTTTGGATACCACGCAACGGCAGGAGAATGAAACGCACGATTCATGAGCAGCGACCTGGATCAGCCTGGTGCGGATCCTCCACGCCCGCGAGGAAGTTCATGAGTGTGCCGTCGCGGCACGGGTAGAGGAACAGGATGCGGAATTTATTCCCGAACTCGATGACGTTGCGCGGGCCGCTGGCGTCCTGGCGGGGAGCGCGTCGAGGGCGGCCATGTCCAGCAGCGTGCGGAAGGTGGTTGGGCCGGTGCGCATGGACTTTTGCTCGTACCCCAGGACGTGGGTGCGTATGGTCGACCATAGAAATATCTCGTTTTAATTGAATGTGTGGGCAGAGATGGAGATGAACTTACGGAGATTCCATCCTCGCCTAGGACGACATCGCTCTGCACCACGGATCCATCGCTCAGAATCAAAGACCCTTCGTCGGGGTTGCAATCGACGATTTGGCTGGACAGGCGAATCACTGCGGGGGGACCCACCCCTGGACCAGTGGCGAGGCGCTCCAACTCTGCGTGCAGATCGCTTCGCACGCACATGAGAGCCTACCTATATCGTGGGTTCAACTGATGCGTTTGCGGGATATCACCGTAGTCACCCCCCTTGCTGTCAATCTTCCTCCAGGGCCCACTACGGCTCTCTCCGCCCTGAGCGGCATTGAATGTCTCTATCTAGTTTAGTTTGCCGCCTCAGAGTTTGATTCGTTGGAAAGTAATTGGATCGTACCGCCACGAAGTCGAAATCGACGCTGAGCAAGTTTTCCTTCTCGTACCCCAAGTGTTCGAGGACGCGCTGAGCGCTCACGGGCACGACGATGGCCGCGCCGATCTCTGCCTTGATTTGCGCGGATTCAAAAATCTGGAGCAGTTTCCCAAAAGTATGGAATCAATGCAACCATGGAATGAAGGCACATCAGGAATTGCCTTCTGGCGGTCACAGACATGGCCGTCTGTGTCAGACCTTGATGTCTGTCACAGACCAATACAGACCGCTACAGACACGGTCACGTTCCTACAGACAACCCACAGACATGCCGTCCGCATGCGGCATGCCCGCGAGTCCATTATATCACCTCGCTTCCGTACGTTGACGACGTTTTTGTTGAGAAAGTGATCGGTTGCGCGCCGCTTTCCCCGAATTGCATTTTCATCTCTTGATACTCCCTCACTACCCCCCTTTCTGTCCCCCGCCTCTTCACATATATTCCGCACATATCAACATATTTCTTAGCTTTCCTGTATCCCCCGGCGCCCTCTCGTTTGGCCTCGAATATATCCTGGTTGGCTCGAACCACTGCGTGACCTGATTTCCCACAGTTTTCCCCGACGAGCAGGTCGTTTGCCCACTTGTCGCATTGTTTCTGTCGACTTGTCGTATTACCTTGGAGTGCACCTGCCGTATTGGCAACCTGAAGTTCGGAGCATTGAAGTCAGAAGTACTCTAGTGGCCATTGATCGCCGAAGCGGATCTGGGGCATTGATCGGGCCCGGATCAGTAAAAAAATTATTCCTCGCTCTTTTCGCCCCCACCTCCGACTCACTCCCTCGTACCTTTCTCTCCCAAAATGTCCAGTGCAGACTTTGCCCTCAATACTCAGGTGCCGACTCGGCATCCTAGACATCACGCCATCAGACGCACAGACACCCGCCACCCACCATCTAGTCCACCGATCATGAGCAACAACTTTCTCCAACCACTCCGCCCACTCCCGCTTCCTCGCCATCTCCGCCGCCTCCTCGTCATCTGCCACGTCCCCGCCCGCCGCCGCACCGGCGACATCCACAATTACTTCGAATTCGACGGCGTCCAACGCGCAGATAGCGGGAGCGGGAAGCACCAGGAGGGCGCGCGCGCTCGACGTCGAAGCAATTTTCCACAAGTTTGGAGGTGCAGGCCATGGGCACGGGCACGGCGATGAGGAGGAGGATGGTGCGGCGTTGCTTCCGAGCGTGCGTCGCGTTCCTCTCTTATATCGACGAAAAGCTGATACGCATACGAAAGTGCACAGCTGGGTGTTCTGGTTCCGCCAGCAGCCACGCAAGATCGTGAGCTACGAGGACGGCATCAAGCGCGTCGCGGCCTTCAGCAGCAGCAAGTCCCTCTGGGCCCTCACACCCACCACCGACTACCTCTTCTTCCACGCCGCCGTGCAGCGCCCCGTGTAGGAGGACCCGCTGAATATAACCAGGGGCAAATGGATTAAAGGTTGCGGAAGGGCGTGGCGGATAGGGTGTAGGAGGCGTTCGTGTGTGCCGTGTGGGGGAGGCGTTTGTGGGGTGTGGGGCGGCGGGCGTGGAGGAGGTGCGCACGGCGAGAGCTGGAAGGACGACGACGTGGCGGAGGGGAAGAACGGTACGAGTGAGGACGCGGGCGACACGGACGCGCCGCGAGTGCACGATCAGCGTGCGGCAGAGCGAGGATATTATCTCGCTGTGAACCGCGTGGACGACGCACGAGTGAGGGAGAGGATTGGTGCGTTGGGTCTTTGCTGTTTTTTCTTGTCTCGTTTCTCGTTTCTCGCGTCCTAGTCGCTGGGTTTCTTCTGCTTTATTTTCATTCGGATGGGTTTTCGTATCTCTTCTCCTGGCCGAGGCTAGTCTCGTCTCTTCTCCGCACTCCCTCCCTCTCCCTTCTTTCCCTTTTGTCCACTTTGCTCCCTCATCGCCAGCTTGGCTCGCGTCGCTGACTTCCACCCCCTCCTCCCTCTTTCTCCCTTTCCTATCCTTCCCCACCCCTCCCCCCTCGTCATTCCTGATCCTCCAAACTCGCCCCTCTTTTTCGTTACTTTCCCCATATCGCTGATTTTGCTCTTTTCCTTCTTACCTCGCGCGCCTTTTGCCACTTCACTCCACGCTACCCTCCCCTTTTTGTTTATTTCTTCTTCCTCCCCTCCCACTCTCCTGTCTCCTTTTTACTCGGACGCTCGCTGACGCATCCGCCCAGGGATACCCTCCGCACGGTGCTCGGCCTCCCCGCGGGGACGGTGATGGAGTATAAGAGTAACAATGGTGCGTGCATCCTCTCCTCCCTCTATCTTTCCTTCCTTTTTTTTTTTGTTTGCGCTTTTTCACTTCGTCTGGGGTTCTTGGATTGCCGCGGAGGTTGTCGGTGGGGGGTGGTTCTTTGTGCGGATCTCTTCCGCATAATTTTCACGCCGGTTTGCGCTGGGTTTCGTCGGCTGTGACGGGCTGTTCTTGGGGAGGAACACCGTGTGCTTCGGGCTTGCGTCGGTTCGTTCGTCGTTCGTCGAGCGGGCCTGTACTGCCAGGTTCTTTTTCCTCATTTTCGCTTTGCTCCTACACCCGGGCGGCCCGGTGGGGGTTCGCGCTTGGTCGGGTCGGGTCGAGCGAGACGCCGAGTGCTTTTTTTTTTTTTTTTTTTTGTTGTGGGGTGAACGAAGGAGAGGGGAACGTACGTCCGCGCAGGGTGTGTGCGTTCTGGCGGCTCTCCAGGTCTCTGAATGAGGTGTGCGAATCAGCGACATTGAATCTGCGAGGTCGGCGCGGAAATTGGTGCCGATTTTTTGACATGACGAGAATATATAGAATTTCATAAAGACTACACGATAAAACATGGTGGAACTTGAAAGCTTGAACGTGGATGTACTACATCGAGCGATAAAAGAATGAAACATGTGAAAAACGTTAAGTAGATGTGTACACAGTACAGTGTCGAATAAATCAGCGCTTGTAGCATTGCTAGAGTTGCCTGCACGCGTACCCGTGCCCGCAATGACTGCAGCGCCCACTGCGGGGTATCTCCCCGCTGCGTGTGTGGGCGGCAATCTCGTGCTGAGGACGGCCGCACTGCCCTTCCTCGGATCCCGGAGCTGCGCGTTGCGCAAGCGCAGCGCGTGCGGATAGTACCGAAGTGCGCGTAGGTGAGTTGTGGTCGAGCTTGGGATGACGCAGACGGTCGTCGCGGGGGCAGGGATACGATAGACGTCGGCGATGGGAAAAGGGGGTGGGGGTGCATATCGAGGGTGCGGCGCATGCGATGCTTGGAGCCTGAAGCGGCGAGAATGGTCGCAGCATGGGGAGAGGCGCTGAACGGAGTGCTAGGGATGGGGAAGGATTGTCGCATGTAGTGCACACGCCGCTGGTGATGCGCATTGGATCGGCGGTGCGCGACAGGCGGAAGCGGGGAGCGTCGGGGTCAGAATACCACGAGGAACGTCGCAGGATGCGGTGAGGCGACGAAGGCGACGCAGGCGATTGGCAACCGGGGCTGCAGATGCTGCAGACGACGCTGAGGCTGCGCGTCGTGTTCTGCTGAGTGGCGGATGCAGGCTTGGAGTGGGATGGCGCCGAAGACGTCGCAGCGAGCGCGGAGGCAACGAGTGGCACGCCCGCAAGAAGGAATGGCCGTGGCGGGCGCTGGGCACGCCGGTCGTCGCGTACAGCTGGCTGGGGATGCACTGAGGCGCAGGCGCCGAGAGGTGAGGGCGGAATCCGGCTGAAGGCGATCGTGGTGTGCCTGGCAGCGATGGGTACGACGGGGAAGATGGGGAACGCCGGTAGGCGCTGCACACACAGGGGATGCGCGGCGCCCGCGAGCGCGAGAGAACAGGCGTCGGGGGAAGAAGAGAGTGGGGCAGTCCCAGAGATGGTCGTTCCGGGCGGGTGGCGCGAGCGAACCAGCGTGCGATGGGGGTGGATGCAGCGGGCTCCACGCTCGGGAGTGGTGTCGCATACCCAGCTGCAGTGCGAGGATCGCCGCCGCCGAGGGCAACGCACGCAACGAAGAACGACAGCGCCGGCTGCGCGGCGTATCTCTGGTGTGCGGAGGTCAGGTGTGTGTGTGGACGTGATACAATGTCTGGCGTGAGATCGTAAGCACGGGGCGCGTCAAGCAGGCGGGCAATGGCTTTGTAGTCCCTGAGCGCGTCGCGTTCGGTGTCGTGCTGCTGCAGAGGGCCGGCACGGGCAGTAGGCAGTGTGGATGGTCGCGATGTATGTCATACACGACGCTCCAGCGGAACTAGAGGGAGCGATTGGCGCTACGGAAGGGTTTGCGAGCACAGGAGGGCTGAGGAAGATGTCAGTATATATACAAGGAAGACGAGGAGATGAGGAAAGGGAAGAAGAGGAGAATGAAGGACGGTGGAGGAGAAACGCACCCATAAACCGCTCGCCAGCGTCGAATTCGCAGATGCCGGGATGTGAAAGAAGAAGGGTCTGCTAGGATTGCGGTCGTTGACTCAGGACGAGCTGGGTGGCGGAATGGACTATCTAGGAGGTTACGGGACTGAGAGAACAAAGCGGATGAATCAGTAAAAGGAGAGTAATAGCAGGCGACACACCGTGGATACGACCAACTGCCCTTCTCCCTTGATCCTTTCAGCATCCAGCCGCGAGGTACGTGCGCTTGTATGCGGGGAGATCGAGTGTTGTGTCAGCGGAGGTCTGTACAAGATACAAAAAGAAGATTGAATGAGAACAAAACAAAAATTTCACGGAAAAAGCAAATGTACCCTGGATCGAGTCGATCCATGAAAGTCGAGGGCTAGAAAACGATACGCATGGGCGATGACAATACAGTGTGCTGGATGGCGGTCGGCCGACACCGCCCGAACCGTGTCAAACACAGCGGCAGTGATTTTAAACTCGGGCTTGGAGGCTCAATGGTCGACGAGCAGAGGGGCTGGGCTGGGAAGAATAGATTTGGGGGCGAATAGGTAAGCGACTCGACAGGGCCAAGCACGTGCACACTTACGACAGTGTGGCGGTGTTTGCCACGTCGTCTCTCCCACTCTCCATACGTCGTCCTAATCCTTTCCTCGGTCAGTCCTTGCTCTTGTGAACCTCCAGCAGTGATTGATATGCCTCTGCCAAGATCCACAGTCTTGATTTTTAGCAACAACTTGAGAGTATCATGCTTTCCCGAGATGATTCTCGACCACTGTATATCATCGGTGGAGAACAGATATATTACTCTACCGAAATCATTATTAATTTTGAATAGGTGGCCAAGGTGGTCATGGGGGTCATGGACACCACCATGGTACCGGTGGCCCTGGTGGGGCTGGGCTGGGTCCCAATGTGAATATCAATGCACACCAGTTAATTGTTCATAATCTGCATGCTGGGCTTGCTTCACAGCAAGCAGTCCAGCCTAGCAACATCCCAGCATCTCAAATCATCAACCATTGTCCCTCCTCCATCAAGAATATTTCAGGGCAGGAGAGACATCCTTGACAAAATGCATTATTTTTTCACCTCTGATGTGGGGATCCAACACATTTATGTGCTGTATGGACTTGGAGGTGCTGGAAAGACACAGATTGCTCTGAAATTCATAAATGAGTCATCATCCCGGTGAGCTTGATCATCCAACTGTGAAATGTTTGTTGATCTAGTTTTATGTTCCAGCTTTTCAGACACCTTTTTCATTGATGCCAGCACTATTGCAACAATTGATATAGGTCTCAAGAACATAGCTGTTGTGAAAGGTTCTGGGAATTCCCTGCAGGGTGGTTTACTATGGCTGGCTAGCAGAGTTGAAGAATGGCTTTCTTGTCTTTGACAACACAGATGATCCAAGCATCAATCTGAATGATTTTATTCCCCAGTGCAATCATGGGAATATCATTATCACCTCTCGAAATCCTGGACTACGTGTTTATGGATCTCATTCTCCTGTGTCAGATATAGAAGAGGAAGATGCAGTGGCATTATTACTCAAGAGTGCTGCACAAGCAGCCACAACTAGCACCATGCTAACTGCAACACAAATTGTAAAGGTCAGATAGCTGAGCCTAACAACTCAGTCAATTTTGATAGTAATACTTTCTTAGGCATTGCACTGTCTACCTCTTGCCATTGTTCAGGCTGGTTCATTCATATCAAAATCTCAGGATCTTGACGGCTATTGACTCTTTATACAAAAAACCAAGCAAGGCTACTTGGTGAAATGCCTGCTCACACTCATGACCGTTATGCCCAGACGGTGTATACAACATGGCAAATGAGCTTTGACCGGCTCACACAACCAGCTGCCATGTTCCTACAATATTGTTCATTCCTCCATCATAATGGAATTTCAGAGCAAATCTTCAGCTATGCATCTAAGTACAAATTTCAATCCAATGGGCCATCTAAAGAGGATTTACGGGAACCTTTGGAATTCCTCTCACACTTTCTGGGGGCCAAGTGGTGAATGGGACTCTTTACAGGTTTTCCAATATGACCAATGAGGTCCAAGCATATTCATTGATCAGTATCGCTGCAGAGACGAAACTCTTTTCTATCCATCCATTGGTACATGCTTGGAGTCAACACAGGCAATCCTGAGAAATACTTGTCCAATATGGGATCTATACTAGGCATGGCTCTTTCAGCACGTCCACGATATGATATTCAATTAGGAAGTCTGGAAATATGTCCGCATGTGGAATTGGCTTTACAGATGGATGCAGGAGTATCTGTGGTGTTCAAGGAGCAATATGGATTGATATTGTGGGAAGGTGGAAAATACAAACAATGTGAGAAGCTGTTGGAGGGAGTACTAGAGAAACAGAAACAGGTTCTGGGTGACAACCATCCACACACCCTGCTCACCATGGGCAATCTGGCCAGCACATACTCAAACCTGGGAGAGCATAAAAAGGGCAAAGAACTCAAGGCTACTGTGCTGGAGAAACAGAAACAAGTTCTGGGTGACAACCATCCATACACCCTGCACACTATGTGCGATCTGGCCAGCACATACTCGGACCTGGGAGAGCATCAAAGGGCCAAAGAACTCAACCTTTACTGCGCTGGAGAAACACAAACATGTTCTCGGTGACAACCATCCACAAACCCTGCACACCATGGGCAATCTGGCCAACACACACTCAGCCCTGGGAGAGCATCAAAAGGCCAAAGAACTCAAAACTACTGTGCTGGAGAAACAGAAACAGGTTCTGGGTAACAACCATCTAAAAACCCTGCTCACCATGGGCAATCTGGCCAACACACACACTCAGCCCTGGGAGAGCATCAAAAGGCCAAAGAACTCAATACTACTGTGCTGGAGAAACAGAAACAGGTTCTGGGTAACAACCATCCAGACACCCTGTTCACCATGGGTAATCTGGCCAACACACACTTAGCCCTGGGAGAGCATCAAAAGGCCAAAGAACTCAACCTTACTGTGCTGGAGAAAACAGAAACAAGTTCTAGGTGACCACCATCCACCACACCCTGATCATCATGGGCAATCTGGCCAGCATATACTCAAACCTGGGAGAGCATCAAAGGGCCAAAGAACTCAACCTTACTGTGCTGGAGAAACAGAAACAAGTTTCTAGGTGACCACCATCCACACACCCTGATCATCATGGGCAATCTGGCCAGCATATACTCAAACCTGGGAGAGCATCAAAGGGCCAAAGAACTCAACCTTACTGTGCTGGAGAAAACAGAAACAAGTTCTAGGTGACCACCATCCACACACCCTGATCATCATGGGCAATCTGGCCAACACATACTCATACCTGGGAGAGCATCAAAAGGCCAAAGAACTCAATGCTACTGTGCTGGAGAAACAGAAACAGGTTCTGGGTGACAACCATCCAGACACCCTGCACACCATGGGCAATCTGGCCAACATATACTCAGCCCTGGGACAGCATCAAAAGGCCAAAGAACTCAAGGCTACTGTGCTGGAGAAACAGAGCCAGTTTCTTCTACCCACTCATTCTCCTTCACTGCATGTATCCCCACCCCCTCCTTTTCCCTTACAACCATCCCATGCTCCTTCATCTCTGCCACCTCTTAGTAAGCTTGGGAGATGGTTGAAGAAACGGAAACAGACTGCCTCAGCAGCTGCTGAGCCAGCATCTGCTGGTGAAATAAAGGCCACAAGGAAGCATGCATTGCAGGACAACACTCGTCCCCACTGACATTAAGGTGAATACTTCCGGCTTTAGGTGTTTGATGTGGGGCTGAGGTTGTCTTGTACAAACTCCAGCTTGCAGGAACTCAAGTCTGGAATGAGCTTAAGAACCAACCAGGACCTCAGTTTGCAAGACTTATTCTCTTGTTTATTTAGAAAGAAGTATGGTAATTATATAAAGTGTTTTCCTTTTTTCTTTTTTCATTGCAGTGAAACTAAGATGTATGAACTGAAGATGCCCAAACTCAAGTTGCTGGTCTGCTTACCAAGGTAAGTATGTTTAATGGGTGTAGACCAGATTACCAGACAGTCCAGGCCTAAGATCTGTAGCCACTTAAGAGCCTGTTCAGATATGTTTTGGTTTTGTTGATTTTCCTTGTTAGAGAGTTTGCAATGGGCCATTAGAGCCATGAATGGCTCGCGATTTTGGCACCCAGTGGTCTAATTGATTTGGGACTTTTTTTAGATCAGAAGAAGATCCCTCAAGGGTGAATTTGGTGTACTGAAATTATGGAGAATGTGTGTTGGTATCGTCGTAATATCTCATTTTTTGGAGCCATCAGCTATCTGATGGCTGCATCGCAAACAGGCTATTGAGAAATTCCACTTCCTTTTGAATGCATGTGAGCCTGCAAAATTCAGATTCCGGCTACCCCCAGGTGAGGGTTTTATGTTCAATCATCCACAACCACATTCACTTGGGGGGAGGGCCGATGCTGCACATGGCATAACTCGTACTTTAGTTTTTCTTTTTGTTCTCGGGGATCACGGTTAGCCCGCTCCTTATGTTGTGGCTGTGCTTGTCCTGCATACACAAGACTTCAGATAATACCGAGGATTTGATGTTCGGCTTTGATCGCCCAACGACATCACATCCCAGATCGGGTATGATTTCTACATGTTCGATTACATGGGGGATGACTTCACGTTCGATCTGCATGCACTGGTTGATGGGACAATGTACACGGACATGCATAATACATATTTCATGACGAACCTGGATGTCATGGTCAACAATGCAGGCATCAACATGACAGGGAAGGACACGCACACAGTGGACGAGGCTTTCTTTGACCGGCTCATCAATATAAACCTCAAGAGTGTCTACTACAGCATCACCACCTGCGTGCCTGTGTATGTAGTTTGGTGGATTGTCTTTATTCTCTGAACTAGATGACTTTCTAGGATGCTGAAGCAGAAATCCGGCATGTTCATCCACGTCTCTTGGGTTGGCGCCCTCCGCCCAAAGCCCAAAATTGCGTATTGTGGGTGTTCACCTTCCATCTGTGTCCCACACTGCCTGACAGCCCCACAGACTGCACGACGAACACTGCAATCATCAACATCTCAAAGTCCATCGCAATAGAGTACACGCTGTACGTGCATTCAGTCGTGATTGTGCTGTTGATGGGAAACATCGGTGAAACGGCGTAACATAAATGCATGGCATCTAGGGCTAATTTTGCGATTTCCTACGACCAGTAGTTATACAACGGGAAGCAACTAGCACTTCTGTTGTTACTAGCATCCTAGCTAGTACGCAGACCACTTGTTAGGTGATATAAAGGAGAGTCAGAGCGAGCCCTAACTGCTGACTGTAGCACGAGGCTACACTAGTGGGATGCGCTAGCTGCTAGCTGAGTGTACAAACAACCAGGGATTAAACCACTGCCTATACATTCATGAGACATGACCTAGGAGACTCTAGTAGTCCAGAGATGACTTGTGATGGAGCTAGCGAGGGCCTAGCAGATGGATATCTATGATGGAAGTGCAGCTAGGGGACTACGCCTTGAGCTAGGAAGCTCAGTGCAGTAACCGGTGGTACTATCTAATCTCTAGATAAGCAACTAGGTGGCGATAGGCGGAACAACCCAACTAGCGACTGGCTAGGGCTTTGACAAAGACATACCACAACATAAGAGATGAAGCAACACGAGGGCTAGTGCCTGATCTGGGCAGCTAGGGCGAAGGGAATAGCAAGCAGGCTGTTGGAACGGAGCTAGGGACGATCATACAGCCTGTACCGATGACCGGAGGGCTGATCGATGTTTTGACCAATGAGCTATGACCATTTGATGTCAGTCACAACACTGCGTCACCTAGATGTAATAGATTGACCCTCTGACAGAGTAGAGATGACCTAGATCACCGGCTACATCGCCAGTTGGTCCGGAAGTGGTGCTCAGCATAGACAGAGGGCTGAGGATCAGTTGATATACCCACAGTTGAACACTAGCTGGTCAGCAAGGCTGACCTGGCATATACCAAACCAGTCCCAAAACCAAATGGCAGTCGTCTCATTGGCTGTCCGTATTTCTTATCATCTAATATTGCTTATTGTATTATTCAGCTCTCTTTCACATGTAACTCAAACCTAGTAGTATAAAAGGGAGTACAGAACAGACTAGGGTCTAAGAACATTATGCCCCAGACTTTGAACGAAGCTGGTGCTAGTGGACTCAGGCTGCTAGTGGAGGTTGATACTGAACTTCACTTGTAGTAGTCTTATATTGGAATCAGTAAACTATGGACTCTGGAAACATCGAGTGACTAAGTTGAGGGTATTGTCCACATATAAAACAAGGGTGTTCTCCTCGAGACCCAGCTGCAGTTTGCGCTAGCGACTTTGCCTTCACCCCGACAAGACGGAAGCTCTGCCATAGTTTGTTGGATCGCTTGCTAGGTGGATTGTGTGTTGGCTTGAGCCCACCAAGAAGAAGACGGACTAGGTGCCCCCTCCTCTAGTTTGGCTATAACTTGTCAGTTACTTCGCCTTCACCCCCGATGATTGATGTGCTCAGAACCTATAAGAAACACACAAATAACCCCACTTGACTCAAGAGCGGCACAGAAACAGTCCAGAGACTGTTCCAACAACCAACAAACAAATCAAACAGCAATATATGCACGTTTCCAGAGATCCCAACGAGTTACAGCCCCTAGTACAGGGCCTTGTAAAGGTTGTAGGGAGAGGTTTGTATCTCAAAGAGACGGTAGAGAAAACTGCGTAGAACATGTTTCTAGACACAGTGGAAACATTGTTTCCAAACAAAGTAGATTTATAGCTTTGCAGTGTGTGTGTGTGTGTGTCCAAGAGACAGAGAAACAAGTTTAAAGTAGTCCCGTAGACTCAGATAAGGCCCCTAGTTTATAGGCCAAGAGTGTTCACAGAGTTTTTCCCTAAAGAGGTACTTTCTGAGCAGCGCCAGCAGTCACGTTTCCAGAGTTTTCCCTAGACGGTACTTTCTGAAACCCGCTCCGCAAACAACAACAATAATGTTTCTTTCAACAGAGTCCCAATTCAAACAGATTCACAGAGTTTCTAACAGTTTCCAGGCAGAGCCCAAGTGCGTTTCCAGAATAATATATGATTCAGAAACAATTAAGATTTCGACTAATAGTGCTACTCTATAAGAGTGTGTTCGCCGAGGATCCCAGATCAACTCAATGCGCAAGCATATAGCCTACTAGTTCGGGGAAGATGCTGTGTCCATCGTAGAAACACCCTCGGATACTTATACAACGCCAAGACACTGTTACAAAGCCCAAAACGCAATCCCAATGAGTCAACAGTCTGTTTTATCCGCCTCTTTAACCGTGTTTCCGTCGGTGTTCTTCTGAGCGTCGCCTCCCATTGGTTCCCAACCGCGAGCACACCATGTTCCCTTGCCAATTACAAGGCAGGAACCTGTCAGCAGCACCCCTGTATTATTCAGAGGGTGTGTTGATCACCGATAGATCGGCACTGCATCTTGTTCGACCTGTTTCTGCTTCATCTCAACTCTCCCCTTGGTTCCAAGTAGGGAACTTGATAATACTCCTTTGTAGGTCTCAGTAGATACCCGTTTCTCTAGGGTTTCCCAGAAAGGGTTCTTGAGAAAGAACCTTGGAACACCTTTAGAGTTGTGATCCGGATCCTCAGAATAGCCGACCACCTGTTTCAGTGTATCCGCATTCGATGGAAACCGGCAACTCTGGCAACCGAAACACTTGTGACCAAGCGCGTCTCCCTTAGCATATCAACACAACACAACACATTGCCAACTCCCGTTCCCTTGACCCGTTTTCCGTTGCTTAAGTGGATGTTGGAAACAAGTCAAAAGAAGTTCCTTGACTTATTAATTGGCTACACGTTTCCCTTACGGTTTTCAGGGTAAGACTAGCCAATGGACGTTCTAATTCCTTAGAGCGTCCACCCGTTTCTCTGTGGTTCACCCAACAGCTACCAGGAACCAGTACTGTTGCATAGAAAACAACAGTTTCAGCAATGAGCACGATCAGAAACACGCAAAATTACGTGTATCTAACCATGGCCCAATTACTGGCTTATCACCGATATAGACGGAAGCTCTGTCGTAGTGTGTTGGGTCGCTAGCTGGATGCTTGTAGTGAGCTAGTGCCGATAAAAGCGGAAAGGTTCCTGTTCTTGGTTAAGGAATAGGTCGGTGGTCAAGGAGAGTCTTGCCATTTGAGACTTGAAGTCATTTGGAGTTAGCCTCAGTAGTCCTTAGGTTGCCTAAGGTGAGGATTTTCACAAACCTACAAACCTCTGCCCTGGTGTTCTCAACCTACCCCAGACCATCCCTAGGTTCCTAGCAGTGTTGTTGTTGGCGGTTGCATATTGCTAGTACGTTGTAGAGTGTGTTGTTAGAAGCCTATAAATCAAACTTGTGTTTGTTCAAACCTGCTGGTCGCATACTACGGCCTGGATCCAAACTCACAAAGAGAAACACTTAGTTGGTTGTTTTGGGTGTTTGTTCGCAATACCTATCAATAGCTATTCCTAGTCATATAAGAAGTGCACCATTTCACCGGGATGTAGGTGCTCACCTGCTTCAGAAGCACGCACCGCTAACCAACTTTGTGCAGGATGCAGCTCAACCTGGGTCCCCAGTGTCGAGGCCACACCAGAGAATATCGCGCCAATGCTTGCAAATATTCCTGTTCATGCCATCCTCACATCAAATATCGAGACTGACCGGCCAACAGATGGGTCGCGTGTGCAAGCCATCCGATGTCGCATCCATGGTGGCCTTCCTTGCGAGCAATGACACCTGCTACCTCATGGGAAATGTAGTAGACGAGCCCCACAAATGTGGGCGTTGCTGCAGATGTTCCCACAATCGAGATACACTGGCCCTGCCAGACAATTTGGAACTTGCGTGCCTGCACGGAGACGTCTAGGATGCCCTGGTTGGCATGTAATTAATGACAATGTGAGCAGAGTACATGCAGGGTGACGTACCCAGCCGAAGCAGTTGAAGAGGCTGTCATACGTCCCATGGTGGAGCTTGCCGAGATATGTGTTGACGCTCTTGTCCTGGTATGCAGGTCTGCTCATTGTCATCAGGATTGGAAGACGTGCAGTAGTCAGGTGCATCACCTGGGGAAATAGTCACTGAAGCCGCCGCCACTGAAGCTCGCAGCAACCTCTGGGATGCTCATTGTACCGCCCACAGCCATAACACTAACTACCATCATCGCTGCTCAGTGAAATTAATACAGGCGACGTACTATGGGCATGAACTAGACGTGGAGCAGGTGAGTCAGGTTTGGGCATTCATAGACGCAGGATACGTGCATGGGAAATGCTGGGAGAAATCTGAGATTGATAATGCATTGAGAGGCTGATTGGGAGGATCATGTAAGGGGAAATACCTTCGGTGTGTTTCTTATTGTTGGTGCAGCACTGCTGCATCGCAGTGTCAACATTTCCGTCACCCACACGGCCATCTCCGCTCACGAACAGTACCAATACGCCCTGGATGCCTAGTTTTTGAGTCAACCCTCGTAAATTATCAGGAGGCAAATTTACCCACCTAGTTCAACAAAAAGTTTGCAGACGCGGCTCGCATATGTGAATGGCACTGTGCGAGATGTGAGCTGACGACAAGACCAAACACCGTCCCACTAACCTGTTTTTTCGTCGTCGCCATACAAAGTCAAGATCATTTGCGGTATATGGTCGGACTGGAGGATGAAATCGAGCCACTACACATGATGTGACATCTGCCAAAGTATGCTTTTGCATGCACATCGAGGTACGGAAGCTGAGCAGTTGATCGGGGATATCGAAAATAATGTGTCCAGATGTCTCAGTCGAAGTTATTTTCGGATGGACAGGTGAGTGTGAGACCCCAGAAATAAAATGGGAAATGGCATGGACATATGGGACCCACCGGGTGGAGAGTGAGAAAAATAGAAGAGTGCGAGAAATTCCGGGGATCTGCTTAATATGCTTCGTATTTAGAGCAGAGCCTCGGTCGGCTTGCACCTGTTGTATCTTTCATGGCTAGATGGCAATGGATTGAAGTGTGAAAGCTGAGATTCCAAAGGGGATGATGGGTGTAGCGTTGAAGGAAGATAACAGAGAAACGGTGCCCGCCTTTTGAGGTTGTTGTGCAGCTGATCGGCGATGTGGAAAATAGACTGTGCCCTGGTTCTCAAAGCTAATATGCGGTTAACCGGAACCAGCTGATGAACTCAGAAATAAAGGAAATGGGGCGCCTATAAAGCAGTCCATAGGAAAAACAGTGCAAATGAGGAAGATACAAACAGGTGCAATCTGATATGAGGCATCTGCTCAATATACAAGGTATATATCTTAGATAGTCCGGTTGAATTGACTAACCGTTTGTTTGAGAAGAAATGTAAAATAAAAAAAGGAATCAACACGGTGAATTCGAACTGACATGTCATGAATTGCCCGGGTTTCTACTTTTTCGCCGCGAAGCATCTGTATGATACAGACACGTCTTAGCAGCACGGGACTCTCATGATGCCACCACGTGACCTTCTCACGGTTGAAACCCAGCCATGGATTCTAAAGCCGCAGACTCGGGGAGTCTGTGCCACAGGATACAGAAGACGTTAGGGACTAGGAACCCGTACAGATGGATCCTAGTCCCCGGATGCACCAACAGCTGACACAGAAGCATACACGAAGTACATGACTGGTTGCAAACCAATTGGGGTTTGAACCACTGGATACGATGACATTCAGGATTAGGAAACCCGAACATCGGGTCTCCTAAGTCCTCCGACGTCATGGATACAGACACAGAGGAGTCCAGGAGTATCTGCATTAACACTCCTTAATGCTGCAGTACAGGAACTGATCACAATTGACTGCAATCGCTTTTATTTATTTGAAGCCTATATAAGCTCGGTAGAATCTCCATGTACAGTAGATTCTACCTCGTCTAATCTTAGGCTTCTACCTTGGCTTGACATAGGCATTGTCTCCACCCTGCCCCACTTCCTCTACATTGTACTATAGGTTGTATCCATGCCCTGGGTTGTATACCTGAGGTGGATACCACACCCTCTTCGACTCATTCCAGGTTCCGCCCTTGCATCCCGACCTACAACATATGGCCTCCTAGAGAGGACACCATACGGTTGGTCCTACTGCTTGGGGAACACACCAGCTACTAGCGTCTATCGGGTTTATCCTGGTTGGGGTTCTCGCCGGGTTACTTGCTGTTTAGCCAACCCAGAGGCTGTTGCTGACATGACAGCATCTTTGTGTATTATATAATCACTAAATCTATTAGATTGGGCTCTTAAAAAACTTCAAAAAGCTATGAACACAGCCACTATTTTATAACATCGTCAAAACGCACTGATGAAGTTTCGCTAACTCAAAACCTGTATCTGATTGATGAAAAGAACAATCATTTTACTATGTAAAGTACCCGTAAATTGTAGCTTTTCAAGCTTGGTGGAGTGGTTTTCATGCTCACAAGTCCCAACTCCCCCTTTGGTGGGTCTGCCGCTCGAGGTGAGGAGGCTTAAAGGAGCACGCAATTTTGCAAACAATGCAGAAAACAGCGATCTACTTAGATTAATCAATGTTCTGCTTAGATTGATCAATGTTCTGCTTAGATTAATCAATGTTCTCCTTCAGTAAATAGGGCTTTGGTTTGATTAATCACTGTGTCAACCCTGTTGTGTTCCCATTTTCCACTGTGTGAACACTACTTGACCCTGTGCAATGCTGCTGATGATCTGTCTGTTTGGTCTGCTCTAGGTTTGAATGGAGCGGGATGGAAGGGTAAGAGTCATGTTTAACAAATCAGACATCAAATCGGATTATCCATTAAGATGCGGATTGTTTAATGAAATTTCATATGGTTACTGAATGCTGCATGCTGGACCCATACTATTTGGCCGGCTAATATTGAATTGGTCAGTATGGACACACAACCAGCAAAAATCCAACTTGCCGGTGAAAGCAGTGAGAGTTATATTTGTTATAGCCCCAAGTCCAAATACTACTTGTACGTCCACAATGGCGACATCGGTAATCCACAAGGTTGGCAGAACTGAATGGGAATGTTGAAGTCTGTAAATCAGGGAAATAGAATTAAGGTTGGCCCTCACCGAAGTTAGATATAATGAGCACTGCCGGAAGACTGACAATCTTCCATTTGAACCCCCATATCACATAGGACCGATACAACTGGGTGTACACTTAAAACAGGATCCGTGTGAGCTCGAATTGGGAATCACTCAAATTTGCTACCAAACTAGGGCCTGAGATCACGTACCTATTGATTGCGAATGTGACCTTTCTACCCTCCGGAGAATTATTCCCACGCTGGGGTCATTGAATGCTTGTAGGGTAGGCCTAAAGGCCGAGGTTCAATTTGACTTTTGACATCGGGCATCAACATGTCACTCATATTGATTTAGCAGTACTAATGGCAATGAATGGAAGTACATGTTGCTACAATATGGCCAGAATCCTGCAGTAAATGGTCCCACCCCGCTGAGATTGTCAGGCTTCCCAGAGATTTGTAAGCCGCAGCTGCACGTAAATCAAAGTTAGGCGGAACCCAATGAAAGCAGTCTGTTGGATTTCCATGGTTTCGACTCGGCACCTCGAGAACATCCCACAGCATTCTGTGCTTACTAACCCAGTTATTTTTTGATAGTGTTCTGTCCATTAGTACCAGTCACATTCTCTGCATTTGTTTGGCAATCAGAGTGGTGCAGACATGTTCCTGAGGCAGCCGGCATGCAGATACTATGCTGTGCTCACAGTTGAGGTTTTTCATAGTCTGTGACAGATACTCTATATTGATGATGAACAAGTAAGTATCAATAGAGAGCTTGAGCCCAAACGGCATGCCGCTTTTAGGTTGCGCAAAAAGCAGCATGCCGCTTTTTTTACAACTTTTGTGTGCACCTCAATTCACACACCCTGATGCTATTGCACCTTGTTAATGCCCTTTAGAGGAAAAAAAAAAAAAAGCAGCATGCCGCTTTTGCACAACCTAAAAGCAGCATGCCACTTGGGCTCAAGCTCTCTAATATAGAGTCTGTTTGTAATCACAGGGATGTTGTTGGCCAAGTGATCAATTCTTTGTGGCCGTATTCTGGGGCGGCTTCTTGGGTAATAATTCCACAAATATTTGAGCATGTAGAGGTCCTTCTAATGAGACAAACCTTCCCTTACACCGAAGCGATTAGTGCAACTACTCACTGCGTTCAGACCCTCCCTGCACAGAGGCTTGGTTCAGGTACCTACACAGACCTCTACAGATCGCTCTGTGTAGGTGGCTGGACAGGCTCTGTGTAGCTCTGTATAGCTTTGGGCAGGTTAGTGTATGTCAGTGCATGTCAGCATAGGTCAGTGTAGGTCGTGGTAGGTCTGTGTAGTCATCTCCACAGGATTAAGATACTGTAACAACAACCACTGCGGATGTTGAGCTGGCAAGAGAAACTCTAGTCTGTGCAGCTCTGCAGATGTACCTACTCTCACTACACTGACATATACAGACTCTGTGTAGTTGTCTATGCTTCGGCTACACCCAGCTACCTGGACACTGTAGTCGTCTAAACAGGATCTGTGTGGCCGACTAAACATGTCTACACATATCTAAACTCACTACCCAACCTGTGTTTAGGCCACCCTTGAACATAGTGACTGTGCTGATATCGGATAGATTTGTGAACAACAGCTTAGCTAATCATTTTTTTTGCTTGATCATGGATTGAGAGATTGGCTGGCCAAAATACTTACAGCTAAAGTCGGAACCAAAGGCGCGACCAAAATTTTTCTGTTTTGGAACGTTTTCAGAGAATTGTCAATATCTCAGTCAGTTCTGCAACCGATTTGCATAAAAACTAGATAGATTTACTCAGCCAATTCATGCGCAATTAGTGACAGAGAGGGATTTTTGAAAATATCATGTATTAGGTAGTCTGTGTTTTTGGAGCATTTTCATGCCAAATACCGTTTTTGCATGGCTAGAACATGTTTCAGGGGCCTAATATTTTGCAGGAAACAGTGTATGTAACTAGGCAAGGAGGTGACAGAGCCAAAAGTACACAAAATATTCAGATAAGTGTGATTCTCACAGGATCTTCAGATGCAAGAAAATGCTGATTGCCTCCAATGCAGCTGGAAGAACGGTAATAAAGTTATTTGTATTTTTGGCTCTGTCATATTCTTTCCTCAGTATGAATATTGCTCCTCACAAAATATTGGGCCTCTGCAACCTGTTCTAGGCATGTAAAAACGGTATTTGGCGTGAAAATGCTCCAAAAACACAGATTACCTAATACATGATATTTTCAAAAATTCCTCTCTGTCACTAATTGCGCATGAATTAGCGGAGTAAATCTATCTAGTTTTTATGCAAATCGGTGCAGAACTGACTGAGATATTGACAATTCTCTGAAAATGTTCCAAAACAGAAAAATTTTGGTCGCGCCTTCGGTTCCGACTTTAGCTGTAATTCTCACTGGAGGATATCATCCATTGCACTTCATGAAGCTGCACAGATTGTTTTACATATATTCATGTTGTATTCATTGTGCTACGAAGAAAGAAACGCCTGTGGGCACAGCCACCTGATTTTGTAATCAGGCAGCCGCACAACAATTGAACCCTGATTGCTACAAGACTAGGTTTTCAATGTTGTTTTTCCTACAATTGATGTCAGAAAAAGATTGGCCCATATCGACATTGATGAAAGTATGCCCATTCCCACTCTGTTTATATGCTGTTCAAATTGTATAATAATTCCCGTGCTGTAAGAATACTCGTTCGCGCGCGGAAATTTTGCAAAATCATGCGTGCGCGGTTTCAGGAACCAGCCGCGCAGTCTTTTTCACGAAGGCGCAGGAAAAATCCAAGGGCAATTGAGCACGGAATTCATATTTGGCTACACGCTGCTTTTCAAAGTATGCCTGCGCGCATAAGTCGTCCAGAATGCTGCGTGCGCTGAAAGGGAATGTGGTCCGACATCTCCGAGGTGTCTCGATTAGGCAGTTGTCAAAGTGGAATGACAGCTGGCATACATAAAGCTACGTCTACAGAGAACGAAAGTGCCGTTCCACTGCCCTCGCCGCTGCGTCTATGATGGTGTTCTCGGAAAAGAAGCCCTCTGCATCAATCCTGGCTACCACATCCTCTTTGCAGGCATCTGCCATTGTCTTCCAGCCACTGACATGCTGCACCGGAAAAGGTGTCGACCTGACCTTGTCCGCAACCTCCCTCAACGCCCAGGGATTAACAGGATCAATGATCTTCTTGGCAATCCTGGCCCACCAGACCTCGTTAAAGACCTCCGTGCACATGTGATGGTCATGTTCGTCAGATACCCATGCCGGATTTTCATCCAGCTTCAGGGGGATACAGGCCGTAAGCTGCAGTTCGTACCACATGGTTTCCTTTGCGTGTGCAATGACACTATATACCTTCATCCCCAAACGCTGCACATTGAGCTCTCTAATCCACTCCAGCCTTCCGGTAAGCAGCTTCCGCACAGGTTTGTCGATCCAATCCACGTTGTACAGTGAATACATCCAGGCCAACTCAAGCTTCCGGGACACAGGTAGATGCATGGAGGGTGTGCTTGGTGTACTGGGCTGCCTCGTTGATCTCCCAGAGGCTCCCGACATGCAAAAGACTGACAAGCATCCACTCCTTGACCGAAGGGTCAAGATCATCAAGCGGCTGCCAGTCCCTGTTTGAATTGAGTGGCCAGCTTATACGCCAGGAAGGACTCCTTAACTTACCTCCTATAGATCCATTTCAAGAAATCTTCGAAGACTTCGACCATGACAAGATCAGGTTCTCTTCGCTGCCCTGCTTGGGGCCCATCGTGTTGTCCGGGATGTCCAAGATGCTGGAAATGACTGGGGAAAGCCTCTGAAAGTTGCTTCCATGGACCTTGTAAGCGATGGTTTCGACCTTGATAATAAATTCCTCTTTGCGCCTCTAACATCAAATGAATCAAAAGCTTACCTGAAAGTGGATGGAGCCATCGTAAATCCAGAAGTTCGAGCTTTTGGTGGGCAGTCACTGTGTTCCGAGGGTCTGTAGACCAAGGGTTAGTCTACCCCAGTAGACAGACATAGACATACTTTGAGCTAGACGTACCTTGTCTACATGTGTCTAAACCCCTTGCTGGTAGGTTGGTTTCTCAGCCTTGTTTGCAGAACTGTGTCGAGTACTAAACACTATTCACCCAACGCCTTGGCACATTCCGTAAGGCAACGTAAGGCGGTGATGCCCGTGATGTGGCAGTTCCGAGTGATCTGAGCTGCCTTCGTGAGCGCTACAAGAGCCCCAAAGAACGATCTTCATCTCTACAAGTGCTACGGTCGGCCAAAAACAATTTTGAAGTACGTAGGAAGTAATTACAGTACACAATATCACTCGACGTTCGCAAAAACTGCGCCGAGCACTCCAGAAGTGCCCTGACAGCTGCCACAATCACGGGCATCACACCTTACCCTGCCTTACAGAATGCGCCACGGCATTGGGTGAATAGTGTTTAGTGCCCGAGCACAATCGAGACGCCAGAGGAGGCGGCAGAGGGCGGCAGGGAGTCCCTGGAAGTAGGGGCAGTGGTAGACCTTGGTAGACACACATAGTCTACCCGGGGTAGACAGATGTAGACCGACGATAGACCCAAGTAGACCAAAAATAGTCTACGTGGGATAGACACACTCAGTTTACTACGTAAACTGATGTAGACTGACGTAGCCTCACGTAAACAGGGTCTGTCTACGGGACCATCGGAACACAGTGAGTGCAGTAGTGGCTGGACTCGACATTGGGACATAGTTTTCAAAAGGAAAGTTTAGGGAGTAAACCATAAAACTACACAGCTGGTGTAACTCTGCTCAGACATTTCTCTTCCCATTTTAGGCTTGCTTACGCTTGTCCTTGCTGTATGACTAGTGCACTCCCCGCCCTTCCACTAGCTCCCAGTGGAAAACCTTGGTCACCCAACATTTACTACACCTTCGAGATTATATCTCAAACCTATAAAGCTGCTGCCAATGTCCTTCTAATCGAAGCACCGGCAAAGGGGATGCGAGGCCGCGAAGTGGCCGAGCAGCCGCTTGTACCTTTCTAAAATTACGCCTGTCTGTCCGAAGCCTTTTAAACTCTGCTCTACTTCTTTATGTCCGCCGTTATTCCGGGTCGGCGCTGTTGATCGCTCAGCAATCGTCCGTCGTGCTGTTTTTTTCCGCCATGTATGGGCCGGCCGTCAAATAAACTTAGACATGTCAATGAGTTGGATTCTATCTGCGCCTTTTGTCCGACGGTGAGTAAACTTCTCGGTACTTATTCTCAAGCCGATATAATTCTCAACATCAACTTTCACAGCTGAATGTCGTGCCCAACAGAAGGGGATGCTCGGCTGCGAAGCGGCCGAGCAGCCGCTTGTGAGCCTATCAAACTTACCGCTGACTAGAGTCTCTGATATATCATGAAGCTCCGACAATCAGAGGACATCTGATATACCAAAGTGCCACATACGCCTGCGTGGGGTGCCTCGTAGCACTGCACGGCACGCTACAGCTTACAGATAGTAGCTCTGACACACATCCTCATGGTGCCGTGCATTCCTCGTTCTCACCACACGCCACCCCCAAGTCACACAGGCTTGCGTCCTTCCGAATCCTGCGTCCTGCATCCCCAACTTACAGGATCGGTGGTTGTGGTTCGCGAGGGTGGATGCATTCTCGGTGCCGTTGAAGAATTCCTCCAGTTTTCCTGAGAGCCATTCAATATGGTGAGTTAATTCCGGAATATCGGGCCCTCGGCTGGATCTATCTCACTGTCTGACATTAACTCGGATATTGATACCAAATAAATAGTCAAGCCCAAGATTGATCAATGCTCAAGTGTACCGTGCGGTGAGTTTCGAGGTCAAAGATTCATTGGGCTCCCCTCGGGCCCTCTACCAAATAAATATTCAAGCCCAAGATTGATCAATGCTCAAGTGTACTGTGCGGTGAGTTTCGACCTGGTGATCGCCGCTTAGGCCTCTCTTTAAAGGCGGGGCACGAGCGAAAAACCTGGTTAAATGGCTGTCAAGCTTCTCTCTCTCTCCTTCCATACTTCCGTTCGTTGAGGCCATGCCTTGGACACTTTGCGCTCTCTTCCAGTTCCCTCCGCGTTTATCTTTACGCAGACGGCGCACCAATCCTGTCACGAAAGAGCGAGATGCCAGCGGACCGGAGTCAGATCTCTTACACAGTGCACAATTAACCGAACAAACTCTCCACGAGGACACATACATTCCAGAGACACCTCACACCGGGCGTAATGTCCTGAAAGTCGCCCTGAGCACGCTGAGCTCCGTTTCCAGCAATATCCCGTTCGGTTCTGTGCTGAGCAGCGTCATTGACCCTCTGTTGGACATCATCAATCACATCGAGGTGCGTTACTCCCACAACTAGAACTGTTAGAGGTATTCCGGGGAGCGAGCTTGCGAGCTGCCGGGATGACTTCCATATTGGGTTTGACAGTCAGTATTTATGTCACGAACATACTGTACAGTTCCTTACGCGTTTGTACCGGTACCATCACAAACGCGATACTTTCTTATTCGTCGTACTGGGCTCTTACCGCACCTCGACCGGAGTCACCGAAACTCTGACACAAACGCGTCCGTGGTGGCACCACGTAAATAAGCCAGACAGTCTCGAGCAGCGGTACAAGAGCTCGACGGACAAAGCCCCGCAGGACGACGCGGGCACTGTCAAGCAAAGACCTCAGCGTCCACGATACATCGCAGGCCGACTACCCGAGGGCCATGACTACGGTCGACGACAGCTGCGACGGCGGACAAGCTGCGAATGAGCCAGAGGCCCGAGAGAGGTCCAGATTCCCGAGGGCAGCCTCTGAGCCGACACGTCGTGAGCCGGCCAGCCAGAGAGCAAGGACCGGAGGGAACGCTGAACCGGGCGGCAAAACGTAGGTGGCGAGGGGGAGCGGCACGAGACGAGACGAAGGGGGAGCCACGTCATCGGGCAGCAGGACGACACACGCGACAACGGACGATGCACGACGGACGGGAGCGCAATGCGCATAGCGGCACGCCAGACACGACGCCAAACGAGCGCGATGCAGATGCGAGACCGACTACAGCCGACGCAGCGGTGGGCCATTGACGCACCACCATCCGCCGCGATGCACGCCACACGCGGACCGCCACAGCGCCCGGACCCCCGAGGCACAAGCGCCCATCGATGGCGCACAGCGCGGGCTCACGACAGCCGCGCCAGTCGTTCATGACACCCAACATATTCTTGAGGCTTACACCGCCAAAGTGCCATCAGGCCGTCTCCACGTGGGATCGCCAGCTGAATTCCAGAAAACGCATCAGCTGTAACCAGCCGTAAGGGGGGTGAAACCCAGCTGGAGGGTTCAGACCGACTTTCCAGCTGACGAGAGCATGGAAAGTCAGATGGAAGTTGGGTTTTTCTCTCAGCCGTGAGGTGGCCGGCGCAGTGAAAGTAAATATATTAAGCTACCGCCTGATACCTCAATTTTAGTCTAGAAAATCGTCACCAGAATTAAACTCTTCCCCATCAGAATCTCCGTCCCCATCCCATCGCCCTCCGAGTCGCTGGATTCAGACTCCTCCGCCTGAAGTGCGCGAGCAGAGTGCTTGATCTTGCGTTTCGAACGGCCCGCCGCAAGACCAATCATCGTGGACCCGGACGCAACTGCCGCCGCTGCGGCTGCGGTGCGGGGTCTCGGCGCCCCTGAACGAGGAGCTGCCTTCGAAGTCCGCCCACGTTTACGAGGCCTTCGGGGTGGTTCGTCATCATCGCTCGATGCCGTGGTGGGGCGGGGACGTTTTTTGGCAGCTGTTTCCTTTCGTTTTGCGGCTTTTGTGGCCCTACTCTCCCGAAGTCGAGCAGAGAATTCATCATGTTTAGCCCTCCTGTCTTCGAACAGAGCAACAGGTGCCCAGAGATCGCGCGAGACTGTGGCGCGGACGAGGTGAGGGTTATGGAAGCTGTGAGTGTTGATAATAAAGCGGTCAAGTGGCGTATGGACGATAAAATGCTCAGTGTTATCGGATTCAACGCGTTCTTGCATAACGGGACGGACACCCGTGGCTTCGCATGCGGCAGAGACACAGTCGTGCTGAGTGTTGAAGTCGAATTTTATATTCTAGACACTGTCAGCGTGCACTAATGAACAAGAGACTGACACTGCACCTTTGCGGGGAGGATTGAAAATGTGGTTTCATCGTCGCGGCGTGCGAGAATGGACATCCCATAACGTGAGTGTCGCACTCCCATTATCTGGAAAAGTTCAACAACAACAATAGCTACGCCTGACTGGTTGCAGAGGATGTCAGACAGATGCCCGCAAATTATTGAATTCTGCCATGAATGAGTAATGTACAAATCAAAAAAAAAATGGAAGGCAAAAAAGACTTGCCGTGTCCAAATGCGAGTTCGCAAATACCCAAGTGCCCACAAAACATTCATCGAGGGACTCAGAGACAACCATCTTGCATCTCATCCACTCGCTGTTGCCGCTATACTCCCCAAAATTCAGTGCACGAGCAGCATTGGTGCTCTTGAGTAACTCGATCGGCCGTGTTCGGATCCCACGTTTCAGCGGCGCCAGCTTTGTATCGCCTAGATTTAGGTGAGACACACTGATCATTGCAAGGGAGATAACACGTACCGTGCTTCATCTGTTTCTCTGGCGTCCATCCAACGAGTCTTTGCAGTATCGGGTGCTTCTCAATGAAATGACGTACACCCGTACCGGCGCTGTGCCAGTCTCCGGTGCTCTTAGACATCCACCTCCCTCCGGTTAACTGGTGCTTAACTGTTTCTTGTCGCCCGAATTGAATTGCGATGTCCCGGCTTGGCGCGAGGTGGTTGGAGTAGATCGAGCAATAGCGGAACACGGCGTTGAAACTCTCGAAGATTTCCGTGGCCATTGCGATGAGAGGTCCGAGTTCAATCGCATCGAAGTCGATGTGCGTGAGCAGGTGGTATTTGATCTTAGTCATAATTTTTGAAGGATTGATTTGTGCGACAGCATCGAGGACATTTGCGACCGCAATTTTGAGGTCGTTCTAAATGTGCGCGGGTGTGTAAGAAAAAGAAAAAGGAGCAGACAAGCAATTCAAGTACCCGATATTGGGTGAGATCTCGAATTTCGGGGACCCACAACAGCGCCGAGAGCTCTCCGACCGCTTTCCACGCGGTAAATTGGTCCTCAGTGACGAGGTCATGCAGATGGAAGACAGCGGTTTGGATGATTGTTTTTGAATTGCCGCCCGATGAGAGATCCGGCATACTGCATGATATAGTTGGCGCGGATGGCGTGGATTGAAAGACCCTCAGTGCTAGTGGCCTGGAGTCGTATTGAATATGTCTTCTTCTTCTCAGCGGACCATGGTGTGTGCGATATATGCCAGACGTATTTGACCGCGCCAAGGAGGATTGTGTGTAGAAGTTCGACGGGGGTATCTGCTGCAGGGTCGAATCCTATCCGTGTGAGTTAACTTGAAGTTGCACGCCGTTTTTTTACAAAACAAAGCACCATACCTTTCAACGTCAGAAACGGACTATACAATTTCTCCTCGTTGTCACGCGTCCACTGGATGAGCTCGGTCTTGATGTCGGCTTCCGAAGCATGTGGGTCCTGCTGACGCATATCTGCGGCACGAGCCAGAATTTGCTGAATCCAGTATTGCGTATACACGGTCCTTGACACCCGTTTGCGTTTGCAGCTCCTGGACCCGTTTTGACACGCCACCGCATGCAAGTTCAACCTGTTTTTTGAGCTCGGTGAGAGTGTGCTTCTTTGTGCGCAGTTCCCCCGGCTGTACAATGTGTGAGAATCTGAACACCGAAAATAATGTCCGCAAAAAGTACCTCAAATAGTGCATGGTACCCCGTCGGAGTGGTCTTTTCCTCCTGCGTGCCCCCCACATGACATTTGCGGCAGAATTTATTGCCTTTCCCACCAATATGCCCACATATTTCACTCTGCATAGGGTTGTCGGACGGCGTACAGTTGCAATAAATGCAGAATCGCGTGGTCTGGCCGTTTTCATCCTGGACGCGAACGGGATTGGAATGTGTGTCTCTGCCGCAAACACGTCACACCATTGCGATGAAATAAAAGTGTAATACTCACTCAACGGCGGTTTTGAATTCCTGGAATTGCTCAGCCATCGACGCGTGTGGAGAGGTCGAGACAAAATGGACATGAAACTCTTGCTGGAGCAATTTCCGCGGAAGGGTTCGATTGTCATATACGCGTTTAGATGCTTGTTCCAGGACTTTGACCTGTTCCCAGAGACATCGTCCCCAAAGAAGTCAACCAGCGTGACATACAATGGGTCCCCACCAGCAATTTCTCGCTTGGGATTGGGCATGCGCGCAATATAGCGACTGTTTTTTGTTTCAGCTGGAAAAGCTTTGAGCGACATTCACAGAAAAGCACAGTTGCGCACCGCTCCAGTGAGGAATAAGCTTCTTGTCCTGCAGGTCAAGATAGTTTTCTGAGAGATCGGAAGCAGTGATAATGACGGTCTTGGAATCGTCAATTGTTGCATGGCCGGTCTCAGAGAAAAAATTAGCCTGGCACAGGTAAGAAGTGGGAAAATAACGTACCTCGTTAAATGAAACCACAAACGCATCCGCGTGAACCTTCCCGCGGTACATCAGCCAGCGAATGGGCACCACCAAATCCCCGTTCTTGAGGCGCGCGAGCTCATTGACATAGTAATGTGCAGTACCGGCATCGTACATGGGACTGAGGACATCCAGATCCATATTTTTCCGCCACTTTAGCGCGTGCCAGATCTCCCGCACCACACCATCATCCGGAATTTCAGGATAAACATGCATCTGAGCTCGAACAGCTGGGTTGCCCAGTCCTTTTCAAGACTTAGGCGGTAGATTGAATAAAATACAAACATGCCACATACCTGGGCGATTATTGTGCGAGGATCGTTGATGAAGAAAACATTTCCAAGAGGTGATTTACACGGAATGCTGGGTATCCCGTATTCGGCCCGAATTTCTTTTTGCACTTTGCGTAGGCGATCGAACGAGGGCACGTCCTTGGCTCCAGATTCCCGCAACATCCACAGAAACACGCGCATGAGAGAACTCGAGACGCGTAGTCGCGGCATGTTGTCCAGAATATTGAGAAGAAACATCTGTCTTGAATTTAAGACATATCCGGAGCTCTTACATCGCAGCACAGACCGTTTTAATTGGGGTATGGAAAATACACGTTGCCTTCTTGTTGAATTCCACTTGCATCTGCATGGACGTCCGCTGGATCTTGTTCGTCGAGACCTGGAAGATGTTTGTATGAGCAAATGAGCGTCAATAATCCGGGAGAAGCCGAGGGGGAGGGGAGAAGCGGCACGTCGCGTTCATGCAAGAGTGTGCATCAGCACACGTGAACGCGAAATGATTTCTGCATTTGGGACGAAAACCAACTTGCCAGCAAACACTCACCTGCGTTCGCCATAATCTCAGCCAAGAAGTCGTCCTCTGCCTCAGCCTGCAACAACTCCTTCGCTAGCCCCCGCGTCTCCCTCGAAACCAAGCCTCTCCGCTGTTTCCTTCGGATCCAGCAAGCCAAAGATGTCCACCTGCTGCGCCAACCTCTGCTGTGTCACCTCAATGTCATCCTCAATATCCCCTGCGCTGAACATCGCTCCATTCTGCGCATAGTCGGGGCCCACATATCAAGCTCTGCTCCGCTCGCATGTGCCCCCGTCGGTCGATCAGCGATGGGTCCGGGGATCTGCACCACCCGAATGGGTACATTTTGCGCGACGGCGGCGCGGCGCTGCTCCTGCATCCTTCGTGCGTCATCCATTTGCTCCACTGCATTCTTATGCTCATCCGACTGCAGATGTCTGACACCGTTCCTGGCTAGCAACCAAACACGGTGCTCCTCTGGCAGCCCAGCATTACACACCCTGCATTGGGACCTCTGTGCGCTCTGCTCTGAAGACGAAATCTGCAAGAGGGCTTTAAGCTTTGAACGCGCTCAAGTACTCTTCAAATTCACCTTCTGCTTTCAAACCCGCACCACTTCCTTTCGGCGGCATGGATGCAAGACGCAAGGGCTTCCTCGATAGCACGCAAGATCTTCACATCCGTGATTCGGTCTGTCTTCCCTGGATGTGCGCGATTCGGAACTCTGGCCATCAAGTCACAAGTGTTTTTTTCCAAGTCTAGCTAAGCGAGAGGCTTAAAAACACGTCCGATCCATGCACCGCAGTAGCGACCCTCGCCCCTCGCTATTTGCCCTCTCAGTAACCACCATGTCCTCGTCTCCTCTCCCCGCCACTCCTCGCCGTGGTGTCGATGCCATGCTCGATGCGATGGATGAGCTCACCCCTGTTGCCCCCCGCAAGCGCCCCCATGCCGACATCGACCCCAGCTCTGACAATGAGGATGACGAGCCCCTCCCTGCCAACTTATTCAGTTTGAACAGCCGCAATGTTACCCAGATGCTGCAGCGCCTTGGTGAAAGCAAGCGCCTCCGTGCCGACCAGATCGCCGACAGCATTAATTCCGTGAATGTGCGTATTTGATTCGAAGCTGACCACCCTCTACTGATCCGGGGTGTGCAGGATCCCCCGGCTGTTCAAGGAGCAAAGGTCATCCTCGGCTTGTACGCCCTTCACAACCGTTTGGACGCGTTCGAGATGGGCAAGCCTCCCTTTGCGGTCAGCGACGATACTGAGGTCAGCTTCTCCACCCCCCCCCTCGTCGTCCTCCTCTCACTTCGGCCCAGACCAACATTTATTTTTACGCTGCTGCCATCCTCCTTTCCACCAAATTGAGCGCGTACAAGGGCTCGGTAGCTAAAAACATTCTCCTGGCACGTCTTCCTTTTATTATTTGTCCGTGATCTGACCTCTCCATGCTCAGGACATCCTCAAGGTCAATCGCTTCGACCTTCCACCCAACATCGAGCGTAACCCCGCCGACTACGCCAAGCTTGTCACCGTCGTCCAAGACGCTCTGACCCAGCTGCGGTCGAAGATCAAAAAAGCGGTTCGTGTCGTATTATCCCCGGTCCATGCACTACTCATTTCTTTTAGCTCGCTGCCAGTTTTCAAAGTCAACAAGGCACCTGCACCCTCCGCCCGGGAACACCAGAATATCTTTGACCTCACCACGCACCTCGTTCAAGGCACCAAATGTGCTGTCACCCCTGAGCTTTGTGCACGCATTGCGCTGATGGTGTGTTATCTGTTCCATGTTTCCTTCATCTTTGTTAATCCCGTAATATTTCAGCGCCAAGTCTATATCGAGGACCCTACAACAAAGTTCTGGGACTCCCTCGATGCCGACCTCCGTAAGATCCGCAACCGTGCTGGTGGAAGTGCTCGCAAGCTCAACAAGTGTGTTAAAATTCATTTTTCAATCCCTGCTTACTGCTGACTTGTGCTTAGGGCATTCGAAAATGTGCTGTCGACCGACCGTGCTACGCACGGCGTCGACAATTACAGCATCCCCACCCAGGCCGTTGACGACCTCCAGCGCGAGGTCGACGACACCATCAGTGCCGCTGCCGCCGACAAGGCAACTTCTATCCCCGCCGCTACCCCCGCTACGCCCGTGACGGAGGAACCCGAGGAGCAGCCGGAGCAGGAGGTGTAAGAAGTACCATATAATTCTATAGCCAATATACACATGATTTATTTCCTGTCAATCGTCTGAATGCGAACATATAAGTTACATGAAATGTCGAATACGCCCCACCCTGCCCTACAGCTTGCACACAGGCTGGCTGCCGGGCTGGCCTCCAGGAAAGCTGGGTCCATTGTGGACCCATTTACTCCGTCGGCCGATATCCAGCTGACAGGAGGCCTGGGACCAGCCGGTCATCGCACATGGTATGCATGACCGTCCCAGCTGCCGGCAACGTGACGGACCGTTGGCGGTGTACCCCTCACACGCGCGACGCAAGATGATCGCGACGCTTCACATTCCTTTCGACATCGACGATGCTCAATTCCGAGTCTACACATTCCTTGGATTCAGGGGGAGCTACCTAGCTACTCTCGGCACCGCGCTACGCTCGAGGGGAGTGTTAGAGGTATTCCGGGGAGCGAGCTTGCGAGCTGCCGGGATGACTTCCATATTGGGTTTGACAGTCAGTATTTATGTCACGAACATACTGTACAGTTCCTTACGCGTTTGTACTGGTACCATCACAAACGCGATACTTTCTTATTCGTCGTACTGGGCTCTTACCGCACCTCGACCGGAGTCACCGAAACTCTGACAAGAACTTATGTAGATTCCAGCAACGTCGATCAACACACAAGGTGTCGTTGAATTGGCTGCACGAATCGAGCTTCTTTCGTCCCTCGTTTCGAAAATGGCCAGGGATGGGGCGCAACAGGGTCGAGTTATTGTTGAAGTTCTCCAACGGTGAGCAACCCATCTCCTGTAATACCCGAATTGACGGGCGCAGAGAATTACAAACTATAACTAAGGAACTAGATGATGCCCACTCTCAAGGAAAACTGGAGGAATTCTTCAACGGCACCGAGAATGCATCCACCCTCGCGAACCACAACCATCTCGCCCAAATGATTGCTGACGCCACGGTACAGCATTCTTCAACTGATTTAACATATTTGGTTCATGTGAATACAGCTTGCTATGGTTCACGAGGCTCTCCAATCTCTCCAAGGTCTTGAGTCAAGACTTGAAGCAAAGTTCGAGACCTCAGAAGACGGTGGCAGAGAGCTCTTCGGCACGTCCACATCTTTCTCCCTGTAGTTTTGACCGCAATATTCGCGCAGGAGGCACGGGTGGCAAAGGTGGCGAAGGTGGTTCACACAGGCGGCGGAAGTGGTCTGAAGAGGCAGCACAGTTGGCAATGGAAAACGTGGATCGCTTCCGCCGAGTTCATGGTACGCTTTCCTAGAGTTGATTGCACCGAGCTGCCTATGAATTGTATCAGGTGGCACCGGTGGTGAGGGTGGACCCGGCGATGTGGTAGGCGGCCGCGGTGGAACTGGTCGAGGGCTGAGATTCAGCCACCAGTTTGATACGCATTGACGGGAAGGGTTTGCCGCCGTTGTCGGTGGCGGAATTTTGCCAAGAATACAAACTCAGCGACAAGATTCATAAACTTCTTGACGACCAAGGATTCGAGACCGTCGGGGCACTTCCCAAAATTACTGGTACAGACTTGAAAGATGCCGGTTTTAAAATTGGACATATTGCAGAGTTGAGGAGGGCTTGGACGATTTTGCGGAGGATGGCGGTGGAAGTAGGAGTCTCGTATCTTTAATATTATTTTCCGATATACGTCTTGTCAGTATGATAATACCCGGGTTATCTGCTTGGTGCCAAATCGGGAAAGTACACTGCGGCATCCGCTGAACTGCTCGTCGTGCAAGAAGTGTTTGAAATTTGACTGCAATAGAATATACATGCTATAATCTTGCTCACTGAACTTTTTGAACTTATTATTGAGGGACATGTTGAAGTCGAAATCAATGTCAAAAGCAACCTCGGCCTTCGGGCCTACCGGAATGCTTGTGCATGAACGAAATTTTGAAACCAGCGAACATTTAATGCAGTGCCAGCGACAACGATGGCCATCTGTGTTGTCCCTAAGAGGGCCAGAACTCAACTTGCGACTATTAGGACTTTCGTTCCAGGGGCTTTCTGGCGACGAGAAAGATGTGGACAGAAGTAAGAAAGAGAGAAATATAGACGCCTGGGATCCAATAATTGGGGGAATAAGCGTAAAGCAGGAGATGGCTGACCATAGAAGAGGAGCACAACCTAATCATCAAGCACTCTCAGACAGGATAATGGACCATTTGTTATATGGTACTAACCGCCGTTTGCCGAAAATAAGCCGATCATTAAATTCAAAGAGGATCCAATGATTTCGGAGTCGAATGTGCGAAGCATTGCAGCTGAGATACAGCCAGGAGGAGGGAAAACGGCAAGGTTGCAACCGCTGGCTCTACAGTCGAGGTTCGCCGGGGTGGGGAGGGAGTAAAGGTAGAGATGCCTGAACTGAAATTATAGCAGGAATTGACCGGAAAGGCATCTGGTGGAATCCATCTGCCACATCTATCCGTCTGTTGAGCGGCGTTTGTTCGCGGGAAAAGTAAGAGGGCTCTCCGCAATGCTGACATCAGGAAAAACTCCCCGGGAATTAGTTGGGCCAGTTAGATATGTTGCGGAATATTGCTGCCTGTAGCATAACGCACCATCGATGTTGGCTCAACTTGTTCACGTAGTCCCTACCTCAGCTACGTAGGATGCCGTAGCGACCCAAAATTTTCCTGATGGATGCGCAATATTTTTATGGCTGACGTGAGAACCAAGGTTTCTCATCAACAGCCTCTCTCTGAGCTCAGATTGAAATGTCAGTAAAAACTACACATCCGTCTTTGGCATCTTTTGTCTTTGGGATTCATATTCAAGGATCTTTGTCATGGCAAAGTGATCTGGCAATCTGAATCAGATCTTTGATGCATCTTTGTCTTTGATTGACCGAAGTCTGTGTTATCGTAATACCGTCTGATTTTTCTTAGATATTGATTGAACTTCAGTATAGAACATTGGGTGTATGCTACAAAAGACTCAGTGTCTAACCCCCTACCTCGACTTGACAAAACAAGTGTTGAGATTCAGAATGGGTGGAAAAAGAAATAGTGCCTAAGTCAGCACCAAAAAAAATTGGCCAATTGCAAGTCTTTGAACTCCGCCACATCATGCCGAGTATAGCGGTCTAAGTGTGTACTTTTATTTCCGCCCCTTATAGGTAATCTTGGAGTTTTCTGCGCCACAGATAGGCGGTTGTGACGCCCTCCGCGCAAATTTGATAAAGATGCAAGCGGCTGCTCGGCCGCCTTACGGCCTCGCATCCCCTCCCTGATGTGTGAGTTTTGGAGTTGCACACTCCCTGCTATGAAACTTTCCGTGGTTTAAAGGTGGTTCAAGTAAATAAATAAATTGTTGAAGATCTTCGGGCGAAGAAGCTGATTGACAGATGGCAGAGTTTGAAAAGGCTTCAGAGTTCAGACATGCTGTAATTTTATAAAGAGAGAGAATTCATTGATTGACTTGCGGGGAAATCGGTGATTCCCACCTCAAATAGACAGATGCTCCGCCCACATAGACAGGGCAACTCGCCCTATAGACAGAATCATAAATTCGCGAGGACGTCGTCAACATCCACAACATCCCACGGTCGCTAATGTCTGCGCGGAGGGCGTGGCAATCTTCCTACGCGCCCGCGGGTGAGAATCTCTCCTGCAGCTCACAGACGGGCAGTCCTGCTCAGGCGAATCTCTGGGAAGCCCAGAGTTGACAAGTTCGGCGGGGTGGACCATTTACCGCGGGATTTTGGCCATATTGTAGCACGAGAAAGATATGGACTTACATAATGTACATTTGTTATAAGCGACATGTTGATGCCCAAGTGTCGAAAGTCAAATTCAACCTCTACACGCTGTGGTTGGGTTCTTTCTCTGCAGTAATTCTGGTACTGCCCACAATCCACTTTTTCAAATGAAGTGGTGGGCCGCTTTGCGGCCCACTGCGCTCATGTTGGATTCAAAAAATTGAAACCTCCATAAACTTATTCTTTTGCGTCCGAACAACCCCGAAAAACACGACATGCCGTCACGGCATCCTGGCATCACGACATCACACCACACGCGCATACACTACACCTCTCCCTCCTCCACCGATCACGCTATCCGCCGGGTAAGCAGGCCTTGGATGAGCAACAACTACTTCTCCAACCATTCTGCCCACTCCCGCTTTCCTCGCCATCTCCGCCTCCGCCTCCTCGTCGTCCGCCACGTTCCCACCCGCCGTCCCCCCAGGCTCCCAATTCGACTCCGACGACGGCATCCAACGCGCAGATAGCGGGGAAGGCACCGGGCGGGCGCGCACGCTCGACGTCGAAGCACTTTTCCACAAGTGTGGAGGCGCACGGGCATGGGGAGGAGGCGGACGGCGCGGCGCCGCTGCCGAGCGTGCATCCGTTGAGGAATACGTGGCGTCCCGTCTCTTGGTTGGATTTATATTTACTGATGAGGATGTTGTTAGCTGGGTGTTCTGGTTCCGCCAGCAACGCACGCCGGGAACAAGATTGTGAGCTACGAGGACGGCATCAACGCGTCGCGGCGTTCAGCAGCGTGCGTCTCTCTAACCCTATACATCTTACACTGACGCGCACCCAGGTCGAGTCCCTCTGGGCCCTCACAACCCACCTCTCGCCCCCCTCCGCCCTCGCACCCACCACCGACTACCTCCTCTTCCACGCCGCCGTGCAGCGGCCCGTGTGGGAGGACCCGCTGAATATAACCGGCGGCAAGTGGATTATAAGGTTGCGGAAGGGCGTCGCGGACCGCGTGTGGGAGGCGCTCGTGTGTGCGGTGGCGGGGGAGGCGTTTGCGGGGTGTGGCGCGCCGGCCGCCGACGAGGGTGCGCGCGAAGCTGGGAGGACGACGACTCGCACGCGGAGGCGGGTGGGGAGGGCACGGGCGACGCGCCCGAGATCTGCGGGTGCACGATCAGCGTGCGGCAGAGCGAAGACATCATTTCGCTGTGGAACCGCGTGGACGATGTGCGGGTCAGGAGAGGATTAGGTGGGTTTCTTTCGTATCTATTCTCCCGACCGTCTCGGGTTTCCTGCCGTCTTTGCACGCTTTTTCTTCCTGTCGCTCTGCTTCTCCGGAGCGGGAACGTACATTCTGTTTCTCCTCTTCCATATTGTTATATTTCATCCCATCCCTTTCTCCCTTCCCCTCCCCACCCTCTCTTGCCATTTTAACACCACACGTCGTGCTCTTTTTATTCCTCAATCGGGATTCCATCTCTCCACTCCCTCCTTCCTCCCTTCCACTCCCCCCCTCTCCCCCCTTTCCTTTACTCCCTTTTCCTCCTCCTCCCCTCTTCCTTTCGTATCGCCGCTCGCTCGTTCTCCCTCTCCTTCCTCACGCTGCTCGCTAACCCATACCTCGCCTCGCAGGGGACACCCTCCGCACAGTGCTCGGCCTCCCCGCGGCGACGGTCATGGAGTATAAAAGTAATAATGGTGCGTCCCGCCTGTCCTTGTTCTTCTTTTTCCTTCGATTTCCCTGCCTTGTTTTCGTTGGTGGTTTCCTCGGTCGGCGGACGGCAAGAGGTCTTGGATTGCGCACGTTGGCGATCTTGTGCGCGTGGCGTTCTTTCTTTTTCCTTGCCACAGGCCGGCCGGCGGCGGCGGCAGCGTCCTCGTCGTCGGCGAGCCCCGAGCACGAGTGGAGCAGCTTCAGTCGCGCTGTTCAGAGCGCGCGCGGCGAAAATCTGCGGAGCGCCGTTCCAAGCAACTCACCGCTGGCGGTTGTTTCCCTGCTTTGCCGTGCGGGCTGGCAAGCCGGCGTCGTCGTTGTCGTTGTCTATCAACGCGATGCTGCCGCTGTCGTCCCGATGCTGGGGGGTTTCGTCTCGTGGGACAAGCTTTTCGAGCGTGCGCCGTTTGGGGAGGAAAGTGGAATGCGCGGGGAGCGCGGGTGTTCGTGTCGGTGCTGCGGCGCGGGACCGGGCAGAGATGGGCGAATGGCTTGCGGTTTTTGGGTCGTGCCCTTACGATCCGACGCGTGGCTCGCGGCGCCACCCACTGGGTGGCTTCCACGAGCACTGTGTCTCATTCGCGGAGTGATAGGAATACCAGCGGGGGTTCCGTGGTTGGCGTTCCAGGCGAGATCGCGCGAGCAAGCTGCTGTTGCTTTGTTTTAATTTCGACAAAAGCCGTTCCTGTCGTGGGGCGGACTGTTTCTTTCTTCTTTTCACCTCGGTTTCTTCTTCCTATTTTTTCTTTTCCTTTTGCTTTCAACTCGGCAGAAATTGATTGCGTCCTGACGACCGCCCGAATACAGACTCGATGCAGGACAAGAGCAGCTTCCGCAACTCGGCGATCGAACCGGGTGCCGGGGGCGGGGGCTGGGGTGGTGTAGCGTCCTGTCTTCCACCCCTAAACACTTGCTTACCCTCCCTCGCTTCAAGTGGGAGCAGAGGTGTGGATCGGTGTCGAGTTTCTGATGAGTGCAGTGGGGTTGGGAGTGGGTGGGGTGGGGGGGAAGTGGTACGCGAGGCGAAGCGTTTGGGGTGGGCGTTTCGCGGGAGTTCGTGAAGGAAACGGTTGGATATTGGTGAGGGGAGTAATATCGCGTGCACGTGCTGTGCGGTTGGGTTTCTTGATTTTATTCCCCTTTCTTGATTCTTGTTTCTTGCTCTTGCTGTTGTTTACTTGACGTTACATACATGCGTTATCTACCACCTCTGAACGTAGGGAAACGGTCCTCGAAAAGCCGTTGAAAACAAAGCACGGGCGTCCCCTCATCGCGGTTGCGACTTGTTCCAAGAGTGGGTCTGAGAAGCACGATACGTTGAACTTCGGGGATTTTTCACGTCCATTCGATCCACTAAATGTTCCGACAGCGTTGTCTCGCTTTTACGCGCCAATTCCCCAATTTTTTAGTTATCCTCGCTGGCGATTGCACATTGACAGCCTCCTCCTGAGGTTCAAATGCGTCGTGCATGAGCCTTGACGCTTATTCAGGTGATATTTAGGAATGATAAGACCGTAGTATCAGGATAATGTAACCCGGAATATTCCATAAATCGGTAGCGCTGTTAAATATGAATCATTGATGTCAGGCTCCAGAACTTCTAGGAACCTGACTGGGTGAGAGTTGAATGGCGTTGAAGGACAATCTGAACAACTGAACATCGTTCAGAACAAAGGCAGGTTTAGACTCGATACCAGGGCTCGCCGGAGGGTTTTGATGATAATCGATCAAAGCTGACGGCGAAGCGACTGGTAGATAATCAGCCGATTTAAGCGAAGCGCGGAGATGCCGAGGTTATTTCGAGAGGGTCAAAATTCAACCTTGTCGTAACACAGAATTTGTACCACCTACGCTATCACAGAACATTTCTTGTCAATTTCTATGTTTTAGATTTTCGAAAAGTGGCCGCGTTCGACTACAGTACAAGCCCATCAAATCACCATCAAAGCCCCTGACCCGTTTGGGAAGTAGCTTCATCCGTCGTCGATTTCTGCACAAGAGCGCCGATACGTGCCCAATGCGAAGGAAATTTCGTGAATACAATTATAGCACATATAAATATCACCTGGTGAGGTTGAAATAAATAAAACATCGCATTTGTGCAGAGGAGGGAATAGGGGCCTTTGTCCGTCAATTTGCAAAAGCAGCTTGATACCAGTCGGCCATGCCCTTCGAATTGAAGAAAGGGAGGAAGAGCAGGGCTTCTGACGCCGACTATGCACCTCCATCCTCGGTGAAACGGACCAGAACAGCGGCTCCCTCTCCACAACTCACACCACTCACCTCAACAAATCACCCGGGCCCGCAGCTTGAGAAGGACTTTCCAAGCGATGATCCTCTCCCTCCGAGTAGTGCCCCTGGCTCACCGATTTTCTGGACGATGACAACGAGCTGCTCATTGACGAGGCACCCAGCCATGCACCTACTCCGTTGCAGCTGCAATTACCTCCACTTCGGGACTCACCTCTTCCTGAAAACTCCTCCCACATCTCCCTCTGGTGGCGGCCCACTCACCTCGCCATTTCGGCCGAGCCCTGTCAAGGCCTATGGCGGCGGCCTCGCGTATCCGCTCCGCATCGCAATCCTCGTGGCGCGCAGAGGCAATGCCTGAGTGGAAAAACTTACAGGAAGCCCAGGAGACAGCTGCCCATGTCGAAGCGCAAATGCTGCAGCTTGAGGCAGAGAGGGATGCGGCTCAGAAGCGAGATAGAGCCAAGCAGAGAGACGTTTACAGTGCGCTGGAGCACCTCACGCCCCATGGACAAAGTATTTGAACTTCTCTTTGCCGCCAGACCAGAGGACCCAAGACGACCGCAATGGTAACCAAGGCTTTACGAACCCACGGCCCCGAGCTATTGGACAAATGGGTCGAACGCGCACCGGAGAGTGTCGATGCCTTCCTCTCTAAGCGTCTGGCCGATCTGGTGCAGTGCGAGGGCAGGCCATTCAGAATTACCTGACCCGCGAGTCAAAAACTCCCTTCTGAGTTCGTTTGACATGCAGGGACTGGGTATGAGGCTGAAGGAGATGGCTCCGACGTGGTGGGAAGTTCTCACTGCTGCCTCAAGCACCCATAGCCCGAGTACAGAGGTCCCCGAGACCCGACGCGACCGAAGTTTGGTACGTGTGAAGTTATTGCTTGCCGCATATGGGTACTTACTGACATCTTCCGAATCGGAACAGGTCTTCACCACGGTTTGCGCGATGATGAGCATCCTTCGCTGACAGAAAGCCAACAACTTCCAGGCTGTGATCGCTCTATTCCTGCTTGGATCCGGGGCCTCAAAACGCGAGATCGAGGTGTTTGCGCATGCTGGAATATCACTGTCTTACAAGTCTGTTACAAGATATGCCTTCGCTTCGCTCCGGCATGAGTGCATGGTGAAAGGCAATTGTCGACATTTTAAGATTACAGAACAGATTATTTTTGTGGTTTAAGACAGACAGATGGTCGTGAACAATGATAAGGTGAATATCAATGGCGTAAGGTATATATCTACACACGACTGCGCCAGAAATCAGGTGCAAGTCTAACACTTGCGCACAATGGCAGGCTCTGTAAGGTTTAGTGAGTGAGTGAAAAATAAATGGAGGGAAAAGTACTCCGTTCCATAGATGAAGAGCGGGACCGCGTCAGGGCTTACAGAATACAGGGGTGGATATGGGAACTCTTGAACGCGTAGCGTGTAGCCTGGAGGACCCCCCCCCCCCCCCCAATAGAAATTAATTAATTAATCGGGTGGCAGGCTAGTTGAAGTTGAGTTCTACTCAGCGATGCCACCGAACACGACAATCGAACACTGGGAAGTGTAGCTGCAGTACTACGCACAGGAAAAGTGCGGGTTGAGGGCAGAGCGACGTGCGGGAACACAGCAGAAACGTCGATGTTTGAGAAACCAAAAGTTGTCAAGTATCTACATATAGGGATGCGGGACCGATCTCACCTATAGCGTTAAAGATGCAAGGCTCAAAACACCTATAGTGCCGTTAGCCCCTCGCCTCTGTCCGTCGCGATAAAAGCAGTACATCTGATCCTCTGATGTTGATAGTTAGTCAAGAGTGTGTGAAAATAAATACATACGGTGCATGTTGATCGTTGAACCTGTCTCCAAAATTATAAGCGGGATTCGTTTGAGATTGAAGAGTAGGGTTACCAGTACCAAAACTTGAATGGTATAAGGATGATGGGAATGTGATGGACGGGCAGAAGAGGCGAAATATCAGCCATGATTCAACAGGTTGCCCTAGGTGATCTTGGAGTTGAGCGGTTTTGACGAATTTAACCTCATCGCTCGAGGACCCTTCGCATCTAAATGTTGAAGAGTCCCCATCTTTATCGAAGGCTCTATCGTCTCGTCATCAGAATTCAAGCATCTTCTGGCCATACCAAGGCGTTCAAGTCGCATGAAGGGTTCTTACATCCCAATCTTGAGAAGTCTTGCGCCGTCCCGGTGTCAAGCCAAGCATTCATCGTGATTTGAGGCTTGATGAGTCACCAAGAGCAGTCCCTGGTTTGACACTTGCGAGGTCTGCTAAGGGGCTTTCATTAGGAGAAACCGGCCTGAAGCTTCGACTTCAAGGGAGGAAGAGAATTGGTGGGGTTATAGTGGGATGATGAAGGGAAGGAGCGAAGACAATTAGATGCACGACTCCTTTTGTGTGGGCCCAGACCGTGGGAAGTGGGATGCCTCGAGCTTGCGTGGCCGCTGTTCAAGGCTGTTTCGTACTGTGCTGATCTGCGAAAGATACCAAATGTGATTCTTTTCAAAGCAGTTGAAAGTTGTTGCATAGCGTGATGTCTGCTAACCAGAAGGTTCCAATCCAGATTTAGATTCCCAAGCCGCTTCATTATTTTGGGGTAGAAATCTGCAGCATATGTTCGTCACCTCGCCGCGGAAGCCATTTAAGAAGATCATGATTCTATCGGCGTGCGCGCGTGCACCGGCAACACGTTCAACTGCGGGTCGAGTGCGATCTCAGTTTCTGAAGCCACGGATCAGCGGGAGCATGCGAGGAATTTATAACTTTCCCAGCAACATGGGTTAAAAATGGTGTTTCAGTGGGAAAGGTAAGTCTAAAAACTGTAGGATTCAGGCACTGGAGCAGAGATCGAAGCTGGGAGGGCTTGAAGGGGATAAGACCAAATACTTCCAAATGAAAGCCGTAGAGAATCTTATAGAACGGATAATCGGGTGGAACTGGTGTAAATAACCGTGAGCCATTTCATGCAGTGAAGAGAACTTTGCAAGGGGATGAAACCAAGAGCCAAATGAAAGCCGTCGATTTCTTAAAGAAACGGTAGATAAGGGTTGTCCACACCGCCGCAGTATGATGAACGTGCCAGGCTGCAGTGAGAATATTATGTAGATACAGATGTACCTGCTTCGCTCCGGTAGGTCACATCTTCGCGGAAAAGGTCTGCACATCCACCAGCCGACCCCGAGAGAACCGAATGTATTTTGACTATATATGATTGCATACGGGAATGATAACCGCGGGAGTCAAGCTGTCAAGGGGTGCTGCCAGCCAAAAGCCAAAGAAAGGAGGTGGAGCATGGGTGATGGTCAAAGTGAGAAGAAAGAGGTGGGAAGAAAGAAGGATGCCGGAACAGAAAGAAAAGAATCGAACAAATGGTAAGCATGAATACAACCGATACCCAGAAAGATTTGCCGTTATTCGACCGCAACAAATGAGGCACTGAATTCAACGCAGCTGCAGCACAGATGACGACTTGACCTGGGTTGATCCACGGACCCGACAAAATCAAAAGAAACATCAAAATTGGGGCGGCACCACTGGAAAAGGCCAGAGACTCAGAACCTCAGCAGCGACGTCTTGGTTTGACCATGGAATCCGAGTCCGAATGATAGCCGGCAGTACACACGCAGTCGGCCGCAAGTGTTCCCAGAGAAATATTGCAGGGCAGCGAATTGCAGGGGGAAGAGGAGTGGCCGTTCAACAAATTCAGCACCCACTTTATAGTCCACGAACGGCAGGACTACGTGGCCTACCGGCCAAGTGATAAGCATCGAATCGAGCTGCGCCGTGAGTCACAGCAACTGTGTCCTGTCAAGAAAAGACTGTGCACAGGTCAGGTGGCCGCTCGTAATGAAAAGGTTCTGTCAAACGGCAAGGAAAGGATGTAAGGGTTAATCCAAGAGTAAGAGCAGAGGAAACACAAATGGAGAAGAGGATATATGGGAAGTAGCACAGCCGAACGAGCAAAATCTTAAAGACGGTTAATGGGCGATGGTAAATCCACGAGACTCGGTTCGACCGTTGAGTGGTCCCGATCGGGTAGGGTTTGACAGTTCGCAGTCGTTTTTGCACAGTTCGGAAAGAATCGGAAGCCAGTGGTGGTTGATCATGGGTCCAGAAGCGTGGAAATATACCATGAACTAAAGGAGTTAGGCAGAGCAGAAAGGCTGAGGAACGGCAAAGAAGATATATATGGGGAAATAGCACAGGATTTGTGCCATCTCGTTAAAGAACGGATAATGAACTACCTTGACACTCTTTCCCACAAAGGGTCGTTCAATTTCAAGCGGTTTGGCGAGTGTGTATGTGCTCTCTCGTCTGGGACAACCTCAACATCGCTTTTCGAGTTGAATCTCAGCGTCTCGATAACAAGAATCATTTCGATAATGGAACAACTGCTACCCTCATCCCCATTTATAATCCATTTACCAACGAATCTCGGACGCCACGCGGTACTCTGCCGTTCAGCATGAAGCCAGAGCATACCTCTACAGTACCTAATTATCCGTGGACCGCTGCCGACACACTCCCCTCGTCTTCCGATGCCGAGAACACTGAGCAATGTTTAATCTGGCAGCTAAAGTCCATTGCATTGGAGTACATCATCCCTGAGCTTGCACATCCCAAGCCTCTGTTGGAGTCCTGTCCCGAAATCGACCAAATTCAGCTTCACAAGCAGAACAGTTTCCGCTTTCCGCCATGCACGAGGACGAGTCTACTTTGGAGGGGACTATCACCGTGATAAACAAGCTGTTTGAGCAGCTGAAAGCGTCGAGCGCAGATCTTGAGGACCACGGGCTTGTGTTCGCTAACGGGGATCTATAACACACAATCTCGTCAATACTGTACCATGATTTACTTTTCTTGATTTAATTCGTTGCTGATGCGTTTTTAATTCAGGTCGAAGGTGCACGTCGCAATAGCACTGATCCTCTTGAAAGTATGCAGCCGCTCGTACGGAGGCTTGGAATTTTCCATGCCAAGATGGCGGGGAACTGTCTCATCGTGAACGAGCATTGGGGAAAGCTCAATGCTACCATTCCGGGTGGTCTCTGCTGGGAGCATACTCAATTGTTGTAGCGAAAGCCGATCTCCGCTAGCTGGAAGTCGAAAAAGCAGCGCCTTGGAAGCCGTGCCACGAGCTACTGCAGATTTCGTCTGCGGCCATGTCCGAGACGCTTTCCGCATCCACTGCGGAGAAGCTTCTTTCCCTGAGGGGGTGGCGAAGGCAAGTTTGGGGACTTTGTGGCTGTTGCAGGAAAGGTCTATAGCTCACTTTACACAACCGCTGCTTACGACGACGCCTGCACACGGAACGAGGCCACACGCGATGCTGCATTCGAGAACTCCGTGCTGTACAACCGCGACTCTCTCTTATACCTTTTACTTGTCTCGTCGATCAAGGCTGGTGACATCGGTGAAGAAGGGCAAAAGTCCCGGAGCATAGGTCCTGGAAATGGGTCGGTGATCCGGGTAGCGGTCGAGTGAATGATTGGAATAAGATATAGGATTGGGTCGCGAGCCGTAGAGTACGAAAACGACGAAAAGTTAGAGTAAGATGTGTCGAAATGTCGTGAATAGGGTGAGGTCGTGCGATGCAAATTTGGGGTGCTGGTGGCTAAACTGCCCACTGGCGACTTCCTAGAGGATGGGGCGAAGGGACACCGAATCCCTTCTGGGCGAGGGCCCTACACTGGTCGCGTGAATCGAGGTTTGTGGTCAAAAGGTGATGAGTTGGCAATATTTATGTTACAAACAATGCTGTAACTGATGGTAAAATAAAAGTACTGTAAATTCGAAACCAGTGTGTGGATGGATTTCCACATGCCAGCCATCCGACCCCTCCACATCGGGCATGTCATTCTGGTCTTCCGCATCTGGGCAGTCATGATGCGAAGCCCGAAGACCATGCCAAATATGCAGATGCCTTTTTCGAAACTCTCAATCACATCAAGATGATCCTGTCTTACAGTACGCCACTAAAATCATTGTCGTGTCCTTCTAACTTTTGTTTAGAAATTTCTTCCTTCACAATTGGCTTGTCAACATCACCGGAATTATTAATCGGTTCAAGGAAGTCGACTTGTTGCAAGAGCACCAGAATTTCTGGGTGAAGATCGTCTACAATGCGAAAGGCGTCAATCGAAGCTGGAGCTGGCTTGGACGTATCACCGTCTGTATTTTTGCGCTGCACGATGCGATGAAGACGGTGCATGCAACCTTCAAAATCCCCGACTACGGTACCAAGCACACTGTGCCTGATATGCAGAACGAGATCCTGCATGAGCGGAGGCACTCCAGAAAGATCGTATCCAGGAGCTGTGGTCCGACAGACCTTGGAAGGATCAAGTTGTGTGTGTTCGTGATTTGTTGAGGAGGGTGCAAACTATGTCAACACACGTACAGCGCACCTACGACCGTCTACAGTCTTGTTCCCCCAGGGTCGAACATGGAGGGAGCGAATGCACCACAGCTCTTGATGAGGAGAACACAGGAGATTATGAGTGGGCCAGGAAGACCTGGCTATGGATGATAGGAGCTGTACGATATGATTGATTCGCTGGTTGCGACCCGCCGAAATGGTTGATGATATGGATTAATAAAAGTAGTACCTAAGAGTCGATAGATTGTTCAGCATCTAAATTCATTTTGTAAACCATATTTTTCCGTGCCCGTGTAAAGTGCTGTGTCAAAGGCCTTCTCAAGTGTCATAGAGGCGGTGAAGATGAAGAGTCATCAATATTATATGCACGGGCATTGGCAAACATTAGCCTCCAATCCGCCACAAAGCTCGTGAGGTTGGTATACCCGGCGAGGGGCATTCATCGAATCTTGATCATGGCCTTGATATTGGATGGCCAATGACGGTGTAGTAGAACACATGTGCCTGTGACAAAATAAGCCGTCTGATCAAGTAATTGAGGAACACATACCGATTTCCGCGGAAGTGCCAGAAAAGGTTGAAAAAAGTGCTCAGGTTCTATTCGTTTCATTGCACCTCGTCCACGAGACACCATCTCTCTGTCGTGATATTGTAAACAGCATCCCAACATTCCTGGAATATAGCCTTGTGCTTCTCGCGCAGTTGTTATTTAGCTTTGGCTGTTAGCTCCAAGAACACCTTCTCTCGTGAGCTGCATTGTGTTTGTCCTGCTCTGCATCTGGGTGGTCCTGCAAAACATCGCCAATGACAGCGACCACCTCGTTCCCATACCTGCAGTTATCATGAGTGCCCCACTTCCATCCAATGCTGAGAAGAATATATCGGGTGTAGTGATGCCCGTGGCTGCTCGGCAATTTTTCAATGACTTTATTCGGTAGGATGAGCTTCCCTGTGATGATTGACTGCCGAGGAAAGTCGCGAGAGATTGTTACTGAGTGCCAGAGGTTTAATCGGTTGGTTACTGCTGCGGTTAACTCTGCCGTGGGTTTGGAGCCACATCCTGGGCGCACGTGTGCGGGTGGAACAACAGCGACGGCATCGACCTCAAAAAGGTCAGGATCACAGTTGTCGCCATGAGCTCCAGATATCGGCTTGAAGAAAGGTTCTATAATAATCAATTTCTGTGTGGTCATTGTTACAGCGGGAACACTCATTTTCTTATCATTCTCGAAATATGTGTTCCAGGGCTTACGGCGACATTGCGAGGTTACAATAAAGCGCGAGAGGAAGAGCCGGTCTTGGGCCTCGAACGCAGACAAGGCTGAACGCTTCTTCCCACGACGTGCCTGGGTCACCATCTGAAAGACTATAAGCGACCTCGAACTCCCCCCGAAAGAAATAAACACCTACCGGTATGCTCTCACCGCCATCATCTTCATCTGCGACCTCGACTGCTGCCTCACGGTCCATCTGCTCGCCCTCAGCAGCTTGAACTTCCGGGGCACCATCGGGTTCCCTGCTCGCTTTCCGCATCGCTTCCCTCCCCCTCGGCTTCAAGGTTCGCGAGATGCTGCGCATATGAGGCTCGGGTGACGAATAAAATCACCTCACCCCTGTCACTCATCATGCGAACACATCTCCCGGCCTTCTGGATGAGTGAGAGGAAGGTCCTGGGTTCGCGCCAAAGGACAACCCGCTTGATATGGGGAAAGTTGATGCCCTGTAATAGGTATGTCAATGGATTGTGGATAACTGGCATACAGAGATCACCTACCACCCCGAGAGCATCGGTTGTAGGAACCCCCGAAGAGTGCCATCTTGGATGTTCTCTTGGATGTGGACCTTCCGTGACTCTGCAATATACCGATGGTAGAATTCGAAGGCCACAACAGGGATGGCTTCCGGGCAGTAGTGCCGCAGAAAATCCTGAATTTCCTCTGCTTCCTTGCAAGTGACATAGATTAACGCCTGGGGATGGTGGGCAGCCCCGGCGGTATTTTCGAGGAAAAGGGGCAAAAGATCAGCATAAGAGCCAAGTTTATGCTGGAGGATTCGGACGGAAAGTCTGATATTCGGTTTTGTTTGAAATGCAAGGTGGTCGTAGTTGGTGGAGACACCGAGCTTGTAGACGACACTGGTTCGAAGGATGGGGGGCAAAGTAGCCGAGGCCATCATGAGTGGGATGCTGGTGGGCAAGTGTTTGATAAGGGTCGCTAACTCGCTGTATGCGACTCGGAAATCTTCAGTGCCCCACTCGTCCACAGCATGGAGCTCGTCAATGACAAGGCCGATGTTATTAGCTGAAAGACTCAGACTTCAGGACATGTTGGTGGAAGGACTTTCCAATAGCCATTTCCAGGCTAACAAAGGCGACATGGAATTTATTGAGACCGAAATCCTAAGCAGGTAAGCAATTTGGATATAAGAAAGAGCAAAGGAACACACTTTGAGAGCCTCCTCCAAGTTTGGTGTCTCTGAAGTCAGTGCGATGGCCGGGATTCCGCGCTGGATCAGGTCATTAGCCTGTTCTCCCATCAAGGCCACAAGCGGGCTAATAGCGAGGATATTTTGCGAGTTTTTCTCTGTATCATCATCGGGTGCCCAGTGGTACAACAAAGGCCACCAAAACGCGAGTGTCTTGCCGCTGCCGGTGGGAACATCAAGCAGTGTCGAGACTCCTTTGACCTGTTAATACCGGCTTGTTCTTGATGTGGGCGGAGATTTGGAATGTTCCAGAGGTGGCACAGACATTCAGTTGCCCTTTTGACACGTGCTGGATCCGGGTTGGTGACTGCATGGAACGACATTGTCGAGTGTCGAAGGAAAGTGCAGACTTCCAAGTGGGAATGGTGGCTTTGATGGTGATTTAATTGGCTGTACTGTGGTCGAACGCGGCCACTTTCAGAAATCTAAAACATAGAGATTGACGAGAAAAGTTCTGTGATAACGTAGGTGGGTACAAATTCTGTGCTACCGCAAGTTTGAATTTTGACCCTCTCGAAATTTTGCCTAAGTCAAAACAACCTCGGCATCTTCCGCGCTTCGCCTAAATCGGCTGATTATTTCCAGTCGCTTTGCTGTCAGGTCTGATTGACTCATCATCAAACCATCCGCTGGCGAATCCGACTGGTTTATGAGTCTAAGGCAGGTTGATCCAAAAAACAGCCGAAGATGGAAAACGATACCACCGAACACAGCCATGCACTGCCCTCTGCATCTCTCTTCTCTACCACCATGTTGAATGCCCTAGTCGTCGTAATGTCCACCCCTGAGCTCCTTGAGCTCACGCTTTCCCACCTCCCCATGCGCGACCTCCTCGTCACTGCCCCGCTCGTGAGCAAAACATGGCAGGTGCTTACCCTCACCTGGCTCTTCAGTGCGCCATATTTTTCCAGCCCAATCCCTTGTCTTCACGGGTTCAGAATCCCATGCTGGTCGAGCTTTTCCCGCCCTTCTTCGCTGTGCAGAAAGCTGAAACGCTGGACGTGGCCGAACACACCGAGGCCATCGGCTTGATGCTGTGGGCAGGCTCCTCTACGACCTCATCCCACCGTTCATCAATCACGTGACATCGGAATTCTGCATCGCTGGCCCTCCACTCGATACTTTCCGCCTCTGCCCTATTGGGACGAGCACTGCCTTTGCCGACGGCACGTCGAACCTCGGCAACGAAGTCAAGCCGAAGCCCCAAGTTTGTTTGACTGTCTCTTCCCAACCTCCGCGACACCCTCCTGCCCCCTGCCCGCCCACCATGCCCCTCTTCACAAACCACGCCACCATGAGCGTCAACACTCGCCGCGTCTGCTGCCCCGAGGCAGCCCATTAACGTGGGGTGGCGGCACTCAAGCTCACTCCGCACCTGGTCCTCTCGCCCACCTACAATGTGCAGACTGCGCTCCCTACGCTGCTGCTCGCACCTAGTCACCAGAATCGTGACTCGTGACCATTGCCGGTGCCTCGATAACTGCCGCTGTGCTCGGGAATTTCATCCAGGTACATTTCTGCACTTTCATCACCTGCTTCCGCCTTGTCTCCACCCTTTCTACGTGCTTCTTCTATCTAGTGCTCATGCTGACCCTTTTCAGATCTACCCTACATCGCCCTGCATGTCTTCCTTGCCGACTGGCTACACCCTGCACTCACATCGTGCTTCAACGGCCTGGAGATCGTGTGGGGCCTATATTTTCTGGCTTCAATTATGGAGGTGTGTCAAGTGTTTTCTCATATCGCTTTGCCCCGACTTCCTTCCTTCCTTTCGCTCTCTTCCCCCTCCATATATGTTCCTCCCCCTGCCACCCTCCCCGTTTTGTCCTCTGTAATCACTCAGCACTAACGCCCGCCCAGATATCCACTCCGCATTCTTAACGCCAAGACACTCCTGGGAAGCGCACCTGACTCAGGTACGCGTGTTGTGTCAATCAGCTGACTAACCAACAATCTGCTTTGCGCCCCAAATCCCCTCCTTGTATGGCAGCACTGCCTTCCACTGCCCCCATAGCATCACACCCTGCACCTCCACCTTCACCTCCGCCGGCCTTCTCTGCCACGCAACCTACCTGCCAGATGCGATGCAAGGCATCTGCATTGCCGACAAATTCTCAGCCTAACCCATCTAGCTTTAATAAATCCTTCACATTTGTAGCCATGCTGCCTCAATATAAGTAGTATCATACAAGTAGCATTGTGTCAGCAACGGCCTCTGGGTCGGCTAAACAGCGAGTAACCCGGCGAGAACACCCAACCAGGAGAAACCCGATAGACGCTAGTAGCTCTGTGTTCCCCGAGCAGTAGGACCAGTCGTACGGCGTCCTCCCTAGGAGGCCGTATGTCGTAGGTCGGGATGCGAGGCGGAACCCGGAACGAGTCGAAGAGGGTGTGATATCCACCCAGGTACAAAACCCGGGCGTGGATACAACCCGTAGTACGGTGCGAGGGAAGCTGGGTAGGGTGGAGACAATGCCTATGTCAAGCCAAGGTAGAAGCCTGAGATTAGACGAGGTAGAATCTACTGTACATGGAGATTCTACCGTGCTTATATAGGCTTCTAATAAATTAAAGCGATCGCGGTCAGTCGCGATCAGTTCCTGTAACGTAGCGTTAAGGAGCATAATGCTGATGCTCCTGGACTCCTCTGTGTTGGTTTCCGTGGCGTCGGTGGACCTAGGAGACCCGACGTTCGGGTTTCCTAGTCCTAAGTGTCATCGTATTCAGTGGTTCAAACCCCAATCGGGTTTGCAACCACTCCTGTACTCCGTGTACTCTCCTGTGTCAGTCCTTGGTGCGTCCGGGACTAGAGCCCGTCTGTACAGGTTCCTAGTCCCTAACGTCTTCTGTATTCCGTGGCGCAGACTCCCTGAGTCTGCGGCTTTAGAATCCAAGGCCGGGTTTCAACCGTGAGAAGGTCACGTGGTGGCGTCATGAGAGCCCTGTGTCGCTAAGACGCGTCTGTATCCATACGGACGCGTCGCGCGAAAAAGTAGAACCCGGCGATTCATGACATCACCCCCCCTGTTCAAGGTCGTTGTCCTCAACAACCGTAGGTACCCCGTCCCCATCTCCCCAATAATTCCTGCAAGGCGAGTTTTATCCTTCAAAATTTTCCTGCGTCGTGGGGCTTATTGTCACTGCCCATCGATTATTACCCGCGAAGGCGTCCTTCAGTCTTCTTCGTTCGGGAACCCGCAATCCAAATATCCAGTGTTCTCCCTTCGTGTGGTCCCGTTATCCGGATTGTAAACACCACACCATGGTCGTAGGGCTTATTGTCACTGCCTATCGATTATTGTCGCACCAGCATCCCCTTTGTCTTCGGTGATCGACTCCCCATGTTGTGGTATTTTCTTCTCCTCCGTGGTTCGACCCTGTCGAGGGCCCGGTTATGCAACCCGCGTGCCCCCTATCTGCTACTTCGGCTAATGTTTGCCGAAGTTTTGATGGCCGTGAATGTTTCCGTCGTTATGGCGCCCGAGGAGGATTCTTTGATCTACTTCCAAAAGTAGAACTCGCTTAGTGCTTCTCTCGAAGCACTTTAAGCTTTTCTCCTTGAAACATGGGCTCTGGGTTCTGAACTTAATCAGGACCTCGAGCCCTTCCGTTCCCGTTCTTCCGCACACGCCACTCTCTTTCTTTCACCACCATGTCCTCTCCTCTGCGCAACTTCGCGTTTTTCTGGAGCCTCGGGCTCCGCTTCTTTCTCAATCCCAGGACGTCGCCCCGTCGCTGCCTTGACTGGGATACCCAAAACGCGGACGGCACTCCACTTCCACTGGGATATGGCGTGGAGGGTTTTCGCCGCCCTCATCGGTTTTTCCACGAACGGTCCGACGGCGCGTCGGTAATGCTGGCCTTCAGATTCGACGCCTAGGTGTTGGTGTGCCCGGCCCAGAACCCATTCCTCAAACCGACGGGTTCCTCCGCCTCTGGTTGGCGACTTTCGCTGCCAGGGCGGGCTTTCACATTCTCTTGGAGTCTGTCCTCCCTCCGGTGATAGGGCTGTACCAAAACATGCATGAAAACACCAGTTTTTATTCATTTTGAACCTATTAGCGGGCAGAAGTGAGGCATTAGGTTATGAGTGTACACCCTCCCTGGGGTGGTAGGCTACACTATTGATGGCCGAAAGTCAGTGTAACAAACCAACTATGAAGGATTGAGTAGACTTGACAAGGCAGCCCAAAAGGCTGTTACGTCCTGACTATGATATTCTACACTGAGCTATAGATGGTGGCGGTAAGCCATTATCTTATGCGCTGGAGGTGAAACATCAGGGGACTACTCAGAATTATTGACTTGCCATCTCAATGGCCTCTGAATAGTCTGATGACTATTAAAGCAAGATATACGAAGTCAGGATTGGTACAACCACATTAGGGCCGGCAGGGATATAGTGCCGCGCCATTTTGTGTATAAGGCCAACTGATTAGATTAGGATGAAGACTTGTTACCTAGTTAATCATCACTGTGGTTACTTGGGCAGATCTGACCGTTAGAAAGATGCGGGCCTCGCATCAAGGATTTACTATGATTGATGAGGATCGACACTATAGAATAGCACCGCGCTATATTTTACTAGTCACTATACTGGTCTACCAGTATAGCGCCGCGCTATCTTGTCAATCTGCTTGATATTTACTACGAGTTCCACTGAGCTTGTGAAGTGTGGGACTGATAGAGAAATTGAATAGAACTTGACTAAGACTGACTTGACTAGTCAGCAATGACAGACTTGCTCAGTCAGAAAGATGGAAACCAAGACAACTAAGCACATCTTATGGTGTGCTAGAGAAATACATATGGACTAGCCCCGGTAGCAGGTCATAATACCCATGGTTGAGAATGTCTTCTATGCCATTGGCCATTCATTACTCGAGCTCCCACCCTTTATTGTTCCTATTCATTCCATCTATCTCCTTTACTTCTCTCTGAAATGTATAAAAGCCAGCTGTGTACTCTGTATTAGCCAGTAAACTATCCCCCAGATATACGGGCAATATAGTAGACTCTAGATTTGTGAAAGAAATCAGATATATTTGCAGACGCACAGAAAAGATTAAGAGATACGGGACGTCGAAAAGACTACCAATTGCATTGATATAAGAGCCCCGCTCAACCTGCACCAACCCGTCTCCTGTAGCAGCGCTTTAGGCCTCCAGGACTAAAGACTAGTTCGTGCTAGTAGAAGTGAAACCGCCGCCTTCAGTGTAACTGTCCACGCCTTAGCCCAGCGTCCACCTTCTGTGTAACCGCCCCCGTTTCGTTGATACCCGCCGCCGTTCGTGCAGCGTTGGTTGATATTGAAGTAGTGTCTGTCTGTTGATAGTCTGCCCTACCTTCTGCTTCTTGGCTAGCTGCCAGTAGTGTTAGGTTCTGCCGCTCACAAAGAAATTGAAGACTTGAACAGTCTAAGGTTTAACTTGAGTCTTGATATCCTGTTAGCGTGAAGTCCCTGCCACCCTAGCATAACCGTGCCTAAACCGCATAGTTGCTATTGAAACAAAGCCTTATTCCAACCTTGCACACCCTTTTGACGGGTGATACGTACCCTACCTCCCCGAACACACACACACGAGTATTAGGATTAGGATTAGTGATTTGTTTTGGTTTTGGTTGGTTTGAGTGGAGTGACTAGTTCGCTTTTCACTAGTCAATCCATTAGATTTCACGGCCGCACCCTAGTGCACCGTTTCATCTGGAGCCCACCGCGAGGGGTAACAGGAGTGTTGTGCAAAAATAAGCTTGTGGATCGCAACTATCAGTTCGAGCCATCTTGCAACCGATATCTTTGATATACCAACGCCCGTAGAGCCATTAGCTCCAGGCACTAGAAAGGATATTTCCCTTTGTACTCGGAGACGTGGCTTCGGACGACGAATCAGCTAGAACCCCTAGACCTCGTCCTCCTAAACCTCGTTTGACTAAGAACAGTCAACGGACCGCTTCAACTCCTGCAGTACCAAGTGACTTACCCTCTTCTTCGCGTGTAGCTCTCGCCAGAGAACTAACCGCATTACAAGACTGTGATACTGCCCGAACCTTTAGGTTAAATTGTTCGGTTTCTGTGTCTGGGACGTCGAGCCGTATTGCTCCATCCCCTTTGTTGGAACCGCAAGGTACAACCACTGCTACACCGAGCGAAACAGCTCAACCAGATATTACTACAAACACCTTACCCACTTCTACCTCTACTACTATGTCTGCTTCAGACAAGAAGAAGATTCCTGAGTTCTATGAGAAGAACGCGCCCCGTTTCGATGATGATGAACCAGAAGAGCTGCTCCCTTTCTTGGAGAGTGTTGAACGGATGATGGAAATCTCTGGCACCCCAGCTGGTGAAAAGAATGCCTTTGTTACTCGGTACTAGAACCATGAAACTAGGCTCCAGTGGGAAGACTTTGACTCCTTCAATTCGGCGTACAAGGATTTCAAGAAAGAGATATTGGCGAACTACCCTTCTGCAGTTGATACTGAGCGCGGTTCCCTTAAGAAACTCAAGAAGATACTTAAGAAATATGACGATGCGGATATTGGCCAGTCTGATCAAGACAAATTAATGCAGCTCGCTCGGCGAATGCAGAAAGAGGCTAACAAGTTGTTAGCCTCTAGTCAGATCACCGATGCTGTCGCTATCACTCTGTTTCTCGAGAAACTAGAAGAAAGGTTCAGAGAACTAATCCTCGAAAACCTTGAACGTCATCCTCCTGCATTAGCGGCTGGAGTTGTTCAAGATCCTGGAACAAGAACCTGGACTTTGAAAGAAGTCATTAACGAGGCTAAACAATGGTTCAATGACACACTGTTAACTCTGAGTTCCTTGATAATGATCTACATCGTGTTTCTGGTTCAACCGGACGTTCAATGACTACTAGAGTAGTCAAACGTGAGGAGAAAGATACCGCTAGCATGTTAGAAGCTATCAAGTCAACGGTAGTGAACATGATGAGCGAGATGGAAGACAGGACCTTCAAGAAAGTGTCCTTGATGCATGAGGAAACTCAGAAAAAGATGAATGAGCTTGATTCATTTTATAAGTCCCTACCTGGTCGACTTCCTGGCGCTCCTGATTCGCAAACTATGCCACCCCATCAAGTAAGATTTCAGCCTTTGACTCAGACCGACTTGTGTTACTATTGCGCGGACGCTGGCCATAGAATCGACACCTGCCCTTATCGACAAGCTCACATCGCTTCTGGCCTCTTGAAAGTTGTAGGTAACAGGGACTGCTACGCCGATGGTCGACCCTGCTATGCTATTGGCAACAAATCTAGGCAACAGATGATTGAAGAGGCTAGCGGTAAGACTGGGGCAGCTCAGTCTAACATTCAGAATGTGTTCAGTCAGACTGCTCCAGGCTTGTACTCTGCTCCTCTAGACAAAAATCGCGCCGCTGGAAATGGCCATGAAAACTACGACTACTATGATGAATCTGAATACGATACTCGGAACAATGAGATTGAGACTCTGATGGTTGAGAATCAAACTCTGAGGCGAAACCAGGCTCAACACTCTGGTCAGTCTTCTCAATTCATCCAGGGACGGGGTGTTCAACCACCCCAGCCGGCCCCTTCATTGGCTAGTCAAACGGATCTCATCTCTACGATGCTGGCTCAGACGTTCTCGAAATTGAACGCTCTAGACCAATTCGCTGTGACTAGAGCTAATCCCTCCCGAACGGGGAACAGCTCTAAGTCTGACGAAACAGATTTCTAGAGGGTTCAAGGAAGGGGGCTAAGGAACGAAATAACCTTAACACGGCAAAGCCTCCTGAGGACCTTTCATCTAAAGACCGTAATGAAACTGAAATGCCGGTTGCAGGGAAATCTAAGGGTTCCCATAGACGGTCAAGAAATAGAAAAGATGACGCTGCCTCAGACATGGCTTCTGAGGTGGGGGATGAAACTGAAGAGGCACCACCTTTACCTTATAGAAGGGTACCGCCCGTTCAGTTCGCAAAAAGGCCAGCAGATTCTGGACCAAGTCAACCTAAGGCTGGTCCATCTGCTATGCCAAAATAAAAGAACTATGAAGTTAGAGCGCCAGTCGAAAGTAATCTTACGGACGACGCTGCAGACTTAGCGGCTGAAATCTTTGATAACATAGAAATTGGTATACCGCTCAACCGATTGTTCAGTATGAGTCCGAAACTGTTAAGACAGGCTAGGGCCATGCTTTCAAAGAGGAGGGTTGCTCCCAAAGTTAGAGAAGCCTTACAACAGGCATTGAATGATATGGAGTTGAACCACCACTCGACTTCAGGCAACGGTCTAGTCGAACCTATCCCTGGAATAGCGGTAGACTCGACACCGGTGTATTTGAAGGACTTACCTTTCAAACCGCAGACTATGATAACGGATAAAGCGGACGGCTTGATACCTATGGGCGCAGTAGTAGTGAACGATGCAATCATTCAGTACTGGTTGTCTATCCCAGCGGGTGAAGCGCCTAAGCAAGTTTTCGTTAATCTTACTGATATTGGAAGAGCCGGCGATTCAGCTTCTCTTAGGGTGGTTTACCCTTTGATTAACGGTGTCGGTGAAGATGAAAGTATCTTGGATGGTGGGTCACAGATAGTTTCTATGGCGCAAGAAGTTGCGGTCAGACTAGGAATTGGCTGGGACCCTGATAGCTGCATATATATGAAGAGCGCAAACGGACAGTCAGAAAAATCACTAGGGTTAGCCAGGAATGTACCTTTCAGGTTCACCGATATGACGGTGTACTTGCAAGTACATATTATCCAGGCGCCCGTATATAAAGTGTTACTTGGACGTCCCTTCGATATCTTGACGATTAGCAACATTGCTAACCGTGTGGATGGTGGTCAGTTGTTAACTCTGACTGACCCTTCTACTTGTAAGAGAGTTGTGGTACCCACTTTCGCGCAGGGCGAAACTAGATTATTGAAGAAAGCGCGGGATGCTTCAACAGAGATACATGACTCTGAAGAAGCAAACCAAAATTTTCAAAATTCGAGGAATTGATAGACCATCAAGGAGAATTCGCCATACATACAACTCGAATTAGACGAAAATCTAATACCCAAAATCACTGCCATTCAGTTTAGCGGACCGGAAAGCTTCACTCTAGCGGATACTAGAAAAGCTTTCCTGGAAGCTTCTAAACCGCATCTAGATGAACCCGCTGTTCAACTTTTACAAAGTTTTAATGAACAGAACAGTGGGCTGAATAAGAAACTGAAAAGGGAACCACTAGTGGCCGAAGTGGTCAATATTAGTGACCCAAGAATTAACAACCCGGGTCAATCAGTCTTTGTGACGGTGATAAGCAGGCTATCTGGCCTTGCCTGGAATCTCGCTAATGTTGGGATTCCTGTGCATTACCAAGTTAGATGTACATCTTCAGGATTAACATGAGTCCCGAATGGTTAATCAGGCACATCCTGCATGAGGGTTTAATCAGCCCGCCCGAGAGCACATTAATCAGAACCTCCCATACTGATTAAGGTTCGATTCAACGGGTTTAATAATAGAGTCCTTATAATCACTTGATTAAGGCTCTGTGGGGCCAACAAATATCAGGGAACTTAAACATCCACTCTGAAGAACAAGTGTCTATCAGCAGAGATAGATCTGTGGGATTTAATCACCTTGTTGTGGTTGATTTGGCCTATTCTGGAGACGTGTCTGGACACATGATAATCACCGATCAATGTTGCTATCCCAATATGGGTTCTTGACCTGGGCAAGGCTTCATTGCTATATATCTCAACAACTACTGGGCGGTTCGGGGAGATTAGGGTATCTACAGAAAGCTGATACCCAACGTTCCTTGAATCTGAAGGTGTTAATCAAGGGACTTTAACCATTAAACTGGTCTAGCTCCGTTACCGTCCCAATTCGGGTTCTTGGCTTGATCAGGAATTGACAAGGTTATATCTTGGGAACCACTTGGCGGATTAGGGAGTTCTGGGTGTCTACAGAAATGGGAGATTCAGCGCTTTCTGAATCCAATGGTCCGAAGGGCAGGACAACACTATTTGGCTTGGAAGTTCAGTCGAGTCAGACAACCGATCGGAAACAAGGAGTTAAATGGCAGATCTTTAGCTTACTCAGGTAGTGTAATTAGAGTAGTGTAAGCATAAATGTACAGTATATAAGGAGGGCAGCTCCAGCATGGACGCACTACTGCAGTGGTGGTGGCGCAGGTGTTAGATCCTAGTCTCATAAAGAGACTTGGATCTAGTGCTTGTGGCACTAACATTGGGGTGGCACAGGAGCTAGGTCCTGATCTCAATTAAGAGACTTGGATCTAGGGCTTGTGTTACAACAGGTAGTCCGCGCTTGTGATCCTGGACTGGTTATATTAAGAGCTTTGCTTCGTTTGCACAATGTGATTAATATGTCTTGCCTTCGGTGGAAGTAAAACACATAATTTGGGATTGTGATTAAGATGTGTGAAGGGATTTGGGATTTAGATTGAGAACACGGCACCACTACAGCAGCCTTGGAAGGCTTATTATTTGGGATTATGGGATATGGTCGAAAGGGACCTTAAACAATCAGCAGCCTTGGAAGGCTTATATTTGGGATTGGTTTTGGATTGGTGTTGGATAGACGCACTTGGTTGGCTATGCCAAGAGAGGGTCATAATCTCACCACAACAGTCTTGCATGCCATTAGTCAAGTGCTCTCGTTCTGAGCGCTTGATTAGGGGCTTCAACCAGTCGAACTGAAGTATCTGTGTCCCTTTTCTACTCCTTCACAGTTTTGTGAAGAAGTCTAAAATGCATGAATACTCGTCGGCACGTCTAAGCTTGTGCAACCAGGGGGAACAAGGATGTGGATTTGGTTAGTGGTTGTGGCTTGTACTGCTGCATTCCACTCGTTGGTCCATGTTATCAGTAGTACTCCAGCTGTAGACGGACCGAGGCAAAGCCTTTCAAAGGCCAGGCTAGATGATGGTGCTCTAGAACAAGAACGTTCTAGACACACCACTAAAGGGCGATGTTCCTGTTGCCAATATGCAGACTGGCTGATACCGGAAGAAGAAGAGGATGATCAAAATAGCGCCACGCGATCCAACTTGGAGAAATCTGAAGTGAAATTGTGCCACGCTACACAAAGTAGCGAAAATCGGGCGGCACGATCTGAAGCTGCTTTGTCTGAAGAAAATAGCGCCGCTCAATCTGAATTGGACTCAAAATCGAGCCGCGCGAAAGAAAGTAAAGAAGATCGCGCAGCTAGATATCAAAATAGCGCCGCGCTGACAGACCTGGTATTGGGGCACCCGGGCATTTATTCAAATCTGCTCGAGTTGCAACATACTATAATGTACTTCACTACATTACGACGTCATCTCACAAGGGCTAACGCTGGCCTGAGCAGTTAGCTAATAGGGATATAATGTGTCTCGAACCATTAGAAGGGCGCTGGACAACAATCCTGGTAAAGGGTTGGAGTGGGAAGTCGCTAATGGAGCAATCACGGAAAGTGCCTTACCATCCTGGAAACGGATTGGGGCTACTGCACATCCCTGACTAAGGGCGTATTACGAGGGAACATCCTTCTGAACCAGAGGGATCATTGTTGGGCATCATCTGACGTCTCCAGAACTGCCAAGAGAGGACTGGACTTGGTCGTTCTACCAATTGACTAAGAAACTGTACTCGGGTACTAGGAAGCGGCGGCTATCACGATTTTCAGACAAATCACTTAAGCGGTTCAAGGCGGAACCATTTGAGCGTATGGTTACCAAGGAGGGTAGCGGAGTGCTGACGAGGAGGTCGGCTAAAAGTTGACATATCAACAATATTCCATCACAATCATTCTAAGCGATGTAGATCTTGACTCATCGCTAAGCTCGGCTCGTTGATGTTTCTTATAAATCTCTCTCAATTTTACTAATCGCTTGATATCTGACAGGAGTTCATCGGCTAGCTGCCATACCACTAGTCATATACCCTGAACCCTATTGCTCGTTTTTATCAGTCTCGTTTATATTTAGAATCCTGTAACGTATTTAAGTGGATGGTTATGGGAGGAACACCAGTGAATCTCACCCCACCTGTTGGACGCGAAGTTACTAGACTTCACGCTTAACCGGTAGAGTAGTCATTCATTCGGAGACACCCAGAAGCTATACCAAGTTTCGTTTGTTTTCCCTGTTTGAATATTATCTGTGTTGGATTTGGATCTTTATAAACGACGCGTGAACATATTGGATAAACGGAACGGACACGTGGAATATAAGGAAACAGATCAGACTTGACAATTGGTTGTAATCTCGCAAGGATTAGCAATCGCGGATACTATTTGGAATCGGAATTCATAAGAATCACTTGCTTTACGCATCGGAGTATTATCTCCAAACCTAGACCCACAACATACAAAACCGTTGAATATAAAATCTCGTCTGTCTATCGCGATTGCGCCTAGAACGGATTCGAGCAAGTTTATCTATACGACTTGTAGACCTGTAAAGTCTTGCTTCTCAAAGAGAACTAAAGTTCAAATTGCCACAATCTATACTGGATTGGAACCCCGAACTTGCACGAGGACTATAGTGTTTGAGTTGTTGTAGTTGCATTATCGAACCGCGTATTCATTTACAAGGTTTGTGTTGTGGTTATTTCACCGCCAGCCCCTTAGTCAGCGTTTCAGCGCGATACAAGTTGGAGAAAGATGCCTTTGTAACGGGTATTCCGATACAAGGTAAAGAAAATAGTGCCGCGCGATCCAAGTCAGAGAATTCTGCCTCAGATAGCGCCGCGCCATTTTCTGAAAACGAACCTCAGCCAGAATCGCGCCGCGCGATCCAAACTGAGGTTGCTGAAGTCTTTGTTGGCAAGAAATATAAACCGGTTGCTCAAAAAGTTAGACCAGTGTTTGGACCCTTACCAGCCGAGTTCAGAATTGAAAGAAACATTATTGGAGATCCGTTGGCGAATCTAATACCTTTGAATCCACATCCGCCAGAGTACGTTCCAGTAGGGTGTTACACTCAGGAAAGGAAGGATAGGTAGATGAACTACACAACGACGGGTTTCTTAATGACACAGAAACAAAAATAATGCACCATATGCTCTGTATCCACGAGAAAACGGTTGCCTGGACTGACGATGAGAGGGGAAGCTTTGATGAAAAGTTCTTCCCTCCTGTACGTTTTCCAGTTCAACCAGGGCATAAGGTATGGGTTGAACAAAATATCCCTATACCGCTTGGTCAATTAGAAGAAGTCTGCAAGGTCCTTAGAGCGAGTATTGACGCGAATATTTATGAACCATCTAATGGCCCATACCGCACTAAATACTTCGGGGTCTTGAAGAGTGATAAGAAATCTATTCGATTAGTACATTCACTAGAACCGTTAAATGCTGTGACTATCACTCACTCTGGTGTTCCTCCTGGAGCAGCAGACTTAGCTGAACACTTTGCGGGACGATCTTGTGGGTCTACTTTCGATTTGTATTTGGGATACAACCATCAGTTGATACATCCTGACTCAAGAGACTTCACGACGTTTCAAACACCGTTTGGGGCCTTGAGGTTAGTTAGACTACCTCAAGGTTGGACTAACTCGGTTCCTATATTTCACGAAGACGTGACTTATATTCTAAGGGACAAGATTCCGGACTTCACTAGACCTTACATTGATGATGTACTGGTCAGAGGCCCACCAATGCGTTATGAATTACCGGATGGCTCACATGAGACTATACCAGAGAATCCGCAAATTAGGAGGTTTGTATGGGAGCATTTGGTGGACTGCAACAGAATCCTGACTCGGCTAGCTTATAGTGGGGCTACGGTTTCTGGAAAGAAATTGCAGATTTGTCGAGACACCTTTAAGGTGGTCGGTCATGTTTGCTCCTATGAAGGCATGAAACCAGATGAAGACCGTATTGGAGTAATTGAAAGGTGGGGTGCCTTGAAAGACGTACATGATGTACGCGCTTTCTTAGGAACCGTAGGCGTAATGAGAATGTTCATTCAGGACTTTTTGTTGAAAGCCGAACCTATTCAGAAACTTACCAAGAAGGACATGGAATTCGTGTGGGGAGACAAACAGGAAGTGTCTATGCAAGTCTTGAAAGACTCGTTAAGAAGTTGTCCTGCACTAAGACCTCTTAATTATGAATGGGAAACACCGGTAGTCCTAGCGGTGGATACCTCCTATAAAGCCGTTGGAATACACGTCTATCAGTGTGACCCTCTTGACTTGAAAAAGAAATACTATGCGCGTTCCAGTCATTACCGTTAAACGATAGAGAGTCTAACTACTCTCAACTGAAGCGGGAATTATTTGGGTTGAAACGAGCATTAGATGCGATGCAGTACTGGCTATTAGGTTGCCGCAATTTAGTGGTTTAAACCGATGCCCAGTATTTGAAAGGAATGTTAGAACATCCGGGCACGGTTCTCGTTTCTCTGGGTCATATTTCAATTCTAATGACGGACTCAGTGGCTCGCCTTCAGGTCGAGGTCCCGATTGCGTTTCAGCTCTTCCTTGAGTTAAGACTTCAATGATATCTAGATTGTCTTCAATAGCGCCAATGTTATTGAGATGTTGAACCAGCGCCGTCTCCACATTCCAATTCATTTCGAAATTGAAGTCAGCCGGTTCAATGGCTTCAGTGCCAGTCATCTCACACATATATCCGCCTTGAGTATCTATTCGATGTTTGAAGTCTTCAAACTCTTTCACCGGTGGCCAGTCAACGCTTTCAGAATGAAATGCAGGAGGGTCATTGTTATCAAAGTCTTCTTCAGGGTCAGGAAATTCTGGATCCCCTGGCTGTCTAGTATGACGAGATAGACCGTCAGGTCCAAATGTACGTCCCGGAACATGCTTAAGAGAGAAATGAAACATCAGAATCTCTTCAATCCATCTGTTAATAGTAGCGTTGGGACCGAGGATCACAGAACTGAAGCTGGAAAACAAGGAGATGAGTGCCTGCTACTACTAAGAGACTGGTTGAAAAATCCGTTGATTCGTCCTAAAGGAATGAATGACCATGCCTATAGAAATTCTTAAGGTTCGCTTCGTCGTTCTTCTTGAATGGAAAAGACCGTCTCTACCGAAAAGTACTAGGAGGGTCAGCAAACCAACTTGTGGTTGATAAAGAGCACCGCATGTATATGATGCATGCGGCTCACGATAGTTTATCACATTGTGGGGCCTATGCTACGAAATCACTTCTAGAACTGAGGTTCTGGTGGCCTGAAATGGAACGCGATGTTTCCTGGTATGTGAAGACCCGTGAATTGTGTCAATTGCGGCAGAAGACCTTACTGAGGATCCCACCTGTTGTTACCTATACACCGTCCGTGTTTCAAGTATGGCACATCGACGTTATGACAGGGGGGACTCCTTCTAATGGCTTCAACAAAGTAGTTGACGCTAGATGCTCTCTCACTTCATGGATTGAAGGGAGACCGATTAAAATGAGAATGCGAGGACTTTAGCCTTGTTCATTCTCGAAGATATTATCTGCCGTTAGGGCTGCCCGGTTGAGTTTGTAACTGATAATGCACCTCAGTTCCTCGCCGCGGTAGCCTACCTAGAGTCAAAATATGGCATTAGAGGCATAAGAGTCTCGCCTTATAACTCTCAGGGCAACGGTAAGATAGAGAATGAGCACTTTCCGTTGTGTCAGTCTTTATATAAGGCCACAGGCGGAAATCCTAATAAATGGTTCTGGTTCTTTCCTCAAGTCTTGTGGGCAGACAGAGCAACCATCCGTAGAGGAACGGGGTGTTCACCCTTCTTTATGGTCACTGGGTCTCATCCGATACTACCATTAGACATTGAAGAGGCCACTTGGTTGGTTGAATTACCAGGCCGCATCCTTACTACTGTGGAAGTAATTGGCTATAGGGCTCAGGCCTTGGCTAAACACTTCACTCACGTTGAACAGATGCGTCAACGGGTAACAGCTGAAAAGCGGGCAGCAGTAAAAAGATATGAAGAAGTCCATAAGCATACGATCAAGGACTATGATTTCTTACCCGGAGATCTAGTCCTAGTCAGAAATACGGTGGTAGAGAAATCCTTGAACACTAAGATGGCTACACGCTATTTTGGTCCCGTTATTGGTATAAGACGGACTAAGGGAGGAAGCTACATCGTCGCTGAAATGGATGGATCAGTGTTTCAATCGAAAATTGCACAATTCCGTGTAGTACCGTTTGAACAACGAAAGTCAATACAACTGCCGGATAACATTCACGACTTAATTGACTTGTCGGCTGAAACACTGGCTGAATTGATAATGGATGAAGGCCGAGACTTGTATCAAGGGCGTGATTACCAGGTCTACGGCCAGAAAGAAATATCAAGGATAGTGTATTAGGAGGGCTACAAATATCAACGAAGCCGGACTACAAGACACTACAGAGAGAAAGACTACTGATATCGTGCAGTCAGAATCTCAGATTGGGGGAGTACAGAATGTGAACTACGGCACCATGGAGTCAACTCCGAGCGCTGCAGACTCAGGCAAGTTAGAAGGAGGTCCTTAATGGCCTCTCCTTCCTCGACTAGCTGAGAACGGCGGGCGAGGTGGCTGCGAAGTTGCTCGTGGATAACAGCCAACTCCACCATAATGTGATACATCCATTTGCGCAACGCCAGAGAGTTAGTCTCGAAATCAGTGGGCATAGAAGCGGCACCAATTGCGTTGTCGACAACCCCCTGGACATTGGCAGCAGCGCTGTAGAACTCAGCGGTGGCTAATGAAGAGACTGATGTCAGTAAATTGATACCAGAAAAACCTAACGATAAAAACGTACCGGCAGTGAGGAAAGTATCCTCATGGAATTGAGTGGTACTGTCCACACGAACACGCTTGTTGCTGTCCTTCTTCTTGGACCCGGAGGACTAAAGAAATTGTTGTTAGTCATGATGGACTGAGACAGACTAAACTCAAATGAAATGGGCAACTTACAGCGCGTCCGCCCTCTTTGGAGCTTTTAGTGCTCTGGGAAGCCTTCACAGAACTATCGTCGTCAACGTTCATCTAAGAAAGATGGATGGTTAACACGGTTAAGACTCGAGAAAGCGAGCTGGACTAGGCAAGACTTACTTCATCGGCACCAGTGATAATTGAGACTTCGTCCTCAGACTCTTCGACAGTCCCAGAGACTTTCTTAGAGCGAGGTGACCTTGATATCAACCTGTTAGCGATGAAGTGACGGAAAATGAATGTGGCGTACACGCTTAGACTTCTCTTTTTCCTTATCCGCCTTAGGAGGGATAACGACGGGAGCGACAACAGGAGCTGGGGTAGCAGCCGAAGCAACTGCAGTCTTCTTAGCCGCCTCCCGTCTCTCTTGAATAAGGCGGGTGAAGCGGACAACCTCAGAGTAACCGTGAGGATAAGAGTAGCTCTTGACGTTGTTCGGGTTGCAGATATGGTGATAAAGGCTGCGTGCCTGGAATAACGTCTCCCGAAAAATGGGAGATGACTCGTCCAGCATAAGGGACATGACTATGTGGACCTAGTCAACAATGGTCAGTAACCCGACCACAAGATAAAAGAAATATAGAAGAAACTTACGGCCGCAGCGCCTACGCTTTCCAGTTGCTTTTCACGAGCACTGAGTGGTGCCTGATAAGTGGCCAGAGAGTGGGCAGTCTCGACCGCCTTAAGAAAGTCGGCCTTGACAGATTCAAATTCGGGTTTAATAGAAGACATTGAAAGGGAAATGAGCGGTGGTTGGGGAATGAAAATTCTCTAGTCGCGCCTGACCTTTTATACCTTTTGTGAAGCCTAGAACGCTGAATGGGGTAGACTGGATATAGAAATTTATCGACCATGCGCACCGTTTCTATCCAAAGATGTGGTTAAGGCGCAACTTCAAGTGGATCAATTGCCCCTGTGGACCTAATAAAACATCCGCGTAAGCAATCTAGGGTTTCAACTGGGGACAGTTGAGATCTCAGATTGGGGGAGGAACGATTGACATCAGAAGATTTCGCGCATTTCCATTGAGGAGTCACAAAGAAATGGCGCCGCACGATCCAAATTGGACGCTTGGCAAGATAAAATAGCGCCGCGCAATACCAGGGAGTCTTTTACAAGGCACTTGCTATGAGCGGTGGGATAAGAAATAGCGCCGCGCGGTCCAAATCCAGACTTTCGGTGGCAAAACTACTAGTGCTATGGGAATACTGGCGAAGTCTAGCTAGGAGATATCTATGCTAGAAGGCAGGGATATGCCCTGGATAGCTAGCTGATTATTCAATCGAGCACGAATAGCCGAAAGGATACGGGGAGGACGAGTGTGAGCCACGGCGGCATGATAAAGGTTGATTAAGAAGCAAATATCAGACTGAGATCGAAGAAAGAATGACAGAGTAGAGTCAGGCTGAGTGTCGAGATCGAGGTTTAGGGCGCGTCCGAATAGTCTGGGTATCATCTCTTCCTGATGGTTGATACAAGCCAGTCGCACAGCTGAACAAGCTAGACACAGACTGTTAGACAAGAGAGACAAATCTGAGACCAGAAAAAACATACGCAGGTCGCCGTTAACTATGAGAGTCTTATGAGCGGTCCAGTCCCTCTGCCAGGAGCCCAGGTCGCGATACAAGCAATCTTGTTGCTTGAGAAACAAGCAGCAGCCGACTCCCCAAGAAAGAAAGATGCATGAACGGCCAGAGTCAATGCAATTTTTACACTCATGTTCGGGCTGTTCAGCGACGTCAGTGACTATGGAAGCAAACACAGAAATGGTCGAAATTCTGGCAGAGTAACCTTGCAAAGTCGGGTTCGTACTGCACCAGGTACCTCTCCATGCTGGCAGAAGCCATAGTGAGAGGAAGAAAGAAAGAAGTGCGGTCAGGACTAAGATAGAACCTGAAATAAAAGGGACCTTACTCCGCCATGATCACTCTGAAATCTGAGTCGCGTCTCAGATCTACCCCTGAAAAAGGAATACAATCGAAATTGCGAAGTAAGAGACCATCGAGTGAACGCATGAAGACCGGACCTTAAAGATCCGGTTGACTAGTTACACATGAGGCTTCACAAGCGCAATAAGACGTCAGAAATGCACTCAGTAATGAGGCGCATTTCAAGTCCTAATAGGGTAAGTAAGAACGAGCCGACTGATGAAAACAACTAGAGGACTATTGCTTTGAAAGAAGACCCATGCTCAGGCGGTCAAGTCTTCGTAAACGCCGGACTGGCACCACGAATTGAAAGTCACATGGAAAAGCGGAACCTAATTCTGAATCAGATGAAGGACTGCTGGATTGAAATAATTTCAAAGCATAACTCCGAATAGAAGTTTCAGATATCAGATGTGATTACCGAAAGAGAAAGATACAGAATGAAGCAGACAACTATCTGGAATGTGTCCCGTACTATTCTAACTACAGCAGATTATCATATTGGACTCTAGAGCTAACTGAGGGCCTATAACGGCGTCAGGAGTAATAGATTCAGTTGAAGCATAACAATGGGCATCCCAGAGAAAATAAGCCTGACTACGCATGAACTCTCGTCCCTGAGCGTGATAAACCTCTGTTAGACCGTGAAGCAGTTTAACGTTCCGGCACGCTCTGATATAGTCCGTCTCTCGAGCAATCAAGCCAGACAGCCTAGCATTAGAGAAGCCAGGCGAAAACAGACTTGGTTGTAAGGTCGCGCAATGACAGTTCGTGCCAGATTTCTTTGAAATATAAGGCTAGAAAAGATATACTTAGTGGCATTCAAGGGATACCAGCGATATTGGTCACATACGTTCGTCGAATGTATAAGGCTCTATACTGGCAGGATACGTGAATTGCCACCAAGACTGACTCTCGAAGAGACAAGGGATAAGACCGTCCTCTCTGCAACCGTAACAACGGTGCGACCAGCGAATGAAACGGCAGGTAAAGCCGTGCTTAGCGCAGTTGTGGCAGACTAGGTCAGGCTACGTCCAATGTCGTTAGACTAAGACGGCGAAGAATGGATTAACACTTACTACGGTGTACAATCGCTTCACCAGTCCTTGAGCGTTCACAGGGAAACTGGTATGGTCAATAAGGACAGTACCAGTGGGAAGAAGTGAAGGGTCCATAAGAAAGAAAAGATTGATAACATCGCACCTTGGTATTTGAGGCCGGGGTTAAAACCCGATAAAGGCAGTTTGAAGAGCGAGGATCACTGATCATTGAGATCTAGCTACCATGTGCCGCTATAAGGCCTAGTAAGCGAAAAATAGCGCTGCGCGATTCAAAGTGCGTCTCATCGGGTCTCGGGAACTACCTGGGTCAATAGCTCTTCATTAAAGAATTGAAGGGTTGGCTTCAAAATGGTCCCGAAACTGATAAGAAAGAATAAGAAAGAAATAGCGCCACGCGAAACTTGGACTGTCTGATATTTAGCTGTTAGATATATTACTAGGCAGTTTCTAATGAAACTGACTAGTAGGTATATTGCGCCGCTCTATATTAATGAAAGCAACCCAAATAAAATAGCGCCGCGCTGACAGACCTGGTATTGGGGCACCCGGGCATTTATTCAAATCTGCTCGAGTTGCAACATACTATAATGTACTTCACTACATTACAACGTCATCTCACAAGGGCTAATGCTGGCCTGAGAAGTGAGCTAAGAGGGATATAATGTGTCTCGAACCATTAGAAGGGCGCTGGACAACAATCCTGGTAAAGGGTTGAAGTGGGAAGTCGCTAATGGAGCAATCGTGGAAAGTGCCTTACCATCCTGGAAACGGATTGGGGCTACTGCACATCCCTGACTAAGGGCATATTACGAGGGGAACATCCTTCTGAACCAGAGGGATCATTGTTGGGCATCATCTGACGTCTCCAGAACTGCCAAGAGAGGACTGGACTTGGTCGATCTACCAATTGACTAAGAAACTGTGCTCGGGTACTAGGAAGCGGCGGCTATCACGATTTTCAGACAAATCACTTAAGTGGTTCAAGGCGGAACCATTTGGGCGCGAGGTTACCAAGGAGGGTAGCGGAGTGCTGACGAGGGGGTCGGCTAAAAGTTGACATATCAACAATATCCCATCACGATCATTCTAAGCGATGTAGATCTTGACTCATCGCTAAGCTCAGCTCGTTGATGTTTCTTATAAATCTCTCTCAAATTTTACTAATCGCTTGATATCTGACAGGAGTTCATCGGCTAGCTGCCATACCACTAGTCATATACCCTGAACCCTATTGCTCGTTTTTATCAGTCTCGTTTATATTTAGAATCCTGTAACGTATTTAAGTGGATGGTTATGGGAGGAACACCAGTGAATCTCACCCCACCTGTTGGACGCGAAGTTACTAGACTTCACGCTTAACCGGTTTAGAGTAGTCATTCATTCGGAGACACCTAGAAGCTATACCAAGTTTCGTTTGTTTTCCCTGTTTAAATATTATCTGTGTTGGATTTGGATCTTTATAAACGACGCGTGAACATATTGGATAAATGGAACGGACGCGTGGAATATAAGGAAACGGATCGGACTTGACAATTGGTTGTAATCCCGCAAGGATTAGCAATCGCGGATACTATTTGGAACCGGGATTCATAAGAATCACTTGCTTTACGCATCAGAGTACTATCTCCAAACCTAGACCCACATCATACAAAACCGTTGAACATAAAATCTTGTCTGTCTATCGCGATTGCGCCTAGAACAGATTCGAGCAAGTTTTATCTATACGACTTGTAGACCTGTAAAGTCTTGCTTCCCAAAGAGAACTAAAGTTCAAATTGCCACAATCTATACTGGATTGGAACCCCGAACTTGCACGAGGACTATAGTGTTTGAGTTGTTGTAGTTGCATTATCAAACCGCGTATTCATTACGAGGTTTGTGTTGTGGTTATTTCACCGCCAGCCCCATAGTCAGCGTTTCAGCGCGATACTGTACTTTCTTGAGATGTTGAACCGGCCCTAAATCAAGAGAGTCCATGTTGAATAGCGCTGCGCTATAATTTGGCTGATTGTTGGTGTTAATTAGGTAGTTAGAAGGTTTCTGACTGCCCGGTTACAACAAAAGGGTTTTGAAATGTTATCGAAAGAAGATCAATTTGGATAGCGCCGCGCTATAATTTTGAGGACCAGTTTTAATGTTATCAAGCTACTAGATACTTCAATTATCAAGTCGCTTGGTTACACTAGTCCATTTCTTAACGGAAATCGACAAAAGGACCCAAGAAAAATAGCGCCGCGCAATCCAAATCCACAGATATGGACCGGCCCTAAACAGAAAAAGAGTCGTTCAAGATAGCGCCGCGCTATTATTCTACGAGGCCATTCGCAATGTTATAAGCAGTCAGACTTGAATCTGACTGTTTATTAACGACTGAGGGGCTGGTTGGGTCTAACTAGACCCAAATCTCAAGAAATGAGCCAAAGAAAAATAGTGCAGTGCTATCCAAACCTATGGATATGGGACCGGCCCCTGAAGTGAAAAAGTACAGTTTGGATAGCGCTGCGCTATCCAAACCGATGGATATTGACCGGCCCTAAATCAAGAAAGGCCATTCTGGATAGCGCCGCGCTATACTTTATGGCTCTTTCTTGACGTTTTGGTTAAAATGGTCAGATAGAAATCTGACTGCTTGACAATAAGGGAGCCATACAGATGACTTGGGTCAGTATCTATGTGATATGGGACCGGCCCTGAAGCGAAAAAGTACAGTTGGGATAGCACCGCGCTATATTTTCATATGGTCGCTCTCATAGTTATTGAACCGATTAGACGGGAATCTGACTGTTCAAATTAACGAAGAGGACGAGAAACAAAGAAAAGAGATAGCGCCGCGCGATCCGAACCCATGGAAATTGACCGGCCCTAAATCAAGAAAGGCCATTCTGGATAGCGCTGCGCTATACTTTATGGCTCTTTCTTGATGTTTTGTTAAAGTGGTCAGATAGAAATCTGACTGCTTGACAATAAGGAAGCTGTCCAGATAACCTGGGCCAGTATCTAAGCTACTGTCTCAAGAAACAGACGAAGTATTGAAATGAAATCAACCGTTAAGATCAAACCTGAAGTCTCAAGTATTGTTCTGGTTGGACTCGATTCAATACTTATGAGAGAAAAATCACAAAAAAAAAGACAAGGAAACGAAGCCTGCATTCAAGGCTAGTACTCGATATCGTGACTAGTAAGGGCAACTATACACAAAGGTATTCTACCTACTAGTTCAGTGTCCAAGAAATCGAAAAAGATACCAAGGGAAACAGAATTGTTGGTGTACAAACGGCTTTGTAACTACAAAGTCCGGACGTGGATTGTGATTGCTGAGGATACGGTCAGAAAACTAGAAGTCAACGATTGAAGCGGGACTAATACCTGTTCAACGGGTCCCATTATGCTTCATCTGACTCCGCTTCGGATTCGTATTCCAATGCTTCACCTTCCCCAGCGTCTTCACCTGACTCTGACTCCTCGCTGGAGCTGTCAGAAGAAGAGTCAACATTGCCCTGAGGTTGAACCTCAGGCATGTCGACATCAGATTCTTCTGAGTCGGAACCGGATCCAGACGACTCGACCGCTTCCAGGTCTAAGAAGTCTTCACCGACTGGTGCTGGAGTCTCGCCCTTCTCTATTGGAATAAGAGAATCGGAGAGTGGAGGCTCCACAGTCGAAGGAGTGAAGAAGGACTTCAAGTCGCTGATGAAGCCCAAGTTGACGTCCTCGGCTTTTGGTGAAGGGTATTGAATGAAGTCGAGATCCTTGTACGCTTGAGGAAGTGTAATCTTCTCGCGTTCGAACACTTCATGCATGAAGCGGTTACGAGCATGTGAACCACTGAAGCCGCAGTGCAGAGTGGTACCGTCGCTCAGAGTAATCGTCGCAAGGTCTGAAGGCTAGAAAGCAGAAACAGAGAATCAGTCAGAGAATTGAATGAGGAGAGATAAGAAAAAGAATGGGACCCGACTTGGATTTCAATCCATTCTGCCGCCCTCTTTTCTCCAGGCTTGGGCACTAAGAAGTACCCCAGTTTGTTGAATTTGGGGTTGCTAGCGCGTTCTTGGTCAAAGGCGTCGTAAAAATTGTACGCGTTGATGAAGCCGGGAATAGTGGCAAGAAGCAGGTCTGGATGAAACAAGTTCCACTCCCATCGCCGATGAAGTCTCGACTGGGCTGTGATACCTTGAACCATAGCTAGGCGGAGATAGTACTCCATCCTAACTATCCGTTCTTCGACGGTGTCACCAGCGAAACGGGCCACAAAAGTGTTGTGCTCCATCTCAGCGCGAGCACAGACAATCCGGTGAAGGAGAAGAAGTGCTTTGTAGCGCATCCCCTTCTCCGCACTGTCTCTCACCCTCTGAGCCAGAGCATAGTTTTCGTTGGCTACTTCCAGATCTTCAGCTGCGCGCAGCCAGCCTGAATGGTTTGAGGAGTCAGACATGAACCAATACAGAGAATGAAAGAGATTGAGATGACAAGCTTACCGGAAGAAGACATATCGAACCACAGTGCCCTCTCTGGTGCTAAGTCGTTGAGGACTTCGTCAGAAAAGGTGAATTCACAAGCTGAGGTGGTATGGCTGTTGTTGCAGCGCTCGCAAGGTTGGCCACGACCTCGAGTAATGCACACAGAACCGGCGAGCTGGCACGCAGTGCATCGAGGTCCGTCCTATATAAGCCAAGAAAGCATCAGATATAGGCTTATCGGTTGAATTGGACTAACCGTCGGCACGGATAAACCCACCGCAGTGGAGATGACGTCGAATGGCAAGGCGTAGAACCGTCCAGACTCATCAACGGGTAGTGCTTGTTGTTTGTGGTTAGGAATGATTTCCGTCATGGTGGCCAAAGCAGCGCGACTTGTGTGTGCCAAGTCCCGTTTTTGCTTCCGGTAATGAGGGTACATGGCAGCGTACTGAGCTTCAGCCACGGATTTGTCCTCGTAAGGGGGAATCAGAAGAAATAATGAAATGAAAAGACCTGACTTATCTCAGTAACCACTGGGACTGTTTCGGGGCGACGAAGAAGGCGACCGGCGGCCATGTCTTTCTTCTTTTTGTTGAGGGCGGACTTTTGCTCAGCAGTGAGCTTCTTAGCGGGTTCGTCCTCTAAGACAAAGAAGGGTTTAGTCAGTCGACCAAGTCAGAAAGTCAGAAAAGAAACTAACCAGAAACGACTTCGTTCTGGGACAAGAAGCAAACAGATTTTAGAAAAAGAGACTCAAGTTAGGAAGTCGAAGGCTTACCGTAACAATGACTTTCGAGTCAGGCTTGCGTGGTTTCTTTGATGTACCTTGCTCAGCGCTAGGGCTGAGACTTTGTTTGTTGGTCTTCTTCTAAAAAGAACGATTGATGGACAACAGGGTTAAACTGGTTCAGTAAATCTTACTGCTCCAGTCTTCCCTTTTCCTCTGCCTTTGGCAGCAGGAAGCGGAGTCGGCTCAGTGGGTTCCTATAGCGAATGTTAATAAAAGCAAAGGTGAAGCTTGTAGGCAAGTTTCACCTCGTCCGATGCGAGAACGATGGAGTCAGGGGAAAGAGGACAAACGAATCGCTTGCCCTCTTCGACTGTCCAGTCTTCAGGCATTTGCTAGTGAACGATTGGGTCACGAACATAGATAAGAAACAGAAACGGTGGATACTCACCTTGGTCTTAAAGGCTTTAGCTGGCCAAGTAATGCCAGCTAGTGCTTGATCCTGGTGTTTAGGATCCACTAATTCAATGAGGAGGCGGAGCCCGTGAGTGAACCGGAGGTGGTCGCAGGGAAATGAAGTCTGCTGGAAGTACTGCAGGTTGTGGGACACGTTGTGTTGCTGAAATACCGGGTCAGTTGCGGGGAAAGCCAAGGAAACAGAAGTAATGAAAGAGAAACCCGAAATCTTACCAGGGTAGCTAGACAGAGCAAGAATGTGCAAGTAATCCGAGGTCTCCCACCGAAGTGTGGAAGGACATCGGGTCGACCACAGCCAAGCAAGTGGGTTTTCTAGTAACAAACTAAGTCAGCATGGACACAGTGCATAAATCTAAGAGCGGAAGACAACTGTGTGTCCTGGTAAAATCCGACTGAGTGTAACCCTCAAGCAGGAAAACGGTGCTTAAAGGGCAGCCCGGAAATATCAAGTCGGCCATTGTGTCAACGGTTGGATGAACTTAGATTAGTACTGTATTTTTTTGTTCAAATCGACAGGGGGGTGTGAAGCGTGACCCATTTTACCTATTTGACATTTCGGCAGCCACCGAATTTTTGCGGGACACCTCGAAAATTTCGACATTTGAACCGAAAATTTCGTCTTTTTGCACTTTTTGGGCAGTTTGAGGACCTGCATGACCACCTGGAGATTCGACAGAGGCCCGAGTGACGCGTGACATCGACCAAAGTTCGTGATCGACAGGGGGGTGCGTGACGCGTGACTACCGATTTGAACGAAAAAGTACAGTATACAGTAGGCGCGAATCGTTCGGAGAACTCAAGTTTGAGGTTTGTTCTTGAAATCCGTAATATGTCCAATTGTCAGTACACGGCCTTGTTGCCAGCTTGCAGGTGGTCAGCGAGGCACTAGCGCTGGCAGATCACATCAAACATTCGGCGATCAGTACGGCCCGGCATATCCGCGGTCCTGCGTACGAAGGCTTGACACAGCCACCACTCCCGGTCATGTCACCAATGAAGAACGGCAGTGCGCTCAGGATCGATCAAGGTGAGTCCGGTGATGAGTGTTCTCCTGTTAAAGCCGTGGTCGTGATATGACCTTACCAGACCTGATATTGTGCCCGCACTGGCAATCTCAGATCATACCAGGTCATCGGAAGGTTTCAGACCTGATACGCACAATGATTTTCCTGACATCCTGCTCTCGCACCCTTTCTCAAGCTCTACTTCAAGTCTGCCCCCATCACTCCCAGTATCTATGACTGATTCAAATGCAGCCTGCCTGATATAAATTGGGCAGTAGAATCAGACTCACCATATTTTTTCCACTAATTGTTGCAATTAGCCCTCTACCTGAGTGGGCTTAATCCAAACAGCAAATTGGGGTCATGTCATAACAGCACCACGATCACGTGTTAGCTCTGAGAGCCCATGTGCGAAAAAATACTGCACAATAGCAACATAGTCTCAGCGGGGAGCTATGTTGACTACAACAGCTATATATTTGCCTGCCAAGCTACACCAAGTATGCCAGCTACCGACGGCTACATTATGAGTATTTTTATGTAATAAAGTGATCGTATTTCATCAAGCAGATCCAGATATTTGAGTTCGCGAAACAAACATCAGTGCATCCTGAGCATGTAAGGAAATAGTGGCTGTGTTCATTGCATTTTTGAAGAGTTTTTTAAACCTAAATGTGATGCATTTAGTGCTGATATAATATCTTTCAACTTCGAGATTCTAATCTTCCACTGCACATTTTGAATAGGGGACTTCACAGTAGGGCCTATTTTCCTGTTTGTGAATAAATATATTCAGGTGATGGAATGAATAAAGACTTCGTTTGTGGAATAAATGCAGGATTACCCCGTTTGTGTCATTCTGAATAGATTTTTATTGTTTTCGGCAAGCAAGCATGTTTCACACGAATAAATTCCCAAACGATCGTTTTATTCCACAAACGAGATTAAATCTTGTTTGTGGAATATCTTTTGTTTGTGAAAATAATTGTCCTATCACTGGAATACTTTCATTCACAAACCGGAAAATATTGCCTACCGTGAAGTCCCCTAATCTCTCCACTTTTTTTTTTCGACTTTCGTGAGTCTGACTTCTTATTCCTGTTTCGAATTTAGTGTATCATTTCATGAGATTGAACTACTTGGTACCCATTTCTACCTGTTACCTCAATGTTTGCATGTTTTCAACTGATTTTTTGAAATAAGTGGCATCCCATCCACTCAGATGCTGCCAGGCTTGTATAGTGTTCAATTCACTTCATTCTCTCCACGGGCATAGAAAGAGTCCATCTTGAGAGTATTCACCTTGTTTAGGCATTCCGGATTAGCTTTATAACACATGTCTCAGTCGATCGCATACACATCCACGATGCTGAATTTCGTGTTGTGTCAATTTGCTAGCCTGTAGCCCTTAGTGTTGGTCACGGGTTCAGGTCAACCCAACGGGTTTGTGGGTCGGGTTGGTCAGGTACGGGTCGCGGGTTGTGGTCAGTCCTGACCCGCAGAGACCCGGATCTGAGCCGCGGACCATCGGGTCTGGCGGCCCACACAAGCGAGGAGTTTCCCGCACCCACTAAGTATTATTTCTCTTGATCAGTTGCAGATCTATGGATGCATTGAGCATTGGAAGGGCTGGAAAGCACCACCACCCTCTTGAGGACATGTCAACGGCCAGGTGAGTATTTTATTTGAAGGGGTTCTGACCTGTACTCACCAAGTTTCATGCGAGTCCGTTTTGGCCGAGTAATGACATTGGCTTCAGCGCTGTGGGCGCATTCAACGTCCGATCAACCCAGTTTTTGTTCTGCCCTCCGAGGGTTATTGTAAGGGACGGATCAGTATTTTATGTGAAAGAATTCGACCTATACTGACAAAGTTATGTGAGAAATTTGCCTCAAACCTTGACCCGCTGTGGCAGAGGGATTTTCCCGACCTGTAGGTTCTTGTTTTGGGTCGGAGATCTGGGTAGCGGTCGAACGAATGTCGGGAATAAAATGTTGTAAAAGGTCCTGGAATTAGTGTAAGAAAACGACGAAAAGTTAGAGTAAAGCAGTGCCAAAATGCCGTGTGAATTGGGTGAGGTCGTGCGATGTGAATTCTGGGGTATTGGTGGCTAAACAGCCCACTGGCGACTTTCCTAGAGGAAGGGGCGAAGGGACACCGAATCCCTTCTGGGCGAGGGCCCTGCACTGGTCGCGTGAATGGAGGTTCGTGGTCGAAAGGTGATGTGTTGGCAATATTTACGGTACAAATGATGATCGGGCTAATAATAAAAATAGAAATGTTGTAAAGCCGAAACCAACGTGTGGCTGGATTTCCACACGTCAGCCATACGACCCCTCCACACCGCGGGTCAGCAGGTAAGGTACAGACCCATTCCCCACCGGGTTCGGGTTATCTCCGGTACGGGTCCGAGTCAGCGCCTCCAGACCTGAACTCGTACCCATGCCCATCCCTAGTAGCCGTACTCTCGGTCCATAGATCTATGTAGTAAGACCTTTGCAGATCTAGTCTCGGTTGGATCACATTGAATTGGTCCTGTGATATTAAATCCAATAACGCTTGATCACAACGGACCTCCCAGTCGAATTGGTACAGTTTTCGTCGCAGCCGGATAGATTTTACTACATAAGCCCAATTTGTAACCACATAATCCTGATTGTCTGTTTGTCTGTTATTCCAAACACTTTGGTTTCCCTGTCGCCTTGCTCCTTCCAGTCTGTTGCTTTACGCATCAGTTTCTTTGCGGATCGAGTGTTTTTCCGATCGCATCAGAACGGGGCTGTGGAACTTAACCCACCGATCTTCAATTGGAATTTCATGTGCGCATTGGGTACATTGGTAGCCATGTCGCCGTAGGGCTAGATGATTGGTTTTTTTTTTCACGGTCTTTGATCACTTACATTGTATTATGTGCTTTGGCTTTTGCCTACTTGGGTTGGTATTCCGTGTAAAGGGTTGGACACGGGTCGACCCGCGGGTACCAGGGCGCCAACGTGTACCCGGACCCGCAACTTCCGTACCCGGTACGGGTCGGGTCCAAAACCCGTACGGGTCTACCCGTGGGTGACAACCTACCCGCGGGTTTGGAAACCCGTGTACGGGTCCTCTACTATTCGAGCGTTGAAATTGTGTCCTTGAGAGGAAAAAATGTGTCTGGATGGGAGACACAGCCTCAGTGAAGGTCCACATCCAGCTTTATGAAAATGTAGCAGAAGTAAAACCGAACATTGCTGCAAACCTGTCATTCATTTGAAAAAGGTGAAATCAAAGCTGTGCACAGTGTAAAATATGTTCCCATTGGCAGATTTGTTGGAAATCGGCCCGATGCACAGTGACCCTCTGCAAACGCGCAGAGGTCTCAATTCAAAAGCTACGGCTTAAATACAAATGAGGGAGTCATACGGATATAAGGGGAAACATAATATGACTCTGTCTGAGTCAGGGAGAGTCATTATGAGTCCGTATGAGTCAAGTCAGAAGATGAGTCAGAAGGAGTCAGAAAGAAGCCACTGATGTAATGTCACATTGTGACCATATGGCGAATAGGCAGTGCATTGGTGTTTCGGTTGTTACTCCCAACACACCCCCACAAGCGATAGCACCAAGGCACACCCCCAGAAACTTGACAGGGTGTTTTACCAGACTCCGTCATATCCATCGGAGTCGTATTCTGCAACAGCAGCGGTATCAGTGCTCTTCTTCTTCGACTCTTCCCAGCGCAGGCGCTCAGGACAATCCAACTTGAAATGGCGACCAAGAGCGAGACTGGTGGCGAAACCAGCAGCATGGTGTACACACTCGAGATCATCCCAAATGATCATGGGATCACGAGAAGTCATATGTGCGAGCTGGCTGGGCTCAATGCACACAAGCTCGGCACAAGCTTTGGCCATCTTCACCAGGTCTCGTGTGGCGATCAAGGCTCTCTGTTCTGTCTCCATCTCTGTCTCGGTCTTCACCGTCCATCAGATTTGGTTTGGTCCACCAAAATCTGAATCATGCCCCACAGCTGCTTCTGTATGAGCACTGCCTCCATGCGAACATTCCAGTCGTTGGCATAGTTGATGCTTCCGAGTCGCGCAAAAATGTAGCGGTCGTTGGCCATCATAGAAATCGAGTCGAGTAATGGTGGTGATGAACGAGTGAATCAAAAATAACAGATCAAAATCCGTGCGAGGTCTCCTTCGTCGTTGATGAAGGGTTCCGTTGCCTCGGCATCACGAGGGCTTTCTCCTTCGTCGTCAATGAAGGGTGTCGGTGCCTTGTGGTCGCAAGGGCTTTCTCCCTCGTCGTCAATGAGGGGTGTCGGTGCCTTGTTGTTGCAAGGGCTTTCTCCCTCGTCGTCAATGAGGGGTGTCGGTGCCTTGTTGTCGCAAGGGCTTTCTCCCCTCGTCGTCAATGAGGGGTCTCGGTTGCCTCTGGTCGTTGGAGGGCTTATAAGAATCCGAACTTGTACGTCAATGAAGTCCAGATAATGGCAGTGAGATCGAGGGTATGAGTGTTTGCGTGTTTGTGTTGGAAATCGGCCCGATGCACAGTTGACCCTCTGCAAACGCGCAGAGGTCTCAATTCAAAAGCTACGGCTTAAATACAAAATGAGGGAGTCATACGGATATAAGGGGAAACGTAATATGACTCTGTCTGAGTCAGGGAGAGTCAGTATGAGTCCATATGAGTCAAGTCAGAAGATGAGTCAGAAGGAGTCAGAAAGAAGCCACTGATGTAATGTCACATTGTGACCATATGGCGAATAGGCAGTGCATTGGTGTTTCGGTGTTACTCCAACAAGATTATGACATAGATATGTACTTCTGTCAATATACGCACTCAACTGTACATGTGGCGGTGGCAGGACTGTAGTTTCCGTTGGCCTGCACGATACAGCCTATTGATCTTCTAGCGCAGACTAAATTGGACGGTTGCCTGTACGAATCCTCTTATCTATTGTTCGCATGACGCCGGCACTTGAGGCGTCAGTATAAATTCCATGCCAAGGTCGAGCTACTCCTGTACACCCATTAAAATATCTCAACTCCCAGTGTACAACTCGCGCACCCAAATAGACCTCTCCTCCAGCCTCTAATCTCTAACATACCAGGGTGAGGGGGGTGATGAGGGCGGTGATGCTGGGGGCGGACGAATGAACAGCTGATCTATTGAACGAATAAATCTGATCGGATGTATCGAATGTCTACACCGTTATGTTGGTTGCACTTACCCAAATTATTTTTTGAAGGAATATATTCTAGCTCGTGTAGTCATTTGGCAATTCCCGATTTGTTGAGAAAATTTAATCATTGGCATTGGCATATTGAGCATGAGACCGCGTTAGGTGGTCGTGTTGCGGTGCCAGTGTGACGCCGCGTCGTGTGACAGGTGACTTAATCCTCACCTCAAACACGCACCAGATCGATTGCAGGGGCTCCCTCATTCTGCTTCGAAGAATGTCGAACAGCAACTCCCCCCGGCCTATTCAGATAGTTGCGACCCACCCCGACAGTGAGCGCAACTTTCAGGCGCTCGCCACAACGCCCCAGAATATACGCACTACGCGGACAGCGATGCACACGGCGTGCACGAACTGCTTCAAGAACGACGTCGATGAGCCGGGGCTTTCGCTTCGCAAGTGCGCAAGGGTGCTTTTGTTCCATCCAATTCTCACTGAGCTGAGGGCTATCTCTCCAGTGCAAAACTGTTGGTACTGTTCGAAGGAGGTATGCTTCATTCATCTTATAGGCAATTTCTTTGAGCAGAATCGTTTGATGTAGTGCCAGAAAATGTATTGGTGCGTCGTCTGCGGCCTGAACTTCACCCAACCAAATTTTTTGGGTCAGGCCCGCAGCACAAAAAATCGTGCAGCACAATAGACGGTTCCGGCATCCCGCCGGCTCGTCCAAAACTTGTACTCTAACCAACTCCTCCAACACGCACATCCAAGCGTGCTTTCATCCTCCATTTCGACCTCCTACGCCGCCCGCAGCTCGACAAGCCCTCATGGCGCGCATAGACATCGACATCGAGCCCGCGGAAATGCCCAACTTTCTTGGTGATCAACTTGACGCCAAGATGAAGATGAAGGGCATGCTGCAATTAAACGCGCTCACGCCCCTCCCGCCCGGTGCGATCGCTGGACCTCACACCCCTGCGCATGGATATCTGGCATCAAGCCCGCGAGAGCGCGAACCGGAACGGGTTCAGCGACGACTCTGTCGGGCTGATGGAGTTTGGGAACGGCGATGGGCAGCAGACGATTACCTGTCCAGTACATATCCAGAAAGCGGCGATGGACCTGGTGCGTGCGTCGCCGCCGTGGGTGATGACATCCGCGATTACGGGCAAGACCACGGAGGTTCCGTTCAATATCGAGACATGTATGGAGTACGTTTCGTCATCTTTGCGTACTCTTCTCCTTTCCGTTTTTGGCTAACTTGCTTTGTAGATTCATCAACACCCATATCCGATCTGACAAGAAGGACCCAATTGCTCTTGCGCACCGAGATGCGTGCGTCCGACATCCAAATTATTTCGGGACGCCGGTGCGGAACGAGATACGTACCCCGCTCTTATACTGAGGGCTAAGATGCGGCGAGAGAGTATATTCAAGCCGTTTCGCGGTCGGAGACGCCGGAGCCGGCTTCATCCCACTGGTATAATGGGTGCTAGTGCGCAGCTTCACTCAGTGCTTCACGCCTGACCGAAAAAAATCCAGTTCAGCGGTCGACATTTTGGCTGAAATTTCACATCCAAATAGGAGTATCACTAGTCTACCGAAGGATCGCAACGCTTAGCTCGAGCTTGGAAGTGGTGGATTAGCCTCCACCACCGTGATCTTGGGATACGTGTAGGTCCCGTCGCTGAGCGACTCCGTCGGGCCATACCAGCGCAGATAGAAGCGGAATTCCCCTCCTCATCAGCAGGGGTCGGCAGCCAGCTGTACAGTAAATACAATCAACACCAACACGATAGACTTGAGAAAACACGAACTTGGACTCCCACTCCCGCCGATGCCGGGATGTCCGTGCTCTGCAGCAGCATATAAAACGGCTCCGTGCTGTCCGCCGGACCTCTCGCTCCCATAAACGAGGCGTGGCCATCTGGATAGTCATATTCCCGCGCTTATTCAACGAGTACGGTCGAGGCTGTTGGGCACCAAAAACCCCGTCCCCGCCGTACATCGTCAGACTACTCAAAACCCTTTCAACTGCGGTTGCCGAAAAATTCACCATATATGTCTGGTTCGCGTACGTGTCCTGATTGATTTCGTACAGCGGGTAAATCGCCTCGGAGGCCTGGAGCTGCAGGTACGCCTGCACGGCGACGAACCGCGCGCGGACGTCGTAATGGCTCTGGAAGTCGCCGCACAGGGGCAGTGCGAGCGCCGTCCAGCCGTCGCCGAGCGAGACGAAGTCCGAGGGTTCGAGGCGACAGCGAGCTGGCGGCCCTGCGCGGCGGTGTACGCGAAGGAGAGGTCGACACCGGAGGGTTGCGTGTACGTGTGTGTGGTCAGCGAGATACCGGCCGCCTCGAGCGTGGTGGTGATCGACGGCACATCGGCTGCGACCTCAGGTGGGTTATATGCGGCGACGCGGGCGGTGAGCTGCATGATGTACAGCGGCGGGTTGCTCGTCGTTAGATTGGCGTTAAGTAGCGCAGCAGTCAACGCGGGGGCGCGAGCCTTGGACGCGGCGGGGCCGGCCTGGAGCGTGAAACCGGGTTGAATGGAAGACACGACGTAGTCTGCGTCGGTCGAGTTAGCGACTTCAATTCGCAGGAGCGTGGCGCCGTAGACGGTGGGTAGGTAGATGGTTCCCGCATAGTCGCCACTTGCGGCGGCGGCGCAGCCCGGATTAGAAGCTCGGTACTTGATCAGGTACTTGCCCGCGGTGCTGTTCGTTATCGTCCCAATGTTGCACCACGTTATTGCCGTAGCTGCCATTTTTGAGTAATGAGTGAGTGAGATCAAAGTTCGAGGGACTTACAGATCGTAAAAGGGCCAGACATAGAAACGCCCTTCCTCCAAAAGAGGCATAGTCGTAATGAGGGTCGCCTCCAGATAGATCCAGAATACCCTCCGAGTACAACGTGTCAACGTTAGGCAGCACAACAGCGTGGTAGCTGGCGTTTGCGAGAGTGGTTTCGTGATGAAGGGCGTTTGTCGTCCAGGCTCCGGTACGATTGGCAATCGAGTTCGCAAATATTACATATTCTGTCAGCGGAATCCCGTACTGCGAGAAAAGAAATTAGCGAAGGAAACATGATCGCACGCGTCGGGGACACTCACGATGAGAGACTGGACCGTCACATTCTGGGCAGAGATGCCGGAATCATGGGCACGAGTCGCCAGGGAGAATGAAGGAGTCACCAGAAAGGCAACAGTCAAAGGGATTAAAAATTGCATGAGGATTCTGTTGAAAGTCACGGGCTGAATCGACTTCATTTTAAACGCCAGTCAGGCTTGAGGCTCCGACGGACCGTCGCCGACGGATAGGGACGTCGTGGTTCACATCAATAGCCGTGTCCATGAGGATCTGCCCGACGGTGAGCTCCCATAGAAAGGCAGTCTCTCAGAGCCAGACACTTCAATCAAATGAACCTCGCACCTCGGTTGATTGAAGTCTATGATTACTGTACTATTTCATTCAATTCGAACGGGGGTGTTACGTGTTACTCCCCCGTTCGAATTTTGAAATTCAAACAGATGGGTGGAGCAGCGTTACACCAAAAAAAAATTCGAACAGGGCGGAGACGAGCCGTTAGAACCTTGAGGTTGTTCAGGCAGCGAGTATTCAGATGCCTTTCGGTGGTCTTCAGTGTTACATATTGTGCTAATGCAGAGCGCATGTGATGCATTACAGACCTTCTTGACTTCCATCTCCCGTATCAACGGGCTTCTACCGCAGATTACTTACCGCGATCTGCATTTGACCATTGGTACTTGATTTACTGAGGTCAGAATTTGCGCTAATGTATCAACTGGCGAACGGGAAGCGAAAATTGAAATTTGGGCCATTTTGGCTGATTTTGAGCATTTTTGCGTTACGCTTTGGAAATTCGAACAACCTGGCCGTTACGCGTTACATATTCGAGCGAAAGGCCAGCGTTACGCGTTACGTTCGAATTGAATGAAATAGTACAGTAAGTAAGCGCGGGGGTCCGATCAGGGTTCGCCCTTATTACATAATCTTCGCTTAGCTGCGTTTTGGTCGTTTTCACTCTGCGGCACCCTTTTCTCTGTTCTCTTGGTGTAGAACTCGATATTAGAGCCTTTTGGAGATAATAGACAGGTTGCGCAAAGCCGCATGCGGCTTTTTTGTGCGCAAACTAATCGCATGCGGCTTTTCTCTTTTCGTTCTGGTGGTCCAGACTCCAGGGAGTGTTATATAGCAATCATGGCAATTCTCGGGAGCAAAAGAGCACAACCTTGCAGGCGGCTTTGAAAGTCGCGTGCGGCTGTGGCGCAACCTGCCTAATCTACTGCTTTGAATTTTTTAAATGGTGCTTGAATCCACGCAATAGTGAGTCATACTTCAATACGATGGGACATCAACGTGCCAAAAACCCACGGTGCTCAAAAAAATCTTAGAACATTTGGGTGCACAGAAAACACCTCTAGTATTCTGCCGAGGATATATCTGAGGTTCAAGGACTGAAGCAAAGGCCTCAAAACGTGATTATGTAATAAGGGCGAACCCTGATCGGACCCCCGTGCTTAAAACTGGACTAATAGAAAGGAGAATTAGTCATATCAAGTCACATGCGACACATGCGCGTCCGGAAGACCACAACACGACCATTCGCCGCGTGAAGCGGCCACGCAAGGGCAGACTAAATTAATGGGATGTCCCTGGAAAGAAAGATAAAAAGACTCTATTTCGACCATGCACAAAATTCTCTAAGCCAACGATTCGTAAAATTACCCAGGAGTATCTAATCTTCGTCCCAAGACCGATTCCAAAACTAAAGCCTGAACATGGGCATCGCGACACGAAATAACGCATGGAAAGTCGTTCGGATGGCTGTGGCGATTCAGTTTGAAAGTCCGCGCTAACCGCAAACATGCAAAGATCACAGACCTAGACACCCCATCGCTCATCACGTCTTCGGCTTCGGGCACAATTGCATTCCCGTGCTCATCGTACGCATTGGATATCGTGCAGGCTGCCAGGATGGAGGCGATCGCGATCCATAGGCTTTGGTCGGCGAGATGTTGTCCAGAACACACCCTGGGAGCGTTCCTGAGCTATGCCGACAGAAATAAACCGGAAAGAGAACCTTCGACCAAACCCATATGCCGAGACGAAATGCGGTTCCCACTTCCTGTTGGTTTTGGTAGAAAGCGTTCGGGGAAGAAACGTTTTGGAGCGGAATAAATGCTCTCGTCGAGGGACATGGCGCTGTATTATTATTAGCGTGAACATGGGGCGTGGGAATGCGGGTTCAAGTCGAACCAGATGTTCGCAAAGACGGTGGATCCCTTGGGGATGAACATTCCCTGATAGAAGTCATCTTCCATGAGCCGGTGCGGCATGCCTGAATTTTTAGTTGGTTGAAATTCAGAGAGCGCAAATGAAATCGAGGCACCTAGTTCAGTGGGCGGGTGCCATCTGCGGAATCAAAGTCATACCAGAAAAAACTGTGGGAATGTGGGTGCGAACCGAAGGATTTCTTGCACTATGTCGACAGATGCTGGCGGTCTTCAAAGCCCGGTAACCGCGATTGACCAACCACCGAATCGATTTCCTTCTGTGCTTTGACTTGATATTCGGGATGCAGCAGCATCGCAAGTATGGAACACCGTCACCGAACTCCATATCTATATCCACCATCAAGCACCTGACGGACGACAAACATGAGAAAGGTTATGTACCGTCGACCCAAAACATCGCAGCCGCAGCCCACTTGATGTCGTCATAGCTCCGCGACTCCGGGTTTTCCCTCATACGTTCGAGTGGGGTGAACAAGAACGATGGTTTGGCTACTCCGATTTCCTGTTCAATTACGCCACGTCAGTTAGGTGAGGTTTGATTGAAACGAACGAACGTGTGACTTGCCATCTGACCCTGGACGGTCTGCAGCGGAAAGTCATATAACCGTTTGAAGTGGCGGTCTGCACTCCCTCGCAATAAGTAGTTCCAAACGTAATCCGGGGAACCACGCAGGTAAATCTCTCACTGCAGAAACAGTATCAAGAACATCAACGTGACGGCTTCTGAGAACGTACGAAAAGGAAAAAAGTCGAGCGCAGTGCATCCAGGGACTCCCGAGCGTCCAAGCGATTCACGTAGAGCCTGAGTGGTTCGCATATACGGGTCATCGTCCGAGGATATCCTATGGCCCGCCACAATCTGGGCGATGACCCCAGTAGAAAATCTATGTGGAAATGGTGAGTTCCACAAACTTATTATCAAACTTACGTTGCTTCTTGCCTGTTAATCAAGTCGCTGTATGCCGCGGGCAGAGCATCGAGTAGATTTTTACTAGAGTGCGCGCCTCTAGAGTCTGCATGGGCGGAATTTACGGCATTTCGTGCGATTCAGGTACGAGCGGTGCAATTGCCCGGTGCGCGGCGAATCGCCTGCCGTATGGCATCAGACTTAGGGTCGTTGACCATCCGATCCTGACAATTAGGATTCAATACGTGCTGTGAAGTACTTGAGCTCAGTGAAACGAAACATACATCTCGTACAGGATAAAGCGGGGCCCATCGCTGTAGATGGAACTTTGTTTATTCAGAAGGTCTACCGCTACTTTTTCGGTGTTGAGGACAATCATTGAGTTTCCGAGAACGTCGAGGTACATGATATCGCCTGAGAAAAACAGATCAGAAAGCGGCTGGGCGAGAGGATTTTACGAACCATAGATCTTAGCCCATTCATGAAAGAGCGCAGCCCGGGTTTGTTGAAGGATATAACGAAGGTGTCCAATCAATGGGTCTCGTGGAGGTCCTGGAGGTAATAACAGAGAGTTGGAGCGCCTGAGACGATACAAAGAATACAAAAATGTCGTAGTCGCTGCAAGTGCAATGAAGACGATTCGGCTAGGCATCCAGGAGAGTCGCAAGAGGGAAGGGAATCGACGGGAGACCGAGATCGAGACCTGGGATTATGAATACCTTGGAAGTCGCCGTTTATTAAACAGGATCCAAATAACCCTTCCATGCCGTTAAAGAGCTCTTCTGAGGCTATAAATCCGACGGCCTTCCTGACGAGCTTCTGGCGCGTCCACAGGAAAATTCTGGTAAAGGTTGGATGCAGAGATCATTGAAGCCTCGAACCGTGAGTAGGGGGGCAGCTCATCGCATTAATTATGAAATTCAGAGCGTTATTTTTCGGCGCTTTGCTAATGCCTGCGTGACACATCCATTTCGTTCGATCTGGTGCCAATGACTCCCAGTGACTCCCAATGACATTGAAAGGTGCAACGAATGTCGTGAACAGTACCCCAGAAGTTGTCGTAGAACCAGCGCCGCCAAAGAGCAGAAGAGGCAAGATAATTGCGAAGGTGGCTTGAAGCATGTAGAACGATGTAACACAGTTCACGGGGTGAAAGCCTGGTCCACGCTTGGCCTGCGGGCAATATTGGGGTTAATGGCCTTGTTGCGTAGGCAGGAGGACGAAGGAGCAGACACTGCGTTGGGTCACGGTCTCGATCACGTTCGTCACAGTTTGATGGTCACCAGTGTTTGAGCTTTACTTATTGCCTTCTTCCTGGAGAACAACTAGGTTCGGAGCAAGCCTGTCTCCGGTCCGGCGAGCCGGACAATCTCGGAGAGAAGCTTGGTCCAAACTGCCAAAAACAGGGCATGTCTTTATGACAGATTCCTCCCTCTCCTTCAACTCAGATCCCCTTTCTACAGTGTAGAGAAATGTTAATTCGATGCTACTCGTCCCGACTACCATTTTAGTTTGGCAAGAAACTCGACGTTCTCGGCATATACTCGACTTTTGAGCTGGAACTTTCCCATCAATTTGCAGTAAACCTTCCTCGCTTTGTTGATATCTGTAATTTTTATGGGCTCCATGGATAGGCCTGATTATTTGAAGAAGATCTCTCAGCAAAAATGAAGCGAATAGCTTTCTTGGTCCCTTAGAAAAGTGTTGCGACTGATATCTCCTAATCGGGCAGTCCGACGCGACGCGTCTAATCAGTGACACCTATACCTACCACGAAAGCCCGCTAACTGGCGGAGATATGTATGCGATATCCCTCGCTAATTAGCGGCGTTTCGTGTCCATCAGCTTGGGAGCGATAAATACCGTTAAATGTACCTCGCTTACCGCCCGAATAATTAATCTTACCGCTAATTGTCGCTAACGGAGGGCGGGGCGTCGGTTCTCCCATCACCCCCAGTGTCGCTGCCATCAAAGTCCGGCGGCGACGTCGCTAAGCGTGGTCCCCGCCGCCTCCCATCAATCCCATCAATTTGCCCGCCACCCCCCGCCCAACTCGCCCGTTCCCGCTGCAAAAATAAAGGTAAATTCACGAAAGAATTGGAGGCGTACCTGCAGTACTAGGGGCTACATATTGACCTCAACTACACATTATAACCCTTCATTTTGTTGCAAAAATCTCTATAAAACTCTATCTGAAGCACTCATAAATCAATTCATAGTAGAAAGAAAGACGCAAGAACATGTGTAGGACGAAGGGACTGTATTTAGGGGGGAGGCAGAAAGCATAGTACATATTTCAATGGGATTTAAGGCATAAATAGGGGGGGCGTGTTGGCGCGTTTAAAAGAGCGGGCACTGCCTCGGCGGGGGCCTTCACGCGGCGGCATTGACGGTCACCGCGTTGGTTGTGCTCTTCCTCGGCCCTCGCGGCTTGTCTTTGTCGCTGCGCGTCTTGCGCGGTCGCTTTTCCCCGCCATCATCCCCACTCCTCTTCCTCTTCTTGTTGCCCGTGGTATTTGTCGCTACAGAGAAGATGGAGGTGGAGGAGGTGGAGGCGGTGGTGGCCGTGTTTACGTTGGGTAGCACCAGCGTCTCGTGTCCCCATTGAAGGACAACAACGTGCCGCCAGTGTGAGGCAGCGGTGCACTGCCGTTGGCGCCATACACATTGGCAATGTGCTGTTTGAGCCGACGCCGCCGAAGTCCCAGTTGTCGTCGTCGCGGTTCGAGGTGTTCAGCCGTAAGACATCTTCCTCGGCATGAAGCTCGTGCCCGAAGGACAGATGATCCAAGAAGCTGAAGTCAAAATTGAAGTCGAGGCCCGAGCCTACAGCGCAAGTGGAGTGGACACCACTGCGAAAGCTGCTGCAAGAGCTGGCCACAGACGCCTCAGAGGCGGATGTGCTGACGGCGGCAACGGGAGATGCGGTGGGGCAGCAACACTGCCCAATGCTGGCACAGAGCTGCCCCAGACGCCTCAGTGGCGATAACCGGCAGCAACGGTAGATGCAGTGGGGGCGGCAACGCCGGCGGGAGATGAGGTGGGGCATCGTGACGCCGGCGGGAGCGGCGAGGGGAGATGAGGCGGGAGTTGGCGACGCTGGCGTGAGCGGTGATGCTGGCAGGAGCACAAGGG
>JARKIC010000185.1:0-390652 GCA_029378375.1 Mycena olivaceomarginata | reverse complement strand
AAGACTCGAGAGGATTGGAAGAAACCGGTGTCATTTTTTTTTCGTGCGCCCTCGGGTTACAGAACCGGAAGACTCCAAGGTTCGGAGAAATGGAAATGTGATTCATCACCGGTCGAAATAAAGGCTCGTGTGCAGTTGCGTGTGCGGAAAGTGCGGTGCTCAGACTCGGAGATGATACGGTAACTGATCGCGTTGAAGTCGACCCCCACGGTCAGTGGATAGTGCAGAAAAAGTCTTTGAAGCCAAGCGGGGAAAAAGATATCGAATAGCCTGCCCGAAATTCTGTGAGGAATCGAGGTTCGAATAGAGAGATAGAAAGCGTCGAGGCAGCAAGTAAGGCTTATCACTTGCGAGCAGATAACGCATGTAGCGCTCAGACCAGGCTCGGAGCTCGCCACCGAACAACCGACCCTATGTGTGCAGAATCTGGGTCCAGATGGCGGATACTGAAAGAGCAGAGGAGTGACTTGGGTTTGAGAAATTCGTGAGCCAAGTCTAGATGAAGTGAGCCGGCCAGAATATATTCATCGAAGAGCGCGCAGTGATTGTGATTCAAGTTTCAAGGTCAAGCTCCATGTTCAACCAAGGGACTCCTCGAGAGAGGAAAACGGAACAAACTCCAAATCGACGATAAGTAGCCACTCTAAGGAAAAGGCGACCTCGCGTCGACCACGAGATTTGTGGGCAGTGCCGGGCCGAGAAGCCGAGACCTAGGGCAGGGAGGGTGGGTCGACCAGATGGCCGATTAAAAAAAAAAATGACCTCTTATAATTTTGCCCAAAACTCATCTAGAGGACATCCAATTAAGCTATAAAACACCTCCGTGCTCCCTCGAGCTTGTACAAAGCCCGAATCGAGTCTAAACGAAGCTGCATCACCCAGATCCGACCCTTTAGGAAGTGTTCCGTCATCAAGTTGGCACTGCTTGGCAGTGGCAACTAGCAAATCATCGCTATTTTTGACCAAAGACATGGCTCATTCCGAGGTGACACTAATCGAGCTGCGGAGGGTCAGCCAGGCAAGAGGCGTTGCAGAGGGTGACGAGACGGTATCGCGTACATTGCTATTGGAAATGTTGTGCCGATATTATCGAACCGTTTCCAGACATTCAAGTCATGCAGCACAAGAGAATCCTTGAAGTCGACTTGGTACTAGTGATTTCGAGTTGCCGGAATAGTGTTATGGTTGAAAATGAGTCCCGTTCGTGCCGAACCAAGAAGCGGATCAAAAATTACCTATTTGGACGTCACGTGGTAGGGTGGTTCAGAGCATGGGGTTGCTAATAAAAAAAACGGCCCTAGGTATTTTTTTTCGTTTCAGAATCCCCTTGTTTGAGGGGATGGTGGTAAGAAGAAAGAGCGCGCGTGACGTGACAGTAGCTATGACTCTTCTACATACCGCCACAATGGCACGGTTCCTCACCTCCCGACGACGCCACACTTGCCGGTGTCTCGGCCAATACACCCCCTCCAGAATTCAGATCACGTGGACATCACGCTCACGTGGAAACAATAATGATTTATTATTTTGACTCTTTCTACGCTCTTGTACACTCTATATCATCCTACCACACTATATTGAGTTTCCCCGAGCCAACAAAACATCATTGGGGCACAAGAATCCTTTGTATTCACAATTCCCGCCAATTTCAGTCATTTACGATGACTTCGGTGGCTTCGACCGGTATGCCACCCGTACAAACTACTCGTTATGACATCGAATTAAGTGAGAATTAAATCTAGAGCCTACAGTGAAGTGTACCCGATGCCCATATTGTGGTCCGCAGTCATCCTTCCCACAAAAATCGAATCTTTCATACGCAAGTCTTGTTTTGAGTGCCAGAGAAAGCTCGCGCTGGGTCGGGATTCTAAACGCGCCGCCCAACCCCCGCCGGACATCGAAACCACGCATAAAGGCCGAAAATACAGCCACTGCAAGGTCATGCGACGCTGGAATGGGAGGATTGTGAGCGTCTATTGGAAACTCACAAGAATAAAGCATTTGAGCTGGAATGCTTTGTTTCAATGACGGGCGGTAGCATCACTTTTGCCGCTATGGACTCCGCCAAGGATGTGGCCGATACAGTAGCCCAGCTTATTTGGAAGATCTGCGGTACCGCTTCATGTGCGTCAATTAAATCCTCGAGAAATTGATGTGCTAACATACCTTCAGTTATAAAAAGAGCAAGAGGACCGCAGCATCTGATTCTGTGCGCACGTACTCCTATTATTGTGCTCAGAATGAAGATGAGGTACAAAAAACCGCACTTACATGCACAGCCTCATAAGGCGCCGTGCTCGGATGAAGATGGACCGGTTCCCGTGCCAGGGAACACTTCAAATCACTGTCGACGATGATCAGCTCCATGTCCCGCTGAGGTTAAAACTGAAACATCACCTCGCGCATCTGCATTACGTCGATATTCTCCGTCAGTCAAAGCATCAAGGACCTTGTGGAGAGTATGAAGAATGACACGGCGGCGAATGTCAGTATAGATCTATAGCTCGTTCATTTACCATGCTTACCTTTATACTTCTTCCTTCTAGATCTGGACACGAGTTATCCGTGAGAACCGACACACAGAAATCACCGAGAAGCAGGTTTACGCACTGTGGAGCGACCTAAACCAGGGCACTTGGCGGCTGGACGATGATCAGGTCAAATCAGCTCAAATGGTGCTCCAAAAATTCGAAGGAACTGCCATTGAGATCATACCAATCACCCCCGAGCCCGGGATACACGCAATCGCGTTCGCGGCTCAAAGAAGTTCTCGATGAGTGGGCACCAAAACGGAGGAAAGGAAATTGCCATGGACTCAACATGTAAGTCCTCGAACTCCGTCTATCAGTCCACGGTGACGAACCTGTTTCCAGGAAAACAAACGAGGCCGGATACGAGCTGTATGGCTTTGTAGCCGAGGCCAATGGCCAAGCTATGCCAACTGCATTCATCTTCACGACGTCATCGGGAGATGCTGCTGAACACGCGAAGACCCCGGATGCTTCGCGATCTTCTCAACTACGTTGGCAAACGGTGTCCGAATATCATCTTCACCTTGTCAGATAAAGACCTCTCCGAAATCAATGCGTGCCGAGCTGAATTTCCGCAAGCAAAACACCAGCTTTGTTACTGGCACGGAGTCACCTATGTCGGGGAGCGTCTGGCCGAAAATAAGCCACCGGCTGCATACGATCCGAGGAAAGCTTACCGAGTATTCGATTTTATTGATCCAACTTGGGCGCCCGGTGTTACGGCGGTATATCCAGATGATGACGAGGAGGGCGAGGGTGAAGAAGAAGACGGAAATCTGGAAATGCCGGTAAGCTCCAAATCATGTTTTCAATCCAACTGAGACTGACGTGCTACCCAGCGCCCGTCCCAGACCTGCATCCCACCTCTTTTCGTCTTGACAACCGGAGGTACTCGAGTCCCAGTTTGGCCGAATCCACCCAAAATCAAGAAGACGGCAAAATACGAGTTCTGTCCCCAAGAATTCAGGACAGAAATCGTCGAGATGTATCGAACGCACCTGCATCAACACCCGCGCATTCCTCAGAATGATCCCGCAGAGCGATATGCGCGGAACATATCTCACCGACATTGATAAATGGGTTTGTTCATGCCCGAGCTTCTTCAAGAGCAGATTCTTGATGTGCAAGCATCTTATCAGGGCTGCGAATACACGCCTGGAGAACAAACCACTCACCGATTTGGCTTTCTTCCTTAACCTGCGCCGAAACCACTTCCCACCCTACTACACCATTCCCGGCATCCACACGACCATCAGGATGGGGGATGATGATCCAGAGAGCAGTGAGGCCAAGGAAATAGCTCTTCTGGGCGTTCGCGGAGCTCCCGAGATCCAGTATCGGGTCGAAACCACGGTGGAAGATGCACCTGCCGCAGGCTCTGTAGCCGAGCCGCCGACATAGGATGAGGGCGGGGCCAGGGAGGGCGGCGAGGACAGTCGAGATGACGAGCGGCGCAAGGACAACGAAGACGGAGGCGAGGAACACGACAAAGACAGCGAGGAACATGATAGCGATGACTACATGAGCGGTGACCCCGATGACGAGAGTGATGGTCGCGTAAGTGTCCGAATCCAGTCCATAATTTCGGTTTACTGATTCAGTTCTCAGATTTTCTTCTCAGAAGCCCGCCTTATCCATGTTAAGCGCTGCTTCGACGAGATTTTCGATGCAATGCATGATCCTCGCGGAGTTCATCCCAGCATGGGCAAGATATTCGAAGGGGTGGCCGGAAAGATCGAAACAGTCGGTGGGGATATTGGCAAGAACAAGAGGAGGCGTACGAACCCTCGTACATGGAAGGATCACAACGGAAACACGATGTATTTAGATTAAAGAACGACTTTACAAAGGAGGATGACGAGAAATACACGTGCTGATCTCCACGTGATCTGAATTCTGGAGGGGGTGTATTGCGGGTAATCTTGCCGATTATTCCGTTCTCGGCGATCATCTCCTCCGTCCCATATTTCAACAGCTTAGCATGTCCCCCTTTCCACTCTTGCAGCGACTCGCACTCCACAACGCCGTGAAGTCGTACAAATCATTGCCACCGAGTACGAATCCTCTCGTTATCATCTGCGAGGTTCCATTGCTCCATTACACCGACATACTCTTCCTCCCGCAGATCGATCTTCCTTTCGAACAACTGTCCACCTTTACACGCCACATATTCGACCCAGTATTCGACCCCGATGTTACTCTAACCCTGTGTATCTTCCAACGCTGCACGAACCTCCTGGAGCTCTTCTTGTCGGAGGAGAGAGAACTTGCGTCTTCGCCCGTCTAGCTGCCCCTTTTAGCTGGGAACATGGCTTTATTCTCTTCGGTTCCGCGCTTGGACCGGCTGTGCGGCAAATCGTGGGCCGCCCCGATGTTGTTGGGCTGCGGTCTCTGATGTTGCGCTCATCCTGCACTCCGCGGTTCCTCTCCCTGAACGCAGGGTATAGCACCGCAGATGAACTGTAACACCTCTTCCTTGCCGTGAGCTCCGTGGAGCATTTCGAGCTCGATCAGTGCCAGTCTATCGGACGTCAGATGTCGGCGCTCGAGCTCCAAGTTGAAGGGGCAGACATCCTTCCGCGGCTCAACTTGAAGTTCCTGGAGATTTGCGGAGATGTTAAGAGCTATCACTATGGCGCGTTCACGGAGATGCTGTCGCGGAGACATAAGAAAGGCCCTCCAGAGCGGTTGTTGAATGTCCGGTTGGCGACATGCACTCCGTCTCCTGACGCCACAGCGGTTGCATGTTCGAGTTACTCGTGATAGGGTCATCCTTTTGGATTCCCACCCGGCTTGATCCGAATATCTTTCATCGCTTTGGCTCTTGTAGCTTGTCGTGTTTCGGCTATGTAGATGATGTTGTAAGTGCAGCTTTTGGCTGAATTGACTGGCAAGTTGCCCTGAACAACGGACGGACGTGAGCTAAACGAATAATCAACCGCGCCTTGGCCGCGTACAAGGAGAGGTTCAAATTTTCGAATGAGAATTTGATCCACCCCCACTCCCGAGCTCGTCCACTGAGCTGGTATTTATTCCTCAAGACCCATCTAACTCACACTCTCAGTCCACCGCGGCTTGATCCCGCAGAGTCTTTCGTTAGTAGGCCCAGTGCATGCAACCTTGATTCAATCGCTACTTCTGTGGGATCGATAAACGAGCTTCCTTTTGTTTTCGCTTATATTTCCAGCAGCCAGATTCAAGCCGGATTTCGGATCTGAGGATTGTAAAGTCGGAGACTCGGAGAAGTTTGTGCAAGTGCTCAATAGTTTTGCTAATTCAACACGCCGACGTACCTTAAGCTTTCTTTCTCTGGACGAGATATTCTGACTTTGAGTTGATTTCTTTAATATGTTTGGGTTGATTCGATTTTAGTCCGCTGCAATTTTTTTTCACCGGAGCGCTCGACTCGAGGATTGAGCGTGTCCCGAATGCTTCACAGCATGCACGACCGCGAATGCAAATGCCCACTGTCTATTATTATGATCCTTATTCCGACCTTCTATGATCTCTACACTCGACTTTGGCCTCCGACAAATGACCTTTGAGGCCTACTTCAACAAATTCGACCTGGCCTTTAAATTTTGGCCATCGTTTCCACCACTTGAAATTCGATACTTTCGACGCAACTTGGAATATAAATTCTTTTCCTCCCGAAAAACATGGACTGAACTTGGGGTTATATTCATCCGCTCCCGCACTTCTCGTCGCGTCTTCTCAGGGTTGATTCCGACCATTTTATCTTCCGAGCCGATACCCGCCGCGCTGTTATTTTGCGCGTAAACAAGCTACACGCTCACTCGACGCCCCCCCGCACCACTCGTCTTCCCGTGACATCCTTCGCATTCACAGCTGAATCCGACCATCTTCTTTCCCCTTGGCGCCGCGTATGCGGCCGCGGCACGGATCAGGGTCAACGCCGAACGGCTAGGTTGAATCTTATTGAGCCTCACTGATGCCGACTGGCGCGCGCCCACAAGGATGGTGCACGCGTCAACGATGCATTTTCTCCGGACAGATGCCTGCACCGTCGTGCAACCCGCCGTACCACAACAGCACAGTACATGGCGGCCTGAGGGATATATACTAAATCACTGCGTTCCCACCCAGTGTAGACGCGCCACGTGGATCTAATTGTACGTGAGTCTACGTGGTGTGTCTACATGGGGTGGGAACGCAGTGAATCCGGACGTGATGTGCACACTTCGTTCAAATGACAAGCGATTCGGTGTTCTGCCTGCCAACTGGTCCATTGTGATGGACTACAGCATAGATGGTGCCCCCGGCGTCAAGCCCTCCGAGGTCCACCGCTGATCCTGGTCAGTCGCGCTTGGCGCGGAAAATCGTGTTGATTTCTACTATCCCCCATTTTTCAGCAGACGCGACGCAAAAGCGACCGATGCCAATAACCATGGTGCGTGTAAGATCTAGGAGGTCACCGCGACGAGCTAAAAGAGCCGTGGATTAGGTTAGATAATAGACTGGCGGTGCTGGCGTCTGGGAGAACCGCTAGTATTTCGGCGATATTCACGGGACAGATCCAATTGAAGAATGCTGTCATGAAGGTCTTCCATTTACGATGAATACCATTGGGCGTAGCGCGGATATGTATCGAGTTCGAGAAATTCTCGAAGTTCCCCCCACTCCGTGCGGACAGATTTTCCCGCAGTTGGCCCGGAACACAACAAACGGTCCTCCGTGGACAAAGGAACAATGATGTCCTGCATGGATTGGAACCGGGCAGTCAATTCCCCGAACGTTTCTGGATACAGAATCAGAAACAGAGCCGCTGGTGAACGCATGAATGGAATTCGGTTCCACAATGGTTGGGTACGGAAAATCTATCGATACAATTGTGCGAGTTTATGTTCAGCCGGTTCATTTCCACTTGATTTCCAGTTTTGATCCAGCGAAACCCAGACAAAGCGCCCCTTCTGTATAGTACCCCATCCAATGAGAAACGGAAACCCAGTGCTTTGGGGCAGCCCGAGGACCTCCATTTGACAGATGAATAGAAGAATATTGGCAATGATGAACAGAAGAATGTCATTCCCTAAAGTGATGACAGATCCACAAAGTGCAACACCTGATCGCGCCGGGATTTCCCATAGGTCAAGCATAAAAGACGCCAGGATTGAACGGGAACTGCCATACTAAAATGCCCCAGCTAGGTATTATTCAGATCCGACTGGACACGGTGACCTCAGCCTTGACTATCACTGCAAATAGCTTGGAAATCATTGCAGATTCCCTCAGCACCCCGTTCTTGGGTGCCATCATTAACACGACTCATGCTCTTTTGAAAAATATTGAGGCGAGTCTGAATTCGGGGGTGAATATAAATCTAAACCAGTCCTGGTAGACGGTGAAACAGAACAAAGATGACTGTGTTGATCTGCTGGAGCAAACCCACAGATTGCTCAGTGCAATCATTATTCTTTATATCAAGTCAGATACGGGCGGAGAAATGCCTCCAAGTGTACTGCATTATGTCGGAAAATTCACAGAGTACTTTGCTTGTGCTGGTAAAACTTCGATTCATTGATCACTACATCAGAATCCTTCACAAAGTCCATGCCTTTGTCGAGGCCCAACAGAAGGGCAACAAAATGAAAAGCTTCTTCCGCCAGGGTGAAATTAGTGCGATATTGAAAGATTGCAGGGCTGGATTGCAACAAGGCCTGGAGTTCTTTCAGGTTTGCTCTCTGCATGGCCCAACAGTGACCGATTGAACGACGTCTGCCATAGATCCAGACGACCACTGTTCTACCAAGTGCCGCAGAAATGCAGGAGGATGCACAGAAGAGACATCAGGAATTAATTGACATGATTGAAACACTCTCTACTGGAAGTGTTTCAGAAACAGCATCAACTGTGAATGATTTAATTATTCTACTGGCTAGGACTGACCTCCCCGTAGATAAGCCGGCCCTACTTTCAGTCCAATAATAGGTCTGTTTTTACTGTGGTGTCTTTACAGGATCACTTAGCTTTGTTTTCAAGCTCCAACTCAATCTCAATGCTACCCTCTGAGCCAAAGATCTTCCACGGGCGGGACTCTGAGCTTTCAGACATTCTACAGCTTTTCGAGACCGGAACCCCAAGGATAGCCATTTTGGGTGGAGGTGGCATGGGCAAAAGCTCACTAGCCAAAGCTCTCCTTCACCATCCAACAATTACAGCCAAATATGAGCAGAATCGGTTCTTTGTTGCTTGCAAACTCCGCAACAACTGGACTCGAACTTGTGGCACTCATTGGAGCCCATCTCGGACTGAAGCCTGAGAAGGATCTCACTATGCCGGTGCTCAAACACTTTTCTAGCAATCCATCAAGTCTCTTGATTCTGGATGAGCTTGAAACATTGTGGGAACCTGCAGTGTCTCGTTCTGCTATTGAAGAAGTGCTATCTCTGCTGACTGGTGTGAATCATCTTGCATTGATGGTGGGTTCTCCAAGTTATGGACCAGACTTTCCACTCACACCTTATCAGATCACCATGCGAGGAGCAGAAAGACCAGCAAAAGTCCAGTGGACTCGGCCCTTCTTTCCACCTTTGAAACCTTTAGACCAAGATGCTGCTCGCCTCACATTTATTGATATTGCAGATGATGGGCATACTCTGGAAGAGGTCGACAGAATTCTCTCTCTGACAGACAATATGCCACTTGCAATCAATCTACTTGCCCATTTGGCTGACTCAGAGGGCTGCTCCAATGTTTTATCCCAGTGGGAGAAGGAGAAGACTGCTCTGATCTCTGATGGCTTTGATAAAAGATCCAACTTGGATCTATCCATTTCACTATCCTTATCAAGTCCCAGGATCAAATTGCTCCCCCAATCACAGGAGCTCCTGAGTCTCTTGTCAATACTCCCGGATGGTCTTCTGGATGTGGACCTCATACAAAGCAAACTTCCACTGGAAAACATTCTTGGATGCAAAACAGCATTGAAGTCTACTGCTCTTGCTTACAGTGATGAAAATAAGCGCCTCAAAGTATTGATGCCAGTCAGAGAGTATATGCAACAGCATTGGCCTCCTGGGGATCATCTCGTGCAGGATCTGCTCAAATATGTCCATGATTTACTTGAATTTTTTGCAAAGTACCGGGGAACACAGTCCAGTGCTACAGTAGTTCCTCGCATAGTATCAAACTCTGCAAACATCCAGAATCTCCTTCGATGGAGGCTCCAAAGGGAAGACTCAGACTTTTTGGACACCACTTACTGTCTCTGTTATTTCAACCTATTCAGTCGGATCAAAGGCCAGACACATACCCATATGATTGGCCAACTACATGATATCCTTCCGCACCTCAGTGATCATAGACTCCAAGTTCATGTCATTAACGAGCTATTGAACTCATGGGCTACTATGAAATGTGCGATCCAGAGGCTCTGATCCCCCAAGGATTGGAACACTGTGGGAAATTTACTGATCCGGATGTTAAATGTATGTTCTATGTGCAGCACTCATTTCTTGGGACTCACATGAACTCTCAGGCTCCTTTTATATTGGCACAGCACAGTATTATTCCGATGTCAAGCCAGATTCTCTGGAGGCCATGAAGATGTGCAAAAGAGCTCTCTCTTTAGCAATTTCAACTGGGTACACCAAAGGAGAAGGGCAGGCTTTGGCTACTCTTGCATGGATTGATTGTTTGCATGGCAAATACTTGAGTGCTACATCATATGCACATCAAGGTCAGAGGTTGGCCAGGGTTTCCGGAAACATATATGGAGAGTCACAGGCAGCCCGTATAGAAGCCATCTCCTGGCGAGAACTTGGTCATTACAAGAAAGCTTTCTTGTTGTGCATCAGGGCACAATATCTCCTTGATCTATGTGGTATGTCTGGTAGTGAGGCAAATCTGGGCCTAATGGACACTGAGGCTGCCTGCCATGCAAAAAAATCTGAATATGGTGTGGCCTTGAAGATTTATGCCAAGATGCTGCTGAATGTCTCTGTGGACCAGAGTCCATATTTGCATGCGATGGCGTTGCTCAATATTGCTGAAGTTCAGTTGCTGATGGGTTCTCCAAAAGACATTGTAGAGAAGAATATTAGTCTTGCTCAGTCAATCTTTACCACTCTTGGAATCAGGGCAATGATCATCTCCTGTGAAGTTGAACTTGCAGCCCTTTATCTCAGGGAGAAGGATCTAGTGACAGCAAAGCTACTGTTTGAAAAGTTCTTGAAATTTGGCCTAAGCAGTGACAATGAATTCTTCTGTCTCAAATGGTTGGGGAATGCCAACCAATGGGGTCCTGGCCATTCAATGTCCAGGTGGACAACCATATTTCTCATACATTCTGTCAAGTTTAAGAAGACCCTTGAAGTCCATAAAGCCCTCCAATTTCTTGGGGATGTGTTCCTTCATCAGGGAGATGAGGGCAGTGCTATTAGCTTGTTTACGATTGCACTTGAGGGGTTCACCTATATGGATGTTCACCAGAGCAGAGCAGAGTGCATGCTGAGACTCGGTGACATTGCCAAAGGATGTGGTGACTTGCTGAAGGCAATGACACTCTGGAACACAGCGAGACCACTGTTTGAATGTTCATCACAAGCCCAACAAGTAGAACACATTGATCATAGGATAGCTAGTGTTAGCAGAGATGCGCAAATCCAATACAGGAAGCACATAACTCATCTAGCAGAGCTCAATGCACCTTCAAGCACTGTAGAAGAGGTTGAGGTGGATGAAGACAACATTGAAAACCTTGAAAGCATGGCAGAAGGCAAAGGAGACCAGGATCCAGTGGCCATTTGATAAGGAGGTGGACTGTGAGTTGAATTTATGTGCTGTTGGTAGGTAGGTAGGCATATTCTGGTGTGCTCCCATTGGGAAACATCCGGGGATTGTACTACATACAGGTTTCATGAGTATGCTACGGATATTCTTTTTCTTCTGCCATTTCACAACCTGAGTACCTCGCTTTCAACACATTTAGTACAAAAAAAAAGACTGGTAGGGTAAATGAGATGAAGTCAGGACCCCAGGGTGGCCTGACCCCCCAGGATCAATGGAAAAACAGTACCATTCCAATATTGTTCCAGTGAGTTATAGGTGTATTCTGCTGACCTGAATACCAGGTAGAATAGTATGTGAAAACTGCAAGTGTGTGTGGCTGCTAAGCATTGTATGGTGTTTAAGTCCCCAGTTTAAATGAGACAACAAAGGAATGCCTTTGTCAAGTTCTCATTGAGTGCAGAGGGATCTCAACGCAGAGTGCAAGAGGCAGGTGGTTTAATGGGTTGCAGGGAGCAAATACTTGAATATATTGGGGGAATAATTCATTGTGTTGTGTTGAAAATATCCTTGTCAGGGGAACCCCTGCTTCGGCTGCCTCGGGTCTGTCATCTGGTCTGCTGTCCGGTCTGTCATCCGGTCCATCATTCGTCCGGTCCGTCCTTCCAGCATCCATGCACATCCTATCTGCTTTGCCTGTCTCGGCTTCGTCCCATCTGGAACTTCCATCTGCTCCGGCATCCGGAACTTCCATCCACTCGCACTGGCATGTGTTATGCAACCAGGCCTGGGATCATTGTAGATACCTACAGACATGTGCTACTGGGTAGTACCTACTAGTATATAAGGTTTTGCCTAGCATGGGAATCCCATCTTTTCTTCTCTTTGGATTCCCCCACTAGGTGCATAGTATTCCTGCTCCTGTATTTAGTACCTTTATTTATACTTCAGATTCCCCCCTAGTTTCCGTGCCCTGTGCCGGGCTTAAGGTTGCCCTTACAGCAGAGGAAAGGATGTAAGGGATCAACCAGTCAAGATTGGGAAGTTTGGTGCAGGTATGGACTCGGACTGCTACTCCAGTGCTCTGTCCTCCCCCACTTCCGATCTCGACCTCTTCTCCATTCCGATGGACCAGCTGCCCACTCCTGCCACCACGAAACCCGAGATCCCGAGTATTCACACTCCAGATCCGGCTTCCAACACCATGGACCGGGTAGCCACCGTCAAAGGCTCCCTTGTGAGCATTCAGCATATGCTTGAGCAGCTATTGCCCAACAACCAAAATCTGCTGTCTGCCTCCACCCCTGCCATTCTGGCTCCGGTGCTGTGTCCAGACTTCTCAGCCCTCCACCCAGCCACAAAATTGGTCCTTCGGCCAAACCCCCTGGCTGTCTTTGATGGCAACCGGACATAAGGACAGATGTTCCTCCACTCTGTCCTTACCTACCTCCAGCTGGTCCCAGAGGCCTTTATGACGGACAGGTGTGTCTTGGAGGAAAAGCTCGTTTGATTCACCATGTCCTTCATGGTGAAAGACACGGCCACTCAATGGGCCGAATGGCGCTCGTCAATCGTCCCTTTCCCATTCCCAACCTGGGTGGGATTCGAGGCTGAGTTCTGCCTCCGGTTCATGGAAGAGAATGAGCAGGATCAAGCTCTCGCTAATCTGGAGTCCCACTTGTACTTCCAAGGCTCCCACGACATCTATCAGTACACAGACGACTTTGAGGAACTCGTTGCGACCACCAGGTTCACAGACACACTCGTCCGAGTCACCAAGTACCGCTTGGGCCTTGATCTGCGGGTCAACACTGTGATCACAACATCTGGAACTGCCCCGGACCTCACCGACTATGCTGAATGACGTGTATGTAGCTTCCAGCAGTACAAGCCATTCACTTGTGTCTGGACCAGAGCTGCTCCAAGCTGCCCCCCTGCCCCGCTGCCTCGGCCATCTTCCCTGCTCCAGTGCTTGCCCCTCGGGCAGTGGCCCCGCTCGTGTCTGCGCCCACACCTGCCACTCCGGTGGTTGTCCCCATGGACATGGACCAGACCCGGATGTACATGTTCCCCTGCACCTGCTTCCACTGTGGGGCCACCAGACACCTTGCCTGAGAGTGCCCTGTCACATCCGACATCCGGCACACAGACATCCTCGATGAGGTCGTCCATCAACTTGGTGATGACCTCCTCGATGAGCTCTTCACCTGTCTCTCCACCATCGCCTTGCTCCCAGCAGAGGCAATTGACGGAGAGACGGACCCGGCAGGTTTTCCATCCCTGGCCAAGTGAGCAGTGTGCCCTTGGTCACATTCCCTAATCGTTGTGCCTGCCTGTATGAAGATAGTGTCAATATATCTGATTCAGAGGTAGTAATGAGAGGTGCACTCCCGTCCCAGTTTCCATCTGTGTGATGGAGACTCCTATTTCTGTCCTGGCAGCAGAAACCCATGCTGTCCCTGAGCTGGGAATGAGGACAGTGATGGACACCCCTGTCCCCGAGCTGGGAACAAGGACAGGCCCACTTCAGCACGTTCATCACCTGAAGTGGGAGCAGTGACTCCCCTGGCAGTATGTTATCGATTCTGTTGAGGGCTGGAACTCCTTGCACATTCCACTGGACTTGCAGTCCATTGAGACTGCTGTGCAGATGTCAGTGAAGGCTCTGGTCAACTGCAGAGCAGCCAGAGACTTCATTGACTCTGAATATGTCATCTCTTGCAACCTTCCAGTCTGGTGGCTCTCGCAGCCTATCCCGGTTCTCAACATGGACGGCACCGGGAACTAAGTGGGCGGCATCTCCAGTGTAGTTGATATGGTGGTCGACTACAAGGGACATTCCGAGTGCATCCAGCTCGCTGTGACAAGGCTCGGCAAGCAGCACATCATCCTCGGCTACTCCTGGCTCCGGGAGCATAACCTGGAGATCAACTGGGAAACCAAGGATGTTTGCATGGCGTGCTGCCCGACTGGCTGCTGCACCTGCTGTGATGAATTGTGAGCCCTCTGGAGGAGCGAGAAAATGTCAGCTGTAATTCTCCTGCAGCTGTGTGAAGGTCCCGTTCTGTCCATCTGCACGGTCAACTTGAAAGAGTGGCATGGAGACGACAGGTACAACCCGGAAGCCGACAACGACAACTTCCTGGAGCTGTCCCTGACTGTGAAAAACTGGTACCCACTCCTTTTGATCAACAACCTTATTAACCGTTTGAAGGGAGCTCGGTTCTTCACGAAACTCAGTGTCTGGTGGGGTTCAGCAACATCTGGATCCGGTGAAACGGTGCACTTGATATACAACTAGAAATAGCTTAGATTCGGGATTGCAAAAAACAACCACAAAACCACCACTACAAACAATCTACTGTACCATTTAATTCAATTAGTATGTCACAGGTCACAGGCCTCAAAATTTACGAAATTTTTCGTACGGGTCACAGGTCACCCAGCCATGTACGAATTCTGAAAACGAGTCACGAAATCACCGTAAAATGGCTCAAAAATTGGATTTTTCGCCTCCGCGCGCCGCAACAGGTAAACAACGCCACGGTATTCACAGGAGTTGCCAATTCTGACAGCGGGAGCAAATGGTCCTCCCACGGCTCCCACTTTCTCTCCGCCTCCTCGATCTGCTCACCTCCCTTCTGGCCAATCTGAAGGTGAAGCAACAATGGAAGTAAAACTCTCCTAGCTATGTACTGTCTACAATAGTTATACAAGTACAGATTAGCAGATTTATCAACTCCGTCGCATCCTGCACACTTTGCGGCGGATTTACGAAAAAAAAATCCAGTCACGCTCCCTCAGACTAAGTACGAAATCTGAATTTCGTAAATTTTGGTCACAGGTCACAAGGCGTACAAATTGAATTAAATGGTACAGTATTCCTCCAAAGATGTAAGTGCTTCTCTTTGTGAGTTCGGGTCCGGGCCGTAGTATGCGACCAACGGGTTTGGAACAAACACAATTCGACTGCTAGACTTCAACAAAGCCGTTCAACAACACACTAGCACTACGCAGCTGCCAACAACAATACCGCTAGCACCTGGGATGGGCAGGGGTTTATGGGTTGGATACAAGGTGGCTGGACCACTAGATCAAGGGCACCAGGGCAGAGTATGTAGGTTTGTGAAAATCCTTGCAATGGGGTACCCAAAGATTATTGAGGCTAACAACAAGGGACTTCAATCCTCAAGCGACAAGGCAGTCCTTAAGCCGCTGACCTATTCCTTAACCAAGAACAGGAACATTTCCACTTTGTATTGGCAATAGACACTATAAGTGTCTATCTAGCGACCCAACACACTACAACAGTGCTTCTGTCAATATTGGGGTGAAGGCGAAGTAACTGACAAGTTACAGTTGGTCTAGAGGTGGGGGCACCTGGTCTGTCTTCTTCTTAGTGGGCTCGAGTCAACACACAACTACCTAGCAGGCGATCCAACACACTACAACAATATTGGGGTGAAGGCAAAGCTGCTAGTGCAACTGCTAGCTGGTTCTCAAAGAGAACACCCTTGGTTTTATACGTGAAGACTCCTCGAGTCAACAACTAGAGCCTCAACTTAAGATCTCGACGTGTCCAGAGTCAACAGTATTGATTCCAATAAAGCTACTACTTGTGAAGTGTGTTACAATCTCCACTAGCAACCTGAGACCACCTGCACCAACTTTGTACAAAGTCGGGGTGTAATAATCTGAGGTTCTAGCCTGCTCTGTTCCCCCTTTATACTACTGAGGTCCATGATACATGTGATAAACAGAATGAATAATAGAAATGAGTAAAAATGAGGTGATTGATACAGCAGCCAATGAAACGACTGCCGTTTGGTTTTATGATGGGTCTATGCCAAGCAGAACAGCCACACTGATCCGCTAGCGTCCATTTATGTGTATCGTGAGTGATTCCTCAGCCTGCCATCAGCTGCTGGAACCTATATCCTGACGAAACGGAGTTGAATCCGCCGCCTGGAGTCATCTAGCACGGGTCAGAGCACTGGCTAGCAGTCCGTTTATCCGTTACTGCATTTGTGGTGACCCGCACATCCGCACCAATAGCCTGCTAGCTATTCCGCTACTGTCTACTTGTCTCTGTTTGTGACTCGCGACCACGTCGCGACAGTCACGTCCCCGCATCCGTGTTTCAGGTCTTGGGTCGATCACTAGTTGGGTACCACATACTAGCGCCCTTGTTAGAAGGCTGCTAGCGCATAGTTTATTACCCTTCAGATTCCAGACTCGCCGTTCGCACCGTCTGCTAGTGCTCTTGCAGTATCACTCTCCTGTGTCTCGCTTCCTAGGTGCTAGCACCTTGACTGTTTAGGCTTATGGTTATTTCCCTATGGTTTGTGCCTCCAGACCATACTAGCGTGTCACACTAGTCATATCTGATGCTACAACCGGCAGCTTGGGCTCACTCCAGTTCTCCTTTATATCACCTAGCCAGAGTCCTGAGTTCTAGTAATAACACATCAGAAGTGCTAGCACTTTTCCGTTGTATAAATACTGGTCCTAGGAAGTCGCAAAATAGCACTAGATGCCGTGCACTCTTATTACGGTGTTTCACCGGGAAGGCAACAAATGGAAGGCCATGTTCTGTACTAACTGGGGGCTCTTTGAGCGACTGGTGATGTACTTTGGCCTTACCAACTCCCTGGCCACCTTCCAGACGATGATGAACAACATCTTCCAGGACCTAATCCTGTCCGGAGACCTCATGGTCTACCTTGACGACATCCTCATCATGCACTCTGACCTTGCCTGTCACCGCGAAATCATCTGGGAGGTGCTCCATCGGCTCTGAAAGCACCGCCTCTTCCTCCATCCAGAGAAGTGCGAGTTTGAGAAGTCGACAATCGAGTACCTCAGTGTCATCATCTTGCACAACCATGTCGAGACAGATACTGTCAAGGTTGCCGGTGTCGCCGTTAGAAGGACATGCAGCAGTTCCTCGGCTTCACAAACTTCTACTGGAGGTTCATCTGGGCGTTCTCAGACGTCGCCCGGCCACTTTTCAACCTGGCGAAGAAGGATATGGCCTGGACCTGGACTGCCGCCTTGGCTGCTGCAATCCAAGCGCTCAAGAACATAGTGACCATGGAGCCTGTCCTGGTCCTTCCAGGCGAATATCGGCCATACCGGCTGGAGGTGGACAGTTCCGACTGGGCAACCAGAGCCATTCTGTTGCAACAGGGCATGGATGGAAAGTGGTGCCCCGTTGCTTTCTACTCCAAGAGCTTGAACGACGTCCAACGGAACTACATGATCCACAACAAGGAGATGCTTGCGATCATCCGAGCCTTAGAGGAGTGGCGGCACTTCCTCGAAGGCGTGCAGCACCCGTTCAAGATCTGGACGGACCACAAGAACTTGGAGTACTTCCAGAAGTCGCAGAAGCTGAATTGGCGGCAGGCCAGGTGGTCCCTATACCTGTCCCAATTTGACTTTGCCCTGTTCCACCAGCCCTGCCGCCTCATGGGTTGTCCAGACATGCTCTCGCACCACCCCGACCACGGAACCGGTGACAGACCTGGTATTGGGGCACCCGGGCATTTATTCAAATCTGCTCGAGTTGCAACATACTATAATGTGTTACACTACATTACGATGTCATCTCACAAGGGCTAATGCTGGCCTGAGCAGTTAGCTCAGAGGGATATAATGTGTCTCAAACCATTAGAAAGGCACTGGATAACAATCCTGGTAAAGGGTTGACGTGAGAAGTCGCTAATGGAGCAATCACGGAAAGTGCCTTACCATCCTGGAAACGGATTGGGGCTACTGCACATCCCTGACTAAGGGCGTATTACGAGGGATTATCCTTCTGAACCAGAGGGATCGTTGTTGGACATTGTCTGACGTCTTCAGAACTGCCAAGAGAAGGCTGGACTTGGTCGATCTACCAATTGACTAAGAAACCATACTCGAGTACTGGGAAGCGACGGCTATCACGGTTTTCAGACAAATCACTTGAGTGGTTCAAAGTGGAACCATTTGAAGCGGATGGTTACCAAGGAGGGTAACGGAGCGCTGACAAGGAAGTCGGCTAAAAAGTTGACATATCAACAATATCCCATCACAATCGTGCTAAGCGATGTAGATCTTGACTCATCGTTGAGCTCGGCTCGTTGATGTTTCTTATAAATCTCTCTCAATTTTACTAATCGTTTGATATCTGACAGGAGTTCATCGGCTAGCTGCCATACCACTAGTCATATACCCTGAACCCTACTGCACGTCTGTATCTGTCTTATTTATATTTAGAATCCTGTAAAGTATTTAAGTGGATGGTTATGGGAGGAACACCAGTGAATCTCACCCCACCTGTTGGACGCGAAGTTACTAGACTTCACGCTTAACCAGTCAAGTAGTCATTCATTCGGAGACACCCAGAAGCTATACCAAGTTTCGTTTGTTTTCCCTGTTTGAATATTGTCTGTGTTGGATTTGGATCTTTATAAACGGTGCGTGGACATATTGGATAAATGGAACGGACACGTGGAATATAAGGAAACAGATTGGACTTGACAATTGGTTGTAATCTCACAAGGATTAGCAATCATGGATACTATTGGAATCGGGATTCATTAAGAATCACTTGTGTTACGCATAGGAGTACTATCTCCAAACCTAGACCCACATCATACAAAACCGTTGAACATAAAATCTTGTCTGTCTATCCGTGATTGTGCCTAGAACAGATTACGACTTGTAGACCTATATATAAAGTCTTGCTCCCCAAAGAGAACTAAAGTTCAAATTGCCACAATCTATACTGGATTGGAACCCCGAACTTGCACAAGGATTATAGTGTTTGAGTTATTGTAGTCACATTATCGAACCGCGTATTCATTTACAAGGTTTGGTTTGTGGTTATTTCACCGCTAGCCCCATAGTCACCGTTTCACCGGTTCCGAGAACTCAGATGTTATGCTCCTCCAGCTGGAACCCTTCCGTGTCCGGGTGATGAAGGGAATCACAGTTGACAGACCTGAGGTTCCCCTCCTGTGCGATGTCTGGAAGGCGTTCATGACCGAGCTGGAACTTGAGGACCCTGTTGTACTTGTCGCCCAGGAACTCCTCAAGAACCAGAAGGCCCCGTCCCCTCGCTCAGCTGAGTGGCAAATCTCAAACAGACTCCTCCTGTTTCGCAGCAAGAGTGTCATGCCGTGGAATAAGGACCTTTGTCGCCAGATTATGGAGCAGCACCACGACACACGGGTTGCCGGGCATGTTGGCCGCTTCACATTGGAGCTTATCTCCCAGAACTGGTGGCCCCAGTTGTCCCAACATGTCAGCCAGTACGTCGGAACCTGCGACACTGTGAGGTCTCCGAGCGTGCTACACACCGCTTGTCACCTCATGGCCCCTGCAAACCATCTGCACAATGATGGAACGAGCTTGGATGTACACAACGGATCCTAAATGGGATTCCATGTTACTGGAAGCAGCCTCCAAGCGAGACTGATGCTCTCCCCACTATCCGGATGCCTTCTCCACCACTGAAACTCGCTCCCTCACCATCATCATCAAGATATGACCGTTCCCCGGGACTAGACTCTCAGATCCTTCCTACAGTGCCTGCGCGGCGAGCAACTTTCTGTATACGCACCTCCAATGAATGAGGCCAACACTCTCCCTACCACATGGATTGCACACATCACTACTCAACCACGTCCTGTAATCGTCAGCAGGGTACGACCGGTCCCCAGACATCTGAACCCCTGCCCTCCCGCGGTGCAACACGTGGAAAGCCTCCCCTATTACCGTTTCCAGGCAATCTCTCGCACTGGATGGACCTAGCCCGTGCCTGACACTGACCCAGCGGACGAGGCAGGGGTTATCCCGACACTGCCTTTTCCCCCACTTCACATGATGTGTCAACTAGCCAGGGGAGACCATTCGTCTCTCCTCCCACCTTAACGCTCGAGCACCTTCTGATGCGATCACCTGGCCATGCCTGAAGCTCCGAACATATTCTGAGGTTTCTTGGCCTCACCGTGCCCTACGCACACCCAAAGACAATCAGTCTCCTCAGCAGAGGTGCCCAGTCTCCTGCTGTATATGCACCCTGAAACACCTCATGACATTCCCTGCCCCCTGGAAACACCTGCGGCCTGCATGGCACCTCTGGAAATGTGGGAAGTTGTCGAGGAGGTATAAAAGGGAGCGGATCTAGTAGGAGTAGTCAGTACTTTCCAGCCTGCAGAAGTAGCTTCCGGGATGTCCTCCCCACTCACTGTACAAGTCTCACTCAATCTAAAGGGGTACTCCCAGCCTTCCCTGATCTCGTACCTCTCATGCACCCTCCTCCTTGCCCCCACAGCCAGAGACAGGCCACATCTCCTACATTCGCTTGTTTGTCAGCGTCTCACCTCCCACACCTCCATTAGCAGGGTCCCTCCTCACCAGACCTGGTGTCACCTACCCAGGCTTCCTCGATTAGGACAACCATTTTCGCGAGCCTTGCTCTGTAGAAGACAGGCCCGGAGAGAAGCCATCACATTCAAATCGCTGTCCGTACCTGAAAAGACCAATTGTCTCACCATCAACCGAATGATGTCGGTGTCATTGTCTGTGCGACACTCATTGCACCTCCAGTGCTGGTTCTAAGGGGAAGAGTGCACCAAGGAAAGCAGATGGGGCAATGCATTTAGGGTTCCGGTACACTCGTACAGGGGACCAGGTTTAGTAATTCACATTCTCTGCATCGTTGTCGCTGAAAACAGGTCCACCACACTTGTCCACACCTAGGAGATGAACGGTCTCCACAAATCACTGTTCACACATCACACAAAGCAGATTCGCGCACCGATCTTCCTCTCTATTATTTGACTATACTTTCCCCTCTAGAGGACGAATACAGTTGAATTTGAATCACATATCTTTCGATAGCGACACCGCGGTCCTTATCACAACACGTGCAACTGGATGAAGGCGCTCCGGCGGCTTCCCCATGGTGAGCTTCATCCGACCGAGATTCCAGACGAGTGCTGAGACACCGTCTCGGTGGACTTCATCGTGGAGCTCCTGGAGGCACACAGGTCCAACATGGTCATGGTTGTGGTCGACGTCCTCGGTAAGTGGGCCCACTTCAATGAGTGCCACACCAGCCTCGGTGCTGTCAGAGCCACTCGGTTGTACTACTGGAACGTGTGGAGGCACCACGGAACCCCCCGGAAGTACATTTCTGACCGTGGCCAGCTGTTCATCACAGAGTTCTCCTGGGAGCTGTGGCACCACATCGGTATCAAGCCTGCTACTTCAACTGCTTACCACCCATAGACCAACAGCCAGACCGAGTGCATCAACCAGGAGCTCAAACAGTTTGTCCGTATCTTCACGAGCTACAAACAGGACAACTGGGATAAGCTCCCGGCGGCCTAGTTTGCGTACAACAACCATGTGCACTCCTCGATGCAGCAGGTTCCGTTCATGATAGACACCGGCTGCCTCCCTTGGATGGGTTTCGAGCTGAACGGCATGCGCTCTACTAGTGTTGCCGCGACTCAAATCACACGAATTTGACTTAACATGCTTAGTGTCTGAGGATCACGTCAATTCTGGGGTATTAGGGGGGTCAGGAAGTGGAGTTACAATAGGTCCATCATGCTCACACCGCATTTAGCGAAATAATGATTGACCGCGGAGAAACATAGGAATTAACGTAATTCAAGTCAACTTGCCGAGTTGTGACTTTGTGAGTAATAAATCACGTATTACCCGATGACAAAGTGATGTCACTGGAAATGGTTGATGCATGTTAGAGAGACATCATGATGCTATGTTTGACAGGTCTAACATTCCAAAAAATATTCAAGGGTGGGTCAGCAAACAAGTTAAGTTGAATTCAATCAACTTGAGTCACGGCAACACTACGCTCTACCGATGAGTCTGTCAATAAGTTTTGCGACCGGATTGCCACCGGGGTCTCCGAGGCCAAAGCCGCCCTTGTCAAGGCCAAGGATGAGTTCAAGCTTTACTACGATCGCCAGCGCATGCCCGCACTGGAGATCAAAGTAGGTGACCGAGTCTGGGTGGATGCGTCCGACATCAAAACAACGTGTCTGTCACCCAAGTTCTCGGACAAGTGGCTCAGACCCTTCAAGGTCGTGAAAGTTGTAGGCAAGGGTGTGTACAAGCTCGAGCTTCTGCCGTGCTACTCCCAGCTGCACCCAGTCTTCCCGGTGGTGAAACTCAAGCTCGCAAAACCGGACCTGTTCCCTGGCCGCCCCTGGAACGATGAGCCACCTGTCCTTCAGACAGACAGAGATGAGAGGTGGGAGGTTTCTGAGATCCTCGAAGCATGGATCTGCTACAGCAGCCTCTGGTACATGGTATGATGAAAGGTTACGGACCAGAGCACAACAAGTGGGTAAAACACTCGGACGTCTTTGCAAAGGACGCCATTGATGCCTACTACTACCACTACCCCAACACTCCACGCCAGATTGCCTTGGCCACCTTCAACTTGCTCTCCTTTCAGAGGCGCAACAGGATGATCCACTTCATATGTCGGGACACCGTATTCCAAGGCGGGGGGGGGGGGGGGTGATGTCAGGGGAACCCCTGCTCCAGCTGCTTTTCCATCTGTCTATCCATCATCCGTCTGTCCTTCTGTCTGTCCATCTGTCTGTCCTTCTGTCCATCCATCCGCCTGTCTGTCCATCTGTCTTTCCATCCAGCACTTCATCTGTCTGTCCGTCTGTTCCATCCTCGGAAGCATCCAGAACTTCTGTTCACTCGCACTGGCATGTGCTATGTGATCAGGCCCAGGATCATTGTAGATACCTACGGACATGTGCTACTGGGTAGTTACCAACTAGTATATAAGGTTTCGCCTAGCATGTGAATCCCCATCCTTTCTTCTCTTTGGATTCCCCCGCTAGTTTCCGCGCCCCGCACTGAGCTTAAGGTTGCCCTTACAGCCATACTACATTGTACTGCTCCTTGCTTGCATAAAGCCAGTAAGGCTGACAAGTGGCAAGGCCTGCTACCAAATATGACAACAGATTCTGACCAGAAACGACAAAGATATATTGAGAGCAGAAGCAACAGAAAGGCTTTCGATCAACATCTGCTTCTGATCAGTGTCAAGACTAACATTCAGAATCAAAGCAGCATTCAACATCTCTGCAACACAGTCAAAATCACAACACAGAGCTCAACAAGCCAAGCAATCTGGATACAACGTGGTCAAAGTATCCACTGCACAATCATGATCAACACATGTACCAGTCGAAATGTGGTGCAGTAGAATGTGTCAACACTGTCAAGCTCAAACTTTCAGTTGGAATAGCATGTAATTGAGATTTTTGTACTGTCACCAAATCTGAATGTGCGAATAGGTAGTACAGTGACCTAAAATATCACGAATAACATTCATAGATGCCACAGACCTGGCCCATCAGTCCATGTCACAGCAAACTGAGTGAATGTTCAGGGAGAAAAGACAAGGAGGAGCAAAGCAAAGATGAAGAGGAGCGGATTATTGAAACGACTTAAAAGGATCGAAAGGAACTGCACCGCAGTGGAATATCCAGGTGACGAGAACAAAATTTGGGAATGGACAAGTCAATGCCGAGTCCTGCGACTGCACAGTGTTAATTGTTTCTCTGTTAATTTGTTTGTCATGACGAGGCCAAAGTACTTCCCAGAAATCTCTGGTTCTAGATTTTTCTTGAAAGCTTGAACAGCCATAGGCGTACATTTGACCAAAATAAGAGCTCCAAAACTTCACTGTAACTGCCTAGACTGTAACCACAGTCAGAAATCACTATGCTGTGAGTGTACTTCCAGCAGAGTCATCTGATCCTGCAATTTAACAGTTTAACAGTGTGATATTCATCTACAGGATAAACACTCAATTAAGGTAGGTGTCAGTCACTTACATCGAGCGGTCACATGATGTTGTCATGTCACGGTCACGTGGCAAAAATTTCGAGAACTCAAACCAACATGCTGGAAATCAGCCAAATTTCATGTTTTGGAGGCTCTTTTTTTTTTTTTTTTTGGAACATGATGTCACCAAGCTTGCTCAGAATTGAGATGTTTGAGGGCTTTCACAGACTGGTACACCAAACAGAATATAGTGCATCATTGTTATTCTTCAGTTGGCAGCAAGTTGACGGGTATGATCTTGTTCAGTTCCAGCCAGTGTTGTCACTTAAGGTGTTAATAAGGGTAAATCTTTTTGTTAAGGCCTTAACACCTAATTACGCCTTAATATTAAGGGCATATTAAGGCTTAAGTTAAGGGGTGCTCAATTTTTTTCTACGTCAGATCGTAAGTAGCTACTGCACAATCAGCCGTAAACCAGCTCCCATCCAGAAGAGCTAAGGCTGCCCTCTCCTCCCAGTCGTCATCACTGTCAATGTCAATTGGAATGGGGACATTGTCTGGGTGATAGAGGGCAATACAAGCCCAGCAGTAGGCATTGAAATGTGCCATGTTATGCTTTGTTCCTTGGTGAAAGAACTCTATCAGAGGGTCGCAGCATCTGGAATGACCTTTGTACTATCGGTGTCTGTGGAGTGTCTGTACGTGTCTGTACGGTCTGTCACAGACTGCCCCAGTCTGTCACAGACCTTACAGACACCGGCAGACCTGGGCCATTTTCCAGATGAGGTGGGCAGCATTGACAAAGAAGATGCGAAGAAAAAAATGATGTAATTGCCATCAATAAGTCTTAATTAAGGCTTAACGGTACCGAAGCTTGAAGCTAAGTCTTAATATTAAGGGGTAATTAAGCCTTAACTTAACTTAAGTCTTAACTCTTAAGGACAACACTGGTTCCAGCAACATTGCCTCATATGGTGCATGAGAATCTTACCTAAGCGGCAAAATTTACGATCTCCAGAACCTAAATCATGTCCAATTGACAAAACAAACATTTCTACGCTTCAAAAAAAATGGGTTAGAAAAATCTTGTACTCCTCTATGAATAATGAATATTTTGAAAATCTGAAACCAAGGATGTCTCCACAGGACTTAAATACACCATTTCTTGGCTTTACTTTGTGTCTAAATATTTTGTGGCCAGAGCTTTATCGCTGTCACACTTTGGTCATGTGACCACTCGATGTGAGTGACTGATTTCAAATTTGAACCAGATCCATCAACCATGAGATCTATTTGTTTGCTAGTCTTCACCTTCCCTTCTTCCCTTCCCTCCTTAGAGATTCAATTAATGAACCATCCAACACGTGCAGGCCAGGGTGAGGTGTTGATTTGTCTACTATCTTCACCCCTTTTCTCTGTCTATGTAGGTTTCCTTCCGTGTGGAGCTGACTTGACTGGTCATCAGAGCTCCTCCAAAATATTGGTTAGAATTTCCTCGACTCAACTCAATTTGAGAGACCCAGGTTCTGCATGCCGAAGACCGATGTTGAACTCAAAATCCCACCTGGGCCCAAGTACTCTGAGGTGATTGTACGAATCTGCTTTGAGGCCCTGTCCCTTCCCTTCCCTTTCATTCCCTTTCTACTCTGTCTTCAGCTTCCCAATTTCACCACAGACCAACCACCTTTATCTCATCAATATCAGAGTACAAGACAACACCCTGCTCCAACCTCAAATGATAAATCCAAGTTTTCTATGCACCTACAACATCAACTTTGGCTTCAATTTCAAAACTAGTCCGCCTCGGATGCACCTCATCTCGTCTTGTCTTGACTCAACTCGAAGTTGAGTCGTTGACCACGGTCCACATCATTCACAACCCATTGCATATGTACTTCACTCTGTTCAATTCTGCAGTTAACATTCCCGATTTCTTTTCTTTGTCAATGAGGAATGAATGACTTAATTAAGTTATTTTGTTCAAGTGTGTGAAGCAGCAGTCTGCCAACAGCCCGTGACGATTCGACTCGACTTGACTGCGTGAGCCATCGGGATCGGATCCGGGCTAAGTTGCATAAGGGTGCTAGAATCCCAACTGGACTTGAATTAACTTCAAACTCAATCTTACTCGAGTCGCGTTCTGGGTCAGAAATTCATTTGATATATGCACTGAGTACATAGTACTTTAAATAGGTATGTACTTGCTTACTTGCTACAAGTATGTATGAGGGTAGATACTGCTTGTTCTGAGCAGAGCTAGGGGAGGGAGGGAGGAGAGGGAATGATGCTGGGATGTGGCCAGCGGTGAAACGGTGACTACGGGGCTAGTGGTGAAATAACCACAAACCAAACCTTGTAAATGAATACGCAGTTCGATAATGCGACTACAACAACTCAAACACTATAGTCCTCGTGCAAGTTCGGGGTTCCAATCCAGTATAGATTGTGGCAATTTGAACTTTTAGTTCTCTTTGAGAAGCAAGACTTTATAGGTCCACAAGTTGTATAGATAAATTGCTCAAATCCGTTCTAGGCGCAATCGCGGATAGACAGATGAGATTTTATGTGCAACGGTTTTGTGTTATGTGGGTCTAGGTTTGGAAGTAGTACTCCGATGCGTAATGCAAGTGATTTCGTATGAAATCCCAATTCCAATAGTATCCGCGATTGCTAATCCTTGTGAGATTACAACCAATTGTCAAGTCCGATCCGTTTCCTTGTATTCCACACGTCCATTCCATTTATCCAATATGTCCACGCGCCGTTATAAAGATCCAAATCCAACACAGATAATATTCAAACAGGGAAAACAAACGAAACTTGGTATAGCTTCTGGGTGTCTCCGAATGAATGCCTACTCTACCTGTTAAGCGGGAAGCCTAGTGGCTTCGCGTCCAACAGGTGGGGTGAGATTCACTGGTGTTCCTCCCATAACCATCCACTTAAATACTTTACAGGATTCTAAATATAAACGAGACAGATACAAACGTGCAATAGGGTTCAGGGTATATGACTAGTGGTATGGCAGCTAGCCGATGAACCCCTGTCAGATATCAAGTGATTAGTAAAATTGAGAGAGATTTATAAGAAACATCAACGAGCCGAGCTTAACGATGAGTCAAGATCTACATCGCTTAGCACGATCGTGATGGGATATTGTTGATATGTCAACTTTTTAGCCGACTGCCTCATCAGCCCATCGTTACCCTCCTTGGTAACCGTTCGCTTCAATTGGTCCCGCTTTGAACCACTCAAGTGATTTGTCTGAAAACCGTGATAGCCGTCGCTTCCCAGTACCCGAGTATGGTTTCTTAGTCAATTGGTAGATCGACCAAGTCCAGCCTTCTCTTGGCAGTTCTGAAGACGTCAGATGATGTCCAACAATGATCCCTCTGGTTCAGAAGGATAATCCCTCGTAATACACCCTTAGTCAGGGATGTGCAGTAGCCCCAATCCGTTTCCAGGATGGTAAGGCACTTTCCGTGATTGCTCCATTAGCGACTTCTCACGTCAACCCTTTACCAGGATTGTTGTCCAGTGCCTTTCTAATGGTTTGAGACACATTATATCCCTTTTAGCTAACTGCTCAGGCCAGCATTAGCCCTGGTGAGATGACGTCGTAATGTAGTGAAGTACATTATAGTATGTTGCAACTCGAGCAGATTTGAATAAATGCCCGGGTGCCCCCATACCAGGTCTGTCAGCGGCATATGGGGGTGAATGCAAGGGAAGCAATGGAGGGAAGGGAGAGGCGTATGGGGTGGGAAGAGCGGGAGGTGAGGAAGAGGTGAGGAAGATGGGAGAGTGGAGGGAAGAGGAGGAGATTGTGCGCATGGGGCAGGCGTGTGCAACGCCAGCTTCGCATCACACTTGTCTGCAATAAAGCCAATCTCCATGTGGGTCTGCAAGACGAGACCACGCCACGAGCACGTGTTGTGATAAGGACCGCGGTGTCGGTATCGAAATATATGTGATTCGAATTCGACTGTGTTCGTCCTCTAGAGGGGAAAGTATAGTCGAATGATAGTGAGGAAGGTCGGTGCACAAATCCGGTGTGTATGTGAGGTGTGTGTGTGTGTGTGTGTGTGTGTGTGTGAATGGTTATTCGTAGAGACCGTTCGTCTCCTGGATACGAGCGAGTGTGGTGGACCTGCTATCAGCCAAATGAGGTAGAGAGAGGGAATATACTAGACCTGGTTCCCTGTACGAGAGTACCGGAACCCTAAATGTGTTGCCCTGCCTGCTTTCCTTGGTGCGCTCTTCCCCTTAGAACCAGCACTGGAGGTACGATGGATGTCGCACAGACGAGGACACCGACGTCGTTCGGACGGCAGACAAGACAATCGGTCTCAACGGGTATGGACGGCGATTTGGATGTGATGGCTTCTCGCCGGGCCTGTCTTCTAGAGAGCGATGCTCGCGCAAACAGTGTTCCTAATTGAGGAAGCCTGAATATGTGACACCAGGTCCGGTGAGGAGGGACCCTGCTGATGGAGGTGTGAGAGGTAAGACACCGATGAACGAGCGAATGTAGGAGATGTGGCCTGTCTCCAGCCGCGGGGCGAGGAGGAGGGTGCATGAGAGGTACGAGGTCGGGGAAGGCTGGGAGTACCCCTTTTAGATTGAGTGAGAGTGGTACAGTAAGTGGGGGGAACGCCCCGGAAGCTACTTCTGCAGGCTGGAAGGTACTGACTACTCCTACTAAATGCACTCCCTTTTATACCTCCTCAACGACTTCCCACATTTCCAGAGGTGCCATGTGGTCGCAGGTGTTTTCCAGGGGGGCAAGAGATGTCATGAGGTGTTTCAGGGTGCATATACGGCAGGAGAACGTGCACCTCTGCTGAGGAGACCAATTGTCTCTGGGCACGCGCGAGGCATAGCGCCAAACGACCTTGGAATATGTTTGGAGCCTCAGGCACGGCCTGTTGGTTGCGTCGGTAGATGCTCGAGTGCTCCGGGAGGAGGAGAGACAGACGGTCTCCCTCGGCTAGTTGATGCGTCGTGTGAAGTGGGGGAGAAGGCAGTGTCAGGATATGTTCTGCCTCGTCCGCTGAATCGGTGTCAGGCATGGGCTAGGTCCGCCCGGCGCGAGAGATCGTCTGGAAACGGAAATGGGGGAGGTTGTCCACGTGTTCCGCCACAGGAGGGGACCATTTGTACCCTGCCGTTGATCGAGTAGTGACGTGCGCGATTCATGTGGCAAGGAGAGTGCCGGTCTCATTCGTCGGAAATGCATATGCGGAAGGTTGCTCGCTGCCCACACGTTGTAGGAAGGAGCTGAGAGTCTAGTCGGTCGTATCCTGCTGACGATGGTGCGGGAGCAAGTTCGAGTGGCGCGAAGGTGTTCCAGATGATGGGGAGAGCGTTGGTCTCGCTCGGAAGCGGCTTCCGGTAACGTAGAATCCTGTTATGGAAGATCCGTCGTGTACGTCCGAGCTCGTCCCGTCACTTGTGCAGATAGTTCACAGGGGCCATGAGGCGACGAGCAGTGCGTAGCACGCTTTGAGACCTCACAGCGTCAGGGTAGATGTCCGCACAGCACGTCGATCAGCACAGGTGCGCAATTGTGCAGTGGGCTGGTAAGGAACGGCGGAACAGGCCCACACAGAGAGGGAGGGGGAAGCAGGAGTGAATGAGGGCGGAGATGAGAAGGAAGAGAGGAGGGGACGGCGCGAAGGGTAAAGAAGGGAGCGAAGGAGGGAGTGATGGAAGGTGCTGCAACACACGTTCGTAAGCGCACTGCAAGCCGAGTGTGTGATCGAGCCTCGTAACGAGCATCGCACATGCGCAGTCATACGGTGGCACTTGAATCGTGCAGCGAGCATGTTGGGGTCAGGGGTCGGATGCAACGTGCACAGGAGCCTGTGAATCACAAAGGGGCCAGGATGTGTTGAGCAGTGGCATCATGTATTGAGGTTAGGACAGCAGTGGCATTGTGGAGTCGGTGTACAGGTGGTAGCACATGCAGAAGGCACAAAGAAGTCAGCCAAGAGACACAGCAGCAGGGAAAGAGTGAGTGGGAGGCGCAAACTTGTGCCTATTGATGTACTCTCCTCTACAATGCTTTGTAGAGAGGCTGTCTGGCATGTAAGGGCAACCTTAAGTTCAGCGCAGGGCGCGGAAACTAGCGGGGGAATCCGAAGCATAAATATAGGTACTAGAATACAGGAGTGGAAATACTACGCACCTAGCGGGGGAATCCGAAGAGAAGAAAGGATGAGGATTTCCACACTAGGCGAAACCTTATATACTAATTGGTAACTACCCAGTAGCACGTGTCCGGATGTATCTACAATGATCGCGGGCCTGATCGCACAGCACGTGCCAGCGAGAGCGGACGGATGTCTCGGGTGGTTTGGCGGTCGGATAGAAGGGAACAGAAGTATCTGGAGCGCCGGGCGGAAAACCATCCGAAGTATCCAGAGCTGGTCCGGATGGAGAAGCGTCCGAAGCGCCTGAAGCGGTCGGAGCATCTGGATCAGGTCCGGATGGAAAACCATCTGAAGCGGCCAAAGCGGGGGTTCCCCTGACATGGCAGCGCAAATCAGACTGTTTTTGAAGGTAATGAGGCTCGGGACCTGCTGAGACTGGGCCATGATTGCGTGCTTGAGAACAACGAGCGTTGAGGGGGCAGGAGGATGGGGCAGCATGCAGCTAAAATGGTGGGAGCAGTCATACACTTTGCGGCAGGAGACATGGGCTCTGAGGGCAACATGGGGGTTAGAGACAACCAGGTGAGCTGTGCTGGCAATTTTTGATGTTTGGGGTTCATGCAACGTTGGGCAATTTCGGACACAACATTTTGGGGTGTTCATATGGCAACTGATGGCCGCGTGCGGCAGGGTTGAGCTACAAAACAAAAATGACAAATTCATTGCAACAGATTTGGACACTAACAATCTGTATATTGAACTAAAAACCATCGGAAAAACAGCCAGGCAACAGATGATAAAGGGCTCCGAGTGGGAGTCAAGATGTTGTTCAAACAACTTTCTATTGCTGTGTTTGTGAACCATGACACATTTGGTATGACAAAGTTTTGTTTGTCCTTGTAATGAAAATGTGATGCTCTGCAAGTGGCTGAAGTTAGGGTGCCCTAAGACTTGTACCTTATGGTAGCGGGAATCTCCAGCTTTCCCTCGCATCTATGAATCAGGTGTGATCTTTGCATTCTTTCTAGGTTCAATTTTACCAATCTGGCCCGAAATTTGGTGCATAGAAAAACATGGCGGACATGTCTGCTCATCGATCACAGATCTGATTCTTAGTGTAATTACCACATCCTGGTAGTTGTCAGCAATGGCCTCTGGGTCGGCTAAACAGTGGGTAACCTGGCGAGAACCCCAACCAGGAGAAACCCGACAGACACTAGTAGCTTGTGTGTTCCCTGAGCAGTAGGACCAACCATACGGTGTCCTCCCTAGGAGATTGTATGTTGTAGGTCAGGATGTGAGGCAGAACCCGGAACAAGTTGAAAAGGGTGTGATCAGGTATAAAACCCGGGGTGTGGACGCAACCCGTAATACGACGGATAGGAAGCAGGGCAGGGTGGAGACAATGCCTATGTCAAGCCAAGGTAGAAGCCTGAGATTAGACAAGGTAGATTCTACTGTACAGGGAGATTCTACCAAGCTTATATAGGCTTCAAATAAATTAAAGACAATCACGGTCTGTCGCGATCAGTTCCTGTACCGCAGCATTAAGGAGTGTTAATGCTGATACTCCTGGACTCCTCTGTGGCGGTCTCCATAGCATCAGAGGACTAGGGGGCCCGACTGTATGGGTTACCTAGTCCTTAATATTGTATTGTATCCGGTGGTTGAAACCCTGATCGGTTTGCAACTGTTCATGCAACTCCCGGACACACCTGTGTCAGCCCCTCTAGTGTTGGGGGCTAGGGTTCGTCTGTATGGGTTCCCTAGCCCCTAACATCTTCTGGTATCCAATGGTCGAGACCCCAATAGGTCTACAGCTTAGAACCCGAGGCTGGGTTCAACTGGGAGAAAGTCACGTGGTGGCATCATGTGAGTCCCATGCCACTAGATGGGTCTGTATCCATACAGACACATTGCGTGAGAAAAGAGGAACCCGGGCGATTCATGACAGTAGTCTGGTTGAGTGAGTAACTTCCAACTGATATCTTTCTTCCTTCTAGATTCAGTTTGATTGAATTCCGGTGATAAGCAGGCTATCTGGCCTTGCCTGGAATCTCGCTAATATTGGGATTCCTGTGCATTACCAGGTTAGATGTACATCTCCAGGATTAACATGAGTCCCAAATGGTTCTCGAATATCGCGATCAAGTCGGCAGGAGCGATCCTTGCTCCTTGCCTCTTTGCCATACTCGAGGCGGGCATACGCATGGGTTACTTTCCGAAGTCCTGGAGGGTCTTCCTGACTGTAACCCTGCGGAAGCCCGGGAAGAGCGACTACACCGTGCCTGGCGCACACCACCCCATTGCTGAGGAGGAGTGCCTCGGCAAAGTGGTGGAGTCTGTTCTCGCTGATTGGCTCTCCAGGTTCGCGGAGAGGCATGACCTCCTCTCCCCGAACCAGTTTGGAGGCCATCCCGGCCGCTGTACAGTTGACGCCTTGCTTCAACTCGTGCAACGCGTCAAGGATGCATGGCGGGCTGGGAAGGTGGCTAGCCTCCTTCTCATGGACGTCTCTCAAGCCTTCCCCTCCGTGAGCCACGATTATCTGATCCGCTCGCTCGAGAGGAGGCGCGTCCCCGCCCCAATTGTACGCCTTCTGGCGAGCTTCTTGTCGAAGCACAGCACCAAACTCCTGTTTGATGACCATGAATCAGCACTGTCACCTGTCCCAAATGGCCTCCCCCAGGGTTCCCCTCTCAGCGCCCTCCTCTACCTCATCTTCGCGGATGTATCCCTACCAGCCGCGCCACGGTCATCGCAGCTGGTGCGAAGGCCTTCGCGTTACAGTGGCGTGAGGAATGGTCGATGCTCCCGCGATACGCCCACATCTCCACCTTCGACGATACAACCCCATCGAAAGTGTTGGAGAAGATGTACGACAAGCTGAGCAGGCCGCAGTGCAGTGTGCTCACCCAACTCCGCACGGGCCACATCGGCCTCAACGCCTACCTTCACTGCTTCAAAATTGCGCCCTCTCCCCCCTCTGCCCCCATTGCACTACCCTAGAATCTGTCCTGCACCTCCTCCTCGTATGCCCAGCCTACCGCCACGCGTGCCTCCGCCTTATCATCCGTGTCAAGACCGCCTGCCTCTCCCTCCGAACCCTCCTCTCCGCCAAGTCTGACGCTGCACCCGTCCTCGCCTTCGTGCGCGACATGGGCCGCCTCCCGCGATACGAACTGTAATGTTTCTTTCGTCCCTTTCCCTTACTTATTATCACTCCTTTTCCTTTACTTAACTTGTTACAAAAACGATCTGTTACGGTATTATCCACGCCTACTACGAATTTCTTACACTACCCTCGGCACACCTCCATCCACCCCTTCACTGTCGCCCCCCTCCATGCACCCCGCGACGCCAGCCAGTACATACATAGCACCCTGTAAAGTGCAACATGGGCCCTAAAGGGCCTGCAGCACTATAATTGATGAATGAATGAATGAATGAATGAATCAGGCACATCCTGCATGAGGGCTTAATCAGCCCGCCTGAGAGCACATTAATCAGAACCTCCCATACTGATTAAGGCTCAATTCAATGGGTTCAATAATAAAGTCCTTATAATCGCTTGATTAAGGCTCAGTGGGCCAACAAATATCAGGGAACTTAAATATCTACTCTGAATAACCAGTGTCTATCAGCAGAGATAGAACTGTGGGATTAACTCACCTTTTTGTGGTTGATTTGGCCTATTCTGGAGATGTGTCTGGACACATGTTAATCACCGATCAATGTTGCTATCCCAATATGGGTTCTTCATCGGTGTATATCTCAACAACTACTGGGTGGTTCGGGGAGATTAGGGTATCTACAGAAAGCTGATACCCAACGCTCCCTGAATCTGAAGGTGTTCATCATGGGACTTCAACCATTAAACTGGTTCAGCCCCGTTACTGTCCCAATTTGGGTTCTTAGCTTGATCAAGAATTGATGAGGTTATATCTTGGGAACCACTTGGTGGATCAGGGAGTTCTGGGTATCCACAGGAAGGGGAGACCCAGCGCTTTCTGAATCCAATGGTCCGAAGTGCAGGATAGCACTATTTGGCTGGAAAGTTCAATTGAGTCAGACAACCGATCGGAAACAAGGAATTAAATTGCAGATCTATAGCTTACTCACGTAGTGTAATTAGAGTAGTGTAAGCATAAATGTACAGTATATAAGGAGGGCAGTTCTAGCATGACACACTACTGAAAAGTGGGGTGGTGCAGGCACTGGGTCTTGGTCTCAATTAAGAGACCTGGATCCAGGGCTTGTATTACTACACCCAGAGTAGCACAGGTGCTAGGTCCCAGTCTCAATTAAGAGACTTGGATCTAAGGCTTGTGTTACAATGGTTAGTCCGTGCTTGTGATCCTGGACTGGTTCTATTAAGAGCTTTGCTTCATTTGCACAATGTGATTAATATATCTGGCCTTTGGTGGAAGTAAAACACATGATGTGGGATTGTGATTGAGATGTGAAGGGATTTGGGATTTGGATTGAGAACAGAGCACCACTACAGCAGCCTTGGAAGGCTTATTACTTGGGATTATGGTATGGTCGAAATGGACCTTAATCAATTGGATAGCTGTGAAGCTTGGTATCTAAACATGTTGTTGGAATGATGCACTCGGTTGGCTATGCCAAGAGAGGGTCTTAATCCCACCACAACAGTCTTGCATGCCATTAGTCAAGTGCTCTTGTTCTGAGTGCTTGATTAAGGGCTTCAACCAGTTGAACTGATGTATCTCTGTCCCTTTTCTACTCCTTCACAATTTTGTGAAGAAGTCTAAAATGCATGAATACTTGTTGGCACGTCTAAGCTTGTGCAATCAGGGGGAACAAGGATGTGGATTCGGTTAGTGGTTGTGGCTTATACTGCTGCATTCCACTCGTTGGTCCATGTCATCAGTAGTACTGTAGCTGTAGACGAACCGAGGCAAAGCCTTTCACCGGCTGGACGAGTAGAGTGGCAGACACATCCGCTACTTGAGTGTACCCTCACCCTATGCCACATGGCTGCTTCCCTGTCAGGGGAACCCCGCTCCGGGCGCTTTTCCAGCCACTGCTCCAGCCCCTTTTCCATCCATCGCTCTGGCCGCTTCTGCACCCAACCATTTGTCCATCCATCTGTCTGGGACTCCATCCGTCCATCTGTCCTCGGAAGTGTCCGGAACTTCAGTCCACTCGTGCTGGCATATGCTATGTGATCAGGCCTGGGATCATTGTAGATACCTATGGACACGTGCTACTGGGTACTTACCAATTGTATATAAGGTTTCGCCTAGCGTGGGAATCCCTATCCTTTCTTCTCTTCGGTGAAACGGTGACTATGGGGCAAGCGGTGAAATAACCACAAACCAAACCTTGTAAATGAATACGCGGTTCGATAATGCGACTACAACAACTCAAACACTATAGTCCTCGTGCAAGTTTGGGGTGGGGTTCCAATCCAGTATAGATTGTGGCAATTTGAACTTTAGTTCTCTTTGAGAAGCAAGACTTTATAGGTCTACAAGTCGTATAGATAAATTGCTCGAATCCGTTCTAGGCGCAATTGTGGATAGACAGACGAGATTTTATGTTCAACAGTTTGTATGATGTGGGTCTAGGTTTGGAGATAGTACTCCGATGTGTAACGCAAGTGATTCCTTATGAATCCCGATTCCAATAGTATCTGCGATTGGTAATCCTTGTGAGATTACAATCAAGTGTCAAGTCCGATCCATTTCCTTATATTCCACACGTCCGTTCCGTTTATCCAATATGTCCACGCACCGTTATAAAGATCCAAATCCAACACAGATAATATTCAAACAGGGAAAACAAACGAAACTTGGTATAGCTTCTGGGTGTCTCCGAATGAATGCCTACTCAACCTGTTAAGCATGAAGTTTAGTAACTTCGCGTTGCAAGTGGTTACGGGGTCCTGATTGAACACTGCCACCTGGCCTGAGAAAAATTTCCATTTTCCGCATTGATTCGGAAAGCGCTGTAAACATGGCGGTGATGTCGACACGAAGAAATCATAAATGTTATTTTGTTATTTGGTCAGTTCCAGACGAGCAAAGCGATGGGTTCAACCAGGTCTGCAGCTCGGCCTCAAGAGGCTTGAAACTGGTGTCATTTTCTCCCCGAACCCTCGGCTATAACTTATACAGAGTCGGACTCAAGACCCCAGAACTGAGAAAATTGCATGGCTCGGCTTGTAGAATAAGTATCCCCATCAAGCGGGTCAGGCTTGCAATATGAGGATTTGTTTTGAAGTCCCCCCACAGAATTAGTGTGCGCTTGCAGCTATAAGTTGTCGAGTCGTGGCATGATTGGGAACGAAACGAAGAACGAAAGTGCGCCCTGTTGTGCCACGGCGAATTTTGCGGCATAAAGTCCTTAGTCAATGAATAGATGAGGGAATGTACTGTAGCATTTTATTCAGGTCGTACGTCACGCGTCACAGGGCTTCAAAAATACGAAAATTTTCGTACATGTCACGGTCCAGGGTCACTGGGGTCGAGTACGAAAACCGCCAGAATGTCACGAAATCGCTGAAAATCACCCCAAAAATCGAAATTTTGGCTTACACGGTTGCGCACGCCGTGGCGTTCGCATGAGTTGTCATTGTCTTCGCGAGCACGGCGAAATTCAGAAAAATGAAGGGATGATTACTTATGTGAGCTGATCGATCAGCCCTGCCATTTTGGGCATAGGGGCTCATTGGGTGTTCAATTCAAGTACGATTTCAGCGGTTTGGACAATTCTAAGCTTTTTACAGTATATCCACTCTTGTACATGCTATTTAGAATTTTCCTGGGGATGTCACGGTCTCCCGAGGGCCGAGGCCAAGTACGAAAACTGACTTTCGTACTTTTGGGTCACAGGTCACAGGCCGGTACGAACTGAATAAAATGCTACACCGCCAACGGGCCGCCACATAGCCGCCAGCTGGAACCGTCATGCGTACCATGTGCGATGACCAGCTGGTACACTACCTCCCATCAGCTGGCCATTGGCCGACGGAGTAAATGGGTCCAGCATGGACCCAGCTTTCCTGGAGACCAGCAAGGTGGCCAGCCTGGGTGCAACCTGTGCGAAAAGATGGGAATTATGCATCACTTTATGTAGCTTACACTTTCTCGCTCGGACAATTGACAGCACGACAAATCGTATATACTACGCTACAACATGATAGTGGATAAATAAATAGTACGGCAGCGTCACCTTGTGATGACAGTTAATGCGTCGGGTGAGCCATATCGGCGCCAAGGGTGAGTTAGTTGGGGCGGGAAAAGAATACAAGTGGGGAGCGGATACATTGCACGATGCGAGTGAACATTGATCAATATCGGTAACGTACCAAGATGAATTCAGACGCACTTGAATCCCACATGCCCACTCTTTACGAGGGACAACGACGAGCTAAACGTGAACGTCAGAATGACAAAGCGAAATGAAGCAAATGAATACAGATACTGTACTGGTGAGACGAGTTGCATGGTGGGCTGTGGGCTGTCTCAAGATATCAGGTGGGGCGGCGGCCAGATGAATGAGTTGCAGACTTGGAGATCGAACAAATGGTGGTACTTGAGCATTGAGCTTGAAGGTCTTGAGATAGCTTGAAGAGTATCTGAAGGTTAGAGCACTTGAAGCTTGAAGGCTTTGGGGGCATCCGAAAAATCTTGAGATCTCGAGAGGCCACTAGCGAACAGAGGAGCCGCCGACAACAAGTTCTGAAGAGTGTCTTCATAGAGGTTTATGTAGTAAGGTCTTGGAGTAGAATGAACCATGTTCTTGGCGGTGACGCGACAGCAAAGAGGCGGGAGGCCCAGGGATGGTAGTGGGAGGAAGCAAGGAGGAAGTGAGAGACGGGGTCGCATCAAGATCAACCATCTGTCAAACGCACGTGATGCGCACGGACCTTTGATGGTGTCAGTGAACTTGTCAAAACATCGTTTCATTTGACCGAGATGTTCCAGTCGGCGGTCTCCGTTGACTCGGTTCAACAACCGTTTGATTTACTGTACCATTTAATTCAATTCGTACGCCTTGTGACCTGTGACCAAAGTTTACGAAATTCAGAATTCGTACTTCGTCTGAGGGAGCGTGACTGGATCCTTTTTTTTCGTAAATCCGCCGCAAAGTGTGCAGGATGCGACGAAGTTGATAAAGCTGCGAACCCGTACTCGTAGAACTATTGTAGACGGTGTAAGATAGCTACTGTCAGAATCGGCAGCTTGTGTGAATACCGTGGCGTCGTTACCTGTTGCGGCGTGCGCGGAGGCGAAAAATTCAATTTTTGAGCCATTTTACTGTGACTTCGTGACTCGTTTTCAGAATTCGTACATGGCTGGGTGACCTGTGACCTGTACGAAAAATCTCGTAAATTTTGAGGCCTGTGACCTGTGACATACGAATTGAATTAAATGGTACAGTATTCACAAAGCAGATACCATAGGACACCATACATGTCTGTTTTGCTGAGTCTAGAAAAGATACCAATTAACATGAGATAGAATCAAACTCCGGCGATGATCAGTGCATGCAGTGAAAGTATTGTTTTTGTATTCAAGGCCAGGACTTTCATTTGTTTAGTTTTGAGTGCAGCCGTCCCAGACCTGGGAGAAAAAGCGAACTCCCAGCTGGTTTTCCAGTTGCTCATCAGCTGGGAATCCCACCTGGATCGTTCAGCTGGAACCCACCCTCATCGCAGCTGGAAACAGCTGAGTTGTTTTCTGATATCTAGCTGACAATCCCATCTGGAGACGACCTGATGGCACTTTGGCGGTGTACAGTAATGGTACTTACTTGAGCTGTAGAGTAAACTGATTCGTCGACGGCCGCAATGCATATTATGATGGAGACTAAGGCAGGACGGGCGATTTTGCACTTGTATCCAGGTAAGAACCGAGATTTCGAACTTTATGTGCTCAATCCAAAGTCAGGAAGGAGCCAGTTTCCGAGTCGACGAAATACAGTAACGGAAAAGTCCAGAGGTGCAGATCTAGAGGCGGTCCCGCTCCTCCGAAATCCTGAGGACCGCAAGTCTTAAGGCCTCAAGAGTAAGGGATGTCGGCCGCAAAGATGATCAAGGTGGTATTGCTTCTAACCCTAACCCTAAATCAATCTCCTCCTCCGCTCCTCGTCCTCGAGGCTCCTACTTGTTCTCCGGGCTGGTCTATGGCTCCCAAGGCGGGCACAACCCTCAAACAGCGGCTCGCGGCCCTCTCTCTGCCCCAACCGCAAACTTCCTCGAGCTCTGGCCCCTCCTCCGCCCCATTATCCCCCTTCAAACGCAAGTTCACAGCACCCTGGGCACGGAAGCAGAGTCACAACACTGCGGAAGACTATAGCGGGAATGGGCGGGAGCGGGAGCGGGACAACGTCGAGGACGTAATGGCGCGGCTGATCTTCCAGGCCGGCGTCGACTTCGAGACGCGGCCGATGGTGGTCTTCAACGCCTCCGCACTGCCGGACCCCAAGCAGGTCGACTACGACGTCCTCCTCGCGCGCATCACCGCGTACCTCGCGCTCTACGTCGAGTCCGACTACACCGTCGTCTTCTTCGCCGCCCCTGCCCCGCGCGGCGCACAGCACACCCCGAGCTGGAGCTGGGTCTGGAAGGCGTATCGCAGTCTCGGGAGGACGTACCGCAAGAATCTGAAAAGGCTGTATATCGTCCATTCGTCGTTTTGGTCCAAGAGTGCGTTTCCTTGGTGTCTATTTACTTTAACTTTAATTATTACTAGTGCTCTTCAGCCTCGCGGGTGCGATCATCTCGCCCAAGTTCTTCCGCAAGCTCGTGTACATCCCCACGCTCTCCGAGCTCGCGGCCCAGGTCCCTCTCACACAGATCGATGTGGCGCCGGCGGTGTATCAGTGCGTTTTCTCCCCTCTCTTCATTTTTTGGGCTCCCCTCTCGAGTTTCTGCGTCCTTGCTGTTTCCGCGCCTTTCGTTTATTGTTTCCTGTTTCTTTTCTGCGTTCCGTTTTCTTCTATACATGCGGTGGAACCAGCCATCTGCTTTTCCTCTATATACGTCCTGGCCCCGTCGAGCGCGACGCAGTTTTGTCGCTTCGGCAGCACTCGCGCCGTTCTTCCTGCTTCCTATCTCTTATTTCTTCTTCCTGCTTCCTTCCCTCCTCCGCTTCATCCGGTCTCTGGCTCGCTTTCGCGGTCTGGGGCCGTTCTTATCCCGAGTCGGCCGCACGACTCGGAATCCCGGTGGCCCTTGCGCTTGTGGTGTGTGGCCGGCTCTGAACGCTGCGTCTGCTTCGCGCGATTTGTCGATGCATGCGCTGGTGGGCTGCGCATCCGACTCCCTTTATCCTGCGCTTTTTTTCGTTCTCTGGGGTGTGTGCTGGCTGGTGGATGGTGGTGTGTGGTGGTGGTGGGGCGGCGCTGAGCGGAGAAAGAAGAACAAGGTTAAGAGCCGGGGCTACATGTACGGAGAGCCGGCATCGAGGGCGCCTGCCTATTTCCGAGCTAAACCTGATGCGAGGGGGCGGCTTCGTTCGTCCGAGAATACCATTAGCGAGATTCAGGCACGGCCTTCTTTTTCCTCCAGCAGCGCGTTCCCCCGTCCGCGTCGCGTGGTGTGTGGTGTAACTACGCATCCCTTGTGCTATTCGTTTCTCTCTGTTGTGTGTAGTGGGTGGAAACTATCCCTCGCTCTGCGTATCCTCTTGCCTCCTCCTTCTTTCTTTCTTCCTTTCTTTCTGCCTTTCCGTCCGCCTCCCTCCCCATCTCATCCCCCGTACTCACCCCACCCCACCCCAGAGAAAACCTCAAATACGAACGCACCATCACCCTCCCGTCCGCCCACGCCCACACGCACACCGACACGCACCGCGTCTTCGGCGTCCCGCTCGAGGACCTGATGGGCTTCGACGGCGAGAAGGGCGGCGTCCCGCGCGTCGTGCGCGACGCCATCGCGTACGTCCGGGAACGCGGGATGGAGGAGGAGGGGCTGTTCCGCCGGAGCCCGCAGAGCGTGTTGTTGAAGGCGGCGCAGGACGCGTATGATCGGGGTGAGTTTTTTTTTGGCGCGTTGAGACGAGGGTTTTGGAGGTTGTCTCTCGTGTCTCTCTCCTTTGCCCTTTGTCCTTCCCTTCTCATCCCTAACTTACCTCCCACCCAGGCAACGTCGTCTCCCTCTCCACCTTCGGCGACCCCCACCTCGCCGCCGTCCTGCTCAAGAAGTACCCTCCGCGACCTCCCCGAGCCCCTCATCCCCGAGAGCCTGTACCCCATCGTGCGACGGTGTCCCGCGCCGGCGTTTGCCTCCTCTCACTCTCACGAGAGCACGGACACGGACCCCGCGGGCGTGGAGCGCGACATCGCGGCGATCGCGTACGTGCGGGACGTGCTCCTGCCGCAGCTGCCGCTGTGTGCGTATATATTGCTGAGCCACGTGTTGCGTGAGTCGTGCTCCCTTTGCAATCCAAGCACCTTTTTGCTGACGAATATAACCCAGATCTCATGCACGACGTCTCTCTGCGCGCGGCCTCGAATCGCATGGACGCACACAACCTCGCGGTCGTGCTCTGCCCCAACCTCGTCGGCAGCAGGACGCACCCGAATCCCGCAAAGGACGTCATGATGTGCGCCGTTCCCGGCGCTCCTGCGCTCTTCGCGTCCTCCCCCTCACCATCCGCCTCACGATCGAACGGCTCCTCTCCGTCCAATGGCAAATCCGCCGCGCCCGCAGAAGGCAAAACCACCCTCGGCACGGTCATTAAGCTCTGCATCGAGCGCTACTTCGAGGTCTTCGACGAGGTGCACGACCGCTCCGAGGCCCTCCCGCCGCCGCGCGCGCTCGGCGCGTCCGGGTCGTCGTCCACGTCTTCTGCGTCGTCGCTTTCGGGCGGTGGAGGCGGAGGTGTGCGGCGGCACAGCGCGCAGCCGCAGAACGACGACGATGCGCGCCGGTACAGCGTGCGGTCGGACGACGACGACGACGACGACGCGATGCTCGTCATGCCGATCGGGATGGCGGCGCAGTCGCCCACGGGTGCGCCGCCGAGCGCGTGGGGCACCGCGTCCGCGTCGTCCTCTTCCTCGTCCCCGAGCGCGTGGGGCGCGTCCGCCTCGTCGCCGAGTGGGAGCGGGACGTACCGCCCCCGGCACCGCAGCGCGTTCGGGTCGGGGGCGGCGTCGACGACGGGGCACGGCGCGGCGCGGTCGGTGCTCAGCGGGAACGCGAACGGGGGCGGGGCGTACGGCTCGAGCCGGACGAGGTCGTTGGTGAGCGTGGAGAAGCCGGGTGTGGGCACCAGCGTGGGGACAGTGGGGCGGAAGGGGTCGATCGCGGTGGGGCGGGGGACGACGAGGAAGGGGAGCGGGGCGGCGGTGGAGGCGGTGGGCATTACGGCGTCGGGCTTTTTCAGCGCGCCGACGGCAGGCTCATGACTGCACTTCCGGACCGGTACGTGCTGGGGCGATGGTGTAGGCTGCCTGGTGTTGTAGTTTTAAGTTATTGTTCGTCGTGTTTTCGCACATACTCCATCGCTATACCCGGCTGCGCAGTGTCTAAGTGTAACTTGTTCGTGTTGTAGCTAACTAACTACCGTATGCAAAGTAATTATTCGAGGTAGCGGCGGTGGTCCACGGATTTATCCTGCAGCAAATGTGTGGTGATCTGTAGAGCTGGTTTCAAGCCCGGGTGGAATCAAGTCGAGCAGCTTTAAATCTAAAATGACGACCTCAGCTGCGGTGACTCGAACGCGCAGCCTTCCTTCGGAAAGAGCGCGAAAGGTAGCCATCGCGTCGGCAGACGTAACGCATGGGTCATGTCCGTTTAGCCACGTTTTCAGAGACAGTCGGAATGACTCGAGCGTGCCCTGGGTGTGCCTCCGCCACAACTCGTCTAGGAGCGGGCGGCCGTCTTCGCTCCTAACAGACTCGCGAATCTCCAGGTGCTTGAGTCGCGGAAGGACGTCGGCACCCTGGAGCGCCGGCATCTGTGTTTCGATGCTGGCGCCTTGAGATGCACCACGGTGCTCACGGTACGGAGGAGATTCTGGAGTTGAGTTGTATGTATTTGATAGGTGTCCTTCAGGGAGAAAACCCGCAGATCGCACGAGGACCGCAACATCAACAACCGCAATGTTTCAGCCTCGGCACCGTCGGTGCTCATTTCGAGCCGCTCCAGATGCGGAACTGTCGTAAATTCCCGTCGTCAGTGGCCAACAAGCGCAGACGCGACAGCTCGACGAGCGGGAGGATGGGTGCGTCGACCTTGAGGCCCTTGCCCCAGAAGAGGTCCAGGAGATTCTGGCAGCGTCGCAAGATACCGACGGCTTTATTTAGTTAGTCTCTCGCAGACAGACACTTCAATATTTTCTGATCTCGTTCCTATATATTGAAGTCTGTTATCAAGCAGTGGGGTCCGATCAGAGCAAAAGCTTGTTACATAATCTGCACAGCCACATGGACGCTTTTCGATGTTTTGTGGCTACAGACTCAATATTAAGACTAGATTTCACGGCAATACACTAATGGAAGTGCTCCAAAACCTCCATATCTCCTTGAAATTTTTGATACGCCGCGGAACGGGGTGGTAGAAATCCTCAAAGCTATCATGTGACTGCGCGCTCTGTTGAAGAACCAAACCTTGAACAGTGCTCTAAAATGCTGAATAAATTTCAGAAGGCATGGAAAGGTAAGCGAGGTCTTTTAGTGTTTGAAACAGGCAGAAAATTCTTGTAGTGGTGCCATGGTTGGAGGTTCAAAGGTGTTGTGGCTGTGTACATTATGTAACAAGTGTTTACCCTGATCGGGACCCCGCGCTTAACAACAGACTATTATTTAGTTGTATTCAATGAAAAAGAAGTGAAGGGTGATCAACTGTTTGAAGGGAAGATCAAGCCCGCCCACTCCCTGAGTCCCTAACACCGATAATATTACATTGGATGTCCACCAGAGACACGTCTGGGCCACCACCATTGCTTGAAACACTAACTAGTACAGGATGTGAAGGTTCTACTTCCACACGATATCCACCCCAAAACGCCTGGCCCCTTTTGGGTTGTTGCCCCACCCAAGCTGGAACTCGTATGGCTCCAATACTCGGTCTAGTTCAGCCTCATTTCTGATCGTTTTCAGGTCCTTCAGCTCCACAAATGCGCTATTGGCGAGCAAGCCCATGGTTGCACCAATCGGGTACGGCGATTTGGTTAGGACATCGTTGGTCTGGTGTACCAAAAGTCCTGTTACGAGGCCAAAAGCTAGCACACAGCTCAACAGCACCTGGAGAATGCGAGTTGGTGCCTCCGCCTGGACGATACGGGTTTTTTGGTAGTTCACTGTGGCTGGTATGAATTTCTGCGAAGCATCTGGGATCGGGATTCGCTGAGAAATGGACGTGGTTATTGCCCCATACATCGTGAATAGTGCTTGGGCAGCCTTGGTCAACATTTCCGGCTCCAAGAACACTTCCAACGACGTCAAGGGGTCCCCAAGGGTCATGATTTGAAATAGAGTGTCGAAGAGCAGGCTGGAGTTCGTTTCATACATGGGGGTAACCAGGATTCCCGACTCTTGAAGAGTCGTCACAGGGTCCGGGTCTGACTGGTAGCTGATATTCTGTATTGGCACGGACCCTGTCTTCGGAGCTGAGCCGAGCGACAATATTTGAACGGTGTTATTTTCATATGCCAACGTCACATTCTGCGTAGCCCTGTGGCAGAGAAATCATATTTTTAGCTCAAGACATCGAACTAGGATAGTCTGAGACACTGACACAGAGACAGTATATAAGAGACACTGGACAACGGTTGCCTCCTGAATCTCACTGGCATTGGTTGGTTGTGTTGTCCCATAGATGAAGGTGTAGCCGTCTGAAGGTTCCAAGGTGGAATTGGAAGAGGTCCAGATGAAACTGTAAACTCTGCTGAACCATCCCGGCGACGTGGGGAGGGTCAAATCGGAGAGCCCTATCCCCCACTGAGACTGGAGTATATCTGTAGGTACGTCCACCGTGCTGCAGTTTCCCAAGTCAGCCCGCATGACGTTGAGGGGTATAGTTACAGTCGTGTTGGGGGTTCGAGTAAGTGGAATGAGACATGTAGTATCCACTTGTGCAATAGCACCCTCAGATGTCGACCACACTGGCAGAGGTAGCTGGTATTTTTGGATCTGCGAAAGTGCCAATATCTGTTTTGGAATGTTAATAAATTCCTCTGAACCCAGAGGAGATGTGGTATTAAACACTGTCGTCGCGGCCAAAAATGCGACCCTCTCGGCAGGCTGGCTCGTAACGGTGATGAGACCGGAGACAGCGATCTTGAGGAACGGAATCGTGAGCATAGTCATAGCGCACAAAAAGCCAGCAAGGCTGCTGGCCGTTAACAAATGCAGCAACAGCCCCACATCTGTTTTTGAGGCAGGCGAATACCTGACCGACTTCAGCGGAGGCTGCGGACACTGGTGCATTGCAAAAAAACGGTTCAAGTGTGCTGACACTGAACACATAGGAGGATATTACCCCCAAAACAAAGAGATAGGATGGAGCAGCGTATGTCCACCAGTCTTGCGTCAACGGGAGAAAATCTGCGAACCCCACGTTGCGCTGGCTCTTGCGGAGGCCCACTTCAAGCCCAATGATGGTACCGGCGACAATGAGACCCAATAATAACTTGAACACTGGGTGTAGAATGGCCGGACGCCATACTGGTGCTTTGAAAAAACACCGGTGTAGACTGTGATGGAAGTGAGCAAGCGGAATCAAGCATAAACATTGTTGGATCGCACCAGTGAATCAATTCCTCTGCGCTCCGCTGTGATACGAAACTTCCCCCGGGTTTCGATCCAGAACCAATAATGTTTTAATAGGGCATGGGTATCCGCATTCGTCTGCGTGATAGTGTCCTTTATTATTCTCGAGATATTGTCGTGATTCGATGCAATGAGAATCACCTGCGCGGCCATAGAGGAGGGGTTCATGGGGAGGGAAGTGACTGGACGGAGGAAGTATACTGCGACAACCACACCCAGCAGAACACTCATCGCCGCCTGCACAATTTGTATGCTAGTTGGTCTGGCGACAAGCTGCCAAGTAGGATTTTGTACCATCCCGGCAAGTGGTGATGCAGATGGAGGAGGCGTAGTCATGAATAACACCTGCGCAAGCTCCGAGAAGAGTGGAGGAAACAATGCTGTGCTTGCATTCAAGAGTGTGGCATGATCCATGAGATCTAGAATGTCCAGCTGCTGGGCGTGCGCTATGAGGAACTACGACAGTTCGTTTGTACAAATAAACATTTGAGCGCACGTGACCCCGATTTGCACGTGCGCGCTCCGTCTGTGTATTACACATGGGATAAGCCCACTATAACTATGGGCTAAGTATATTGTGAAGACGACCATGAGCCGTGCACCTGCTCTTTCCCGCTCAAATGATGTGCTTATCTGCAGCCATTTGCTCTCCGGCATGTGCATTCAAGATTGGACTTCGGTGATGCCAACTCAAACTAGTCAATATGGACCGCGGAAGACTGAATACGGTAATTTTTTCTATAACCAAAAAAAGACAAGGGAAATGATAAAAACATACATGCCATGTCAGCCGACCTCCTTGCCTTTCCCAACCTGAGAAGTACACGTCAATCATTCCCGGTCTCGTTGGGTGGATGCTACCTTCTCCTTTTGTAGTTCTTCGGGAGGGCAGCGGTGGCGGTGCTGGCGTGTAGATTGCAGGTGCGAGATCTACGCCCAAAAGTGATTTTGTAAACATTAAAAGGATGGGAGGCAATCCAGACATCCATCTGCAGAGCACAGAGCAGAGGGCGCGAATGGGGACGTGACTGGGCACAAGCAGCAAGTACGATAGGACATGGCCAGCGCTGGACACGTCATGATCAACACATGATCCAGCGATGGCCTCTGAAGCGAACGGAAGAAGTCGGAATATTAAAGCTGTGCTACTCGTTGGGCTACGTGTCGTTTTTCTTGTCTCAAACCACCACAACCCCCTGCATCCGCCCCCTGCCGACCCCTGTGTACACCATACCCCACACTCCCGCCGTCTCCTCACTGCATGACGTGCTAATCACCCTCAGGCGATCGTGGATTGGGGATCCCGGATTATCGAAAGACAACACTTGACTCATGAGCCGCTCATTGAGACTCAGCGTGTGGGCAGTCATGTAGCTACATACTTATGTAATGACATTCAATGTACTTGCGCGCGCACGCAAATTGAGGTCGCGCGCGCAAAATCATGCGCGTGCGCGGAAATCAATCTTTGTACAAACGAACTGTCATAGGAACAACCACGGATCGCAGTCACAAGAGATTGTATTTTCCACATTTCCCCAGAAGATAAAGGGGTCTATTTTCGTTTGAACCAGTTACCGTATTGGCGCGAGGAGGGCTGCTGTTTGTTGCGTTAATCCACTGCAGCATTCCGTTTAAGCTGCCGTCCATCAAGGAGTTGCAAGAATGCGATAACTTGGAGGAGTCAACTTGCCCAGAGAAGGCAGAGGAAGCGGAGACGTCGAGCAAATACTGAGAATATGAAGGGGTGCACTCCACTGTGGACCAGACACAAAGGTGTAGTTTCGAGTATACACCATAACCAGTGCGGTGGTGTATGTAGAGGAACCGGGGCATGTATGATTATACATGCGGCCAACGAGGCATTCAGGTGTATCATCTAGGGCGAAAAACGAGTGAGCAGCAGAGACGAAGTGAATCGAAGATGCCTCATACCATAGCCATTACCACACACAAGTAAGTGGTTTGTGTCGGTGAGCGGATATTTTACGGTGCACCCAGTGGCGTTGACATCCACGAACAGCGCAAACCCAACCGGAAGGGCTGGTATCGGTGGATTGGCCCGGATCGACACATTGCCTCCGTATGAAACTGGAGTGGACAAACAATTGAGGCTGGCGGAATACCCTTGTGTTTGGGCGATCAGCCTGTCTCCAGCCGATGACCCTGAAGGATTCTCGAATGCCTCTAACACAATGTCATCCGACGTTGTCCAATAGGGTCGCGAGAGATTGACCACCTGCCGGCCGAGATATGACGAGACATATTGCTTGGCAACCAGGATGGATGGAAGTCTGTGAGCAGGGAACAATTGAGACTCGTTGTGAGAGTGAAATCGGCTGCAGTCATCTGTATGTTCTCTTGGAGTTGAAACAGTGATGTGGCGACGATTCCAGCAAGCGCCGTCATCCTAGTGTTGCCGATGTCCGGTTCAGTCCAGTTCTTTGCCAAATTCTGCGAACCCTGAACCTGACCTGGGGTCCGGTTCGGGCAAAATGGGCGAACCCCGAACCGAACATTGGTCCGGTCCACCAAGGGTTCAGTTCAGGTTCAGAACAGGTTTGGACCTCAACGAACCGCAAATTTTTCTCGCTTGATTTGGATGTAAATACAATACAAAATGTAAACTATTCATCAAGATCATCCAAGGCAGCGACAACACGCTTGGTCGCATCCTCAGCGGCACTGACATGCTCATTCCGGTACGCACTTTTCAGAGAGGTACCGACGGGCATGAGCCGGCAGAAGACAAGGAAATGTTTGTTGGGAGGAAACCATAGTAAGAGGCGAGTACAAGTATAGGCCCAACGGTCAGAGGTGATGCGCTGGCAGTGTGCTGGCTCTGGGCTGGTGTGGAGCAGCAATTTTGTGTCTTGAATTTTGTTGCTGTTTTCGAATTGCCAACTGTCTGAAGGAAGTTAGAAGACACAAGTTTATTTGCTGGTTTAACACAAAAAAACTTAAGTGAAGCCTGTGACGAGTTGGTGTGGTGGACATTGTGCCACAATTGTGCCAGAAGCAAGCCAGAAGTCAAGGAACACGCGTGTTGCCGCCATCATGATTCACCTGATCTCCCCTGTTGGCTCTAACGTGGTCACGACACCTCTGTTGACGCCAAGACGGTTCGTGTACGCAATTTTTTTTTTTGGCGAATATTGTTATTTTAAGCGAAGAAAAATTTGAGGTTCGCACAGGTTCGGACATGTTCGGACAGGTTCAGAGAAATCCAACAATCTTTGAACCCCGAACCACACCTGGGGTTCGGTCCGGTCCTTTGCCGTTACCTGAACCTGAACCGAGGTTCGGTTCAGGTTCAGAATCGGTTCTGAACCAGACAGCGGCAACACTACGTCATCCAAAGGCCCAGAGTCGTGAGTAGGACTACAATATGCCTATATCTAAATGCAGTCCATAACACGACGATGGGGTTGACACCGATATAATCTAGGAGCCAGCTCCGGTCCGCCAGCGTGGGCCCGCGAGACATGGCTGCCCAGGGAACCAGAATCTTGATCTGCAGATCATACGCGGTGCAAATCCAACTAACAATCATCAATGCGCCGACCGGAACATAGGTCCACAGGAATTGCAAGCCAGTAGATGGAGCATTGTAAGGTGACTGAGGGTGGAGGTAAGAGTAATGAAAACACTTCGAAGAGTTGCAAAGACGAACATGCTGGTTAAAAAGTTCCAAAGCGATTATAAAGAGAAGAAGAAAACCGGCAAAGATACCGGTAGGAAGTGCGTGGAGGAGCTTAGGTGACCAGCGGGGGTACCGGGTGCTGTACACCGTTGACCTCAAACTTGTCACTGTAAAGAGAATTTGTTGTGAGCGGAGCGGCGTCACCAAAAGTCCATCGATTATATGGGACATCCTGTGCATCGAAAGCTGAAGTCTACTTGAGAGGTACGAAGTGGCCCAGAGACGATGGCTATCTCACACCTTTGCCTCAATCCATGAACCAGTTCCACTGGCGAGAGAGAAATGATGAAAACAGCCTGAACGGTCCTCCTGTTGCTATGTAGTTCGTGATCCGTATTTCGCAAGAAATTTTGAGGACATTCAGCAACTTAGGCTGAGCGGGAGGTGAAGGGCAGGAGGGAGATGTCAAAGCGGCCAGATCAATGGTTAGGTTTATTGTTCATCCGTACACCGACAAACAGATGCCGCAAGATGCACATGGAGCGGGTCGACGGAATCTTTTTAACTTAATTGTGGATGTTGCTGGCAGTTACCTGATGCCTCCCCGCAGATATGAAACATGATGGATGTGTGGGAGCAGACTCGTATTAGGTCGGTCGGTCGATCAATGCTGTTTACAAAGAATAGAATCAGTGTCAGACCACACAGATTTCCCGCGCTTCGCGCGATTTACTCTATCACAGACCGACTGCAACTGTTTTCCGGCTGGATTGCGGCATGAACACCTAGTCAGATGTTGTTGAATCTGATTAGCAAGGTGATGCATGGGGCTCATGGGAGAACACCCACCCTCTTGCATGATTCCCAGTTGCGATTCTATTAGTCCTGATCAAGAATTGGCCATGATGGCGAGTGAAAGAACTGTTTCAGTGTTTGGCGCACTCAAATTGACTCAATCGTGTTCTCTGTTTGTCTCCATCAGGCACCGCGTTCCTCGGATCAACGGCCATCATCTTCCCTATTCACTCATACAAATAGTAGCCAATCACGATGCTGCACAGGTCTGTGGCTGTCTGTATGGTTTTTCCATTTTTTTTTCTGGAAGGAATCAGATCTGAGATATCTTTCCGCAGATTATACTCATTTGTCTGCTTCCTGCACACCCCTCTCACAGCCCGGAAGATAATATCTCTAATCCATCTGTCTATCTCCTGCTCTGCTAGACACCCTTTTAGTTTTAGTACTCCTGCATTCTCCGTGGGCTGTCATGCTCCTTGAGCCAGAGGGCACGACGTGAGTGGAAGATCTGCGGCATACAGTACTAAACCGGGAAGCACAACAATCAGACTGTTTCATGGATATTTGCGCCAAATCTCACGCAAATTACTCGGTCCAAATTGTATTCTGGATCGGATTGATATCTAGTCCGTGGCACAATTTACCTTTGGCGGCAACATTCAGTAGCTCTCGAGAACGAGGCAAATCTTTCTGACACCCCAAATATGCTCAAATAATGTAGAAGCACAACTCTTTGACATGATCAATTGTAGTTCTGGGGGTATGCTTTTTGGTGGTTTAACCTGCATATCTGTAATCAGGGACACTGAAAACCCCCAATGCAACAAAATTGTCATATGCCAGCACTGTGAACACAGAAAGAAGGAAAGGCCTGGTAGTCAGGATCAAAGGCTGTGAATTTTGGAACAGCAAACCAATGTGTGCCGGCATCTTCCGATGCGGCGCCGCCTATGGATATAGTGCACAGTAGTTTACTTTACCACATCTGAATTTACCAACTCATTGCATTAGTCTCTTCAATATCTACTTGTAATTGTACTTACCGACTCTTATGGTTTCATAGCTACTTATGCCATTTCCAGTTATATGTACAATGTGCTGTATTTAAGCAGTAGTACAAACAGAATGTACTTTAGTTCCCTGCTGAAAAGTGTCCCCTCTAAGTCACTTATTCATTAGGTTATGGGCCCCACCCTAATCTAAATACTCCACAGATAGCTCTACTCAACAAACCTTTGTTTTCAAACCCTTCTGCCATGACTACATCCAACATGAAGCTCAGCAAATATTTCCTCCGCATTCTGAAATGCGAGGCCAACAGCACCAACTGGAGCATTTACAAACATCGCTTCAGCTACACCGCCGATGCTGCTGAACTGGTTGACCACTTACTGACTCCCATCTCCCTCCCATTCCACCAATGCTGCCGGAAAATGGCCTGCCAACTCCTATTGAGGTGGCCGTGATTGATGTGTACAATGAAAGGGTGGCTGCTCAGTCGTCTACAGCTGGAGTACTGCTGATGACATGCACTGATGAGTGGAATGCAGCAGTACAAGCCACAACCACTAATCAAATCCACATCCTTGTTCCCCCTGGTTGCACAAGACTAAACGTGCCAACAAGTATTCATGTATTTTAGACTTCTTCACAAATTGTGAAGGAGTAGAAAAGGGACACAGATACATCAGTTCGACTGGTTGAAACCCTTAATCAAGCACTCTGAACGAGAGCACTTGACTAACGGTGTGCAAGACTGTTGTGGTGGGATTAAGAACCTCTCTTGGCATAGCCAACCGAGTGCGTCAATCCAACAACATGTTTAGATACCAAGCTTCACAGCTATCATTTGTTCAAGGTCCCTTTTGACCATTCTATAATCCCAAATATAAGCCTTCCAAGGCCACTGATTGTTTAAGGTCCCTTTCAACTGTCCCATAATCCTAAATAATAAGCCTTCCAAGGCTGCTGTAGTGGTGCTGTGTTCTCAATCCAAATCCCAAATCCCTTCACATCTTAATCACAATCCCAAATTATGTGTTTTACTTCCACCAAAGGCCAGACATATTAATCACATTGTGCAAACGAAGCAAAGCTCTTAATAGAACCAGTCCAGGATCACAAGCACAGACTACCCATTGTAACACAAGCCCTAGATCCAAGTCTCTTAACTGAGACTGAGATCTAACACCTGTGCCACCCTGATTGAAGTAACACAAGCCCTGGATCCAAGTCTCTTAATTGAGACCAAGATCCAGTGCCTGCACTACCCCAACTGCAGCAGTGTCCATTCATGCTAGAACTGCCCTGCTTATATACTGTACATTTACGCTTACACTACTCTAATTACACTACATGAGTAAGCTAAAGATCTACAATTTAACTCCTTGTTTCCGATCGGTTGTCTGATTTGACTGAACTTCCAAGCCAAATAGTATTGTCCTGTACTCTGGACCATTGGACTCAGAAAGCACTGAGTCTCCCATTCCTTTAGGCACCTGGAACTCCCTGATCTGCCAAGTGGTTCCCAAGATATAACCTTGTCAATTCTTGATCAAGCCAAGAACCCAAATTGGGATGGTAACGGGGCCGAACCAGTTTAATGGTTAAAGTCCCTTGATTAACACCTTCAGATTCAGGGAGTGTTGGGTATCAGCTTTCTGTAGATACCCTAATCTCCCTGAACTGCCCAGTAGTTGTTGAGATATACCCCGATGAAGCCTTGCCCAGGTCAAGAACCCATATTGGGGTAGCAACATTGATCAGTGATTAACATGTGTCCAGACACATCTCCAGAATAGGCCAAATCAACCACAACAAGGTGTGTTAATCCCACAGTTCTATCTCTGCTGATAGGCACTTGTTATTCAGAGTGGATATTTAGGTTCCCTGATATTTGTTGGCCCACAGAGCCTTAAATCAAGTGATTATAAGGACTCTATTATTAAACCCATTGTATCGAATCTTAATCAGTATGGGAGGTTCTGATTAATGTGCTCTCAGGCAGGCTGATTAAGCCCTCATGCAGGATATGCCTGAACAACCATTCAGGACTCATGTTAATCCGAGAGATGTACATCTAACTTGGTAATGCACAGCAATCCCAACATTAGCAAGATTCCAGGCAAGGCCAGATAACCTGCTTATCAACAACAAGGACCTGAAGACCTACAAGCCGGCCTAGGTGGTGGTCAAGCAGGCCATCGTGTTGATGGCTGTTCTTGCAGTTCAAGGACACTAAACATGCCGCCGAGCTATGGAAGAAGGTTTCAGATGAGTTTGAAAAGAAATCAAAGATGGTTACCATGGATTTATGTTGCAAGCTCCAGGAAGAGCATTGCACCGAGACTGGGGACATACAAACTCACCTCAGGAAGCTCCAGACCCTTCGCATGGATCTAGTCAGCATGGGTGCTGGCCTGGGCAATGAGAACTTCACTGCCATTATCCTCGGCTCCCTCCCGCTCTCCTACAACCCATACCTCTCCGTGATCACAGCAACATCAATGCTGCTTGGGCAGACCCTCAAGCCTGATGACCTCATCCACAGCCTCAACGAGGAAGCCGATCACAACACACTCAAGCAGAAGTCCAAGAAGGATGACCACAGCATTGTGTTCTCCATGGGAGATTACAACAAAGGCAGCAAAAGCGGCCTGAGGTCAGACATGAAATGCTATAACTGCTACAAGAAGGGCCACATCAAGGCAGATTGTTGGGCAAAGGGTGGTGGAAAGGAAGGAAAAGGCCCGCAGGGGAAGGGGAAAGCATGTGAGGATGCAAACACCACCCAAGACGATGATGGCGTGTGGATGGCGCAGGTGGAGTCAAACCTGCAGTCATTCAGGGCCGAGTTTGAGGAGCTCTAATATGTCAGCATCATGCAGGGCAGTGCGATGCAATGCAGCACCACACACGGAAGCACGGGCTACTGGCTGTCTGACTATGATGATGAAGACTTCTTCAAGGACGAAGAAGATGGCACCATCAGCGAGACGGCTTCGATTTCAGTGATGGAGAACTCACTGGACATTGCAAACACCACTGTGGACTTGGACATTAGAGAGTTTGTGATAGCCACCTGTAGCAACCTAGGGGGCTTCCGAGGCATGTGGAGCAGGGTGGCTTTCAAATGACATCACTGTTGGTTCTGTTGGTGTGAATAGATCCCTCAGGTTCATATCCTTTGGTGAAAGACATGCAAAAATGCTTGACAGGCAAGAACAGGCAGGAATGCACACATATAAGCCTGGCAAAGTAATTCAGCATCTCCTGGCCCTCCAGAGGAGAAGGAGATGACAATGATGACAAGGAGGCTAAGGACAACAGCATTGAGGAAGAAAACAATTGAAAGGAACACAGGGTTATAATGGGACAAGCCACCTAGAAAAGCCACCTGGAGCTGGAGCCACCCCACTCCACATGCCTTGGTGGCCACCCAGGTGGATCTGCACAAACTCTCTATTGAATACACACCTTCAGAACTCAATGGTGTCAAATGCTCCTTGCAGAGGCAACACGTGCTCATACATACATACACCCCGATGAATTTCCCTGCGGGTCCGGACTGCGCGGGCAGAGTGCGAGGCGTGAAAGACAGGGGGCGGGGAAATCCCTATCGGCGGGATTGATGGGGGTGGTGCGCTGGGCAGTAAAAAAGCGGAGAGCAATGCTGGAAGGGAGCTGTGATAGATTATGGAGGAGAGATGTATAGGGTACGTACTGTAATAACGAATCGACTGGGAAGGCCATTTGGGTGGGGAGAGAGTGGACAGACAGGGGCAAATAACAACAACAAACTGACTGCGGGTCCGTGCACATTGACAAGCTTATGTCTTTTGATGGGAAACCGGAGAAATATAAGCCACTGGGCTGTGCATGTAAATATCTGCAAACAGGTTTTGATGGGAAGCATTGTTTCTGATGGGAAACCGGAAATATACTGTAGAAGTAAATATCTGCAAACAGGGATATTGGTTTCCTGTAAATATTATACCTGTAGCCGAATATATAGCCAAAAGCAGAAGTGAAGGCCCTACATATATATATATGCAGTGGCTGGCAGGCCTACCAGGAATAGGATATATATCTATGTACCCCCACAGCCACAGCAGGGTACATTGATATAAAGGTACAGCTACACCTCCCATTGGCTCGCTTATGTAGGTGGCTGTCGGGATGTGTCCCAACATCACATTTCCCATTGGGGTTCTGTCAAAATTTCTTGACAGCCCCAGGCTGGCACACTGGGAGATGGTGAAGCACATTCCATTACCTTCAAGGCACAAGGGACTGGCACCTCACGTACAGCGCAGGGAAGCTCAGGTTGGAAGGAGATTCGGATTCAGACAGGATGTTCCAGGAGCACAGGCGAGCAATCTCAGGCTACATATTCATTATTGATGGTGGAGTTCCAAGAAACAGGAGCTTGTCATGCTCTCAACCACTGAACTGAGGCAGAGTACATCACCATGACCCACATGATCAAGGAAGCCATTTGGCTCCATTAACTCATCAGCAAGTTATTTCACCCGCTCAAGCACCCTATCACCCTTCACAGCGACAATCAGTCTGCCATCACGCTTGCCTATTCCGACATAGGCCAATTTCATGCCTGTACGAAACACATTGACATATGCTATCATTTTATCCACTAAGATGGGTGACATCCAGATCGATCTAATCACGTGAAGCATTACTGTGACGTGACAGTAACGTGGGAAAGCGCGAAATTTCAGAAACAAAACACAAAATCATATTTTTCGGTCCTTTAAACACAAAGAACAAAGAGAAGAAAAAAGTCGCAATATACCAGCTATCCCTCCTTCCTATGCTTCCTCAGATCATCAAGATAATGAGGAGAAAGAGTCCTATGACCCCTATATTTTTTATTGGCCCAAGCTGCATCTGCTCCATCAAGCCCACAAAAGTCGGCATCTGCAAACCTTGAAGACCGGACAGCAAACCGGTGCATAGACACAGGTGGAACTGATTCAAGGGCTTCAAGCATGTTCTGCTCCAAGTCCTCTTCTGATGAAGACTCAGGGAAAATTCTATAGATCCATTTTGCATATCCCCAGCATTGCTCAATAAAATTGAGCTCTGGATGGAATTTGGGAAAGTAAATAACCTCATAGGCCCGCTTTTCACAATGCTCCTCTAGCATTGATTTTTGCGCCTGAACAAAGAATCTGGGCCTTTGACTGCCCTTTCTTTCTTGGCATATGTGCAGCAGATGTAAGAGATGTAGCAGGAAGGTCAAAGTAAAGAGGAAGTGTGGTAAACATGTGTTGAAGGTAAGGCAGAAAGTGCAGTAAACATGTGTTGAAGGTGAGGCAGAAATGCGATGATGTAGTCATGTGGTCGTGGGAATTACCCTTTTAGGAAGCGCGAAATTTTTGGTCTCAATATATTTGTGTGAGATGCATGCTCTTTGTGATCTGAGCATTTTTCCAAAAAAGACAATAAACTTTTTTTTGAAGATAGCTATTGAAAATCTGCCACCACAGAATTGTAGCTACACTCAAGCTCTACATTTCTGTGGTTTTAGTTTGTCTATCAATTGCTTTGGCATCAACTAGTGTAGCTCACAGTCTGTGTCACACTGTGACATCATGTGATTAGATGGATCTGGATGTCACCTATCTTATGTCATTGAGGACAAGTCGATCCACCTCATCTATTGTCCCACTGCCAACATGGTCACTGACACTCTGATCAAGGCCCTTCTGAGCACCAAGGCAAAGCACTTTGCAGCCACCCTCAGACTTTGTTCAGTTTGAGGGGGAGTGTTGGAATGGCAAACCAATGTGCACCGGCATCCTCCAATGCAGTGCCACCTATGAATATAGCGCGCGGTAGTTTACTTTACCACATTTGAATTTACCAACTCATTGCATTAGTCTCTTTGATATCTACTTGTAATTGTACTTACCAACTCTTATGGTTTCATAGCTACTTATGCTGCTTCCAGTTATATTTGTATTTAAGCAGTAGTACAAATGGAATGGACTTGAGTTCCCTGCTGAAAAGCATCCCCTATAAGTCACTTATTCATTAGTGAAATGCGGCCACAAACATCGCAATTTTGAGGGCTTAACAGGAGCTTTTCGCACAAATCCTTTTGTGAACAGGATAATAAGATACCCTACTATGCTCATATAATTTTTGGACCTAGTTGGAAGCCTGAAAGGTATGTAATTCCTAGTGTTGCGCTTCCTGGTTTAGGACTGTACCTTAATGAGTTTACTCTCTTTGATCCTGTTGATTGATGTGCTCAGAACTAGAGAGTAGCACAAATAGCAAATATCACGAATATTCGTGCCAAGCCATTTGTGAATAACAAATATTTATATTCACGAATGGATGTGGCTGTGCTATTCACGCGAATGCGAATATCAGTTTTCAGGAAAGTTGATATTCGCGAATATTTGCAGCTGTAATACACAGCTAAAATTTCAATCAAGCATAGTAAATTTGGGTCTGTTTAACATATCTCCTCTCTGGAACCATAACACACTTCATTTACACCAACTAGATCTGTAATTCATATGCAAACCAACCACTTTAGAGACATCTTTGCTTTGGCAACTGCTTGACAGGTTGAACACAGCAAGTTTGATGGTCCATCAAATGGTTGAATATGCAAGACAAGGGCTTGTATGAGTCCTTGACAATGTTTAAACTCATAAGATAACATAAAAGTGTCCTCAGCAACTCATCGGTGGCTACTAAACCCCCGAATTCTCAATGTATTCACTGAATATTCATATTCATGAATATTCGCCATCAATATTCGTACAAATGCGAATATCAATTTCTAGGTTTTGGCGAATATTCATATTCGCGAATATATATTCGTGCTACTCTCTACTCAGAACCTATATAAGAAACACACAAATAACCCCACTTGACTCGTGATCAGCACAGAAACAGTCCAGGGACTGTTCCAACAACCAACAAACAAATCAAACAGCAATATCTGCACGTTTCCAGAGATCCCGACAAGTTACAGCCCCTAGTAAAGGGCCTTGTAAAGGTTGTAGGGAGAGGTTTCGTATCTCAAAGAGACGAAGAGAAAACTGCATAGAACATGTTTTTAGACACAGTGGAAACATAGTTTCCAAACAAGATAGATTTATAGCTTCGCAGCATGTGTGTGTGTGTGTCCAAGTGACAGAGAAACAAGTTTAAAGTAGTCCCATAGACTCAAGTAAGGCCCCTAGCTTATAGGCCAAGAGTGTTCACAGAGCTTTTCCTAAAAGGTACTTTCTGAGCAGTGCACAGCAGTCACATTTCCAAAGTTTTCCCTAGATGGTACTTTCTGAAGCCTGCTCCACAAACAAAAATAATGTTTCTTTCAACAGAGTCTCAGTTCCAACAGATTCACAGAGTTCTTAACAGTCTCCAGGCAGAGCCCAAGTGCATTTCCAGAATAATATATGATTCAGAAACAAATAAGATTTCGACTAATAATGCTACTCTAAGAGAGTGCATTCGCTGAGGATCCCAGATCAACCCAATGCGCAAGCATATAGCCTACTAGTTCGGGGGAAGATGCTGTGTCCATCGTAGAAACACCTCCAGATACTTATACAACCACCAAGACACAATTACAAAGCCCAAAATACAATCCCAATGAGTCAAATGTCTGTTTATCCGTCTCTTTAACTGTGTTTCCGTTGGTTGTCCTTCTGAGTGTCACCTCCCATTGGTTCCCAACTGTGAGCACACCATGTTCCCTTGCCAATTACGAGGCAGGAACCTGTCAGCAGCACCCCTGTATTATTCAGAGGGTGTGTTGATCACCGATAGATCGGCACTGCACTCATTCGACCTGTTTCTGCTTCAACTCAACTCTCCCCTCTGTTACAAGTGCAGAAGTTGATAATACTCCTTTGCAGGTTTCGGTAGATACCCATTGCTGTGGTGTTTCCCAGAAAGGGTTCTTGAGAAAGAACCTTAGAACACCTTTAGAGTTGTGATCCAGATCCACGGAATAGCCGACCACCTGTTTCGGTGTATCCGCATTTGATGGAAACTGGCAACTTCTAGCAACTGAAACACTTGTGACCCAACACGTTCCCTTAGCGTCTCAACACAACACAATACATTGCCCAACTCCCGTTCCTTTGATCTGTTTCCGTTGTTTAATTGGATGTTGGAAACAAGTCAAACAAAGTTCCTTGACTTGTTACTTGGCTGCACGTTCCCTTATGGTTTTCAGGGCGAGACTAGCCAATGGACATTCTAATTCCTTAGAATGTTCACCCATTTCTCTGTGGTTCACCCAACAGCTACCAGGAACCAGTACTGTTGTGTAGAAACAACAGTTTCAGCAATGAGCACAATCAGAAACACGCAAAATTACGTGTATCCAACTATGGCCCAATTACTGGCTTATCACCATCTCCTCGAACACTGATGCGGTGATGGGAACTTTGACCTGACCTGCAAATTACTTTGCGTTCCGTGGTGTGTAGACAGGCATGGGCATGGCTGCATTCTTTTCATTATCAAATTTAATTCACACGTCCGAGAACTTTGACCCGCCACCGGCCATCATCATCTAATTGCTCACTCATCCAATTGCGCTGCTCTCTGCCATCGACCAACATCCACATCATGTCTCCTGCCCATTGCAAGGCCCTGCTTGTCGATCCTGTCTTACTGTCTCTTGATGATCCCCGTGAGCAATTAGCTTTCACTCTTCTAGCAGTACTATCAATACCCTCTCTTCGCAAAAGTCCCTAGATGTGGTGCTGGCGGTGTATCAGGGATTATTGACTTGCCACTTCAACGGCCTCTGAATAGTCTGATGGCTATTGAAGAAAGATATATGAAGTCAGAATTGTTACAACCACTTTAGGGCCGGCTGAGATATCATGCTGCTGGATACCAGTTGGAATATTGTGCTGCTGGATACTGGGAGGAAGTCGAACTGATTAGATTGTACTGAAGACATGTTACCGAGTCAACCATTACCATTGTTACTCAGGCAGACCGTTAGAAAGATGTGATCCTCCCATCAAGGCTAACTGATATGAATGATGAGGATTGACACTACAGTATCGGGCTGCCAGATATTTCACTGGCCACTATACTAGTTCAGACATTGTTGAGCCACTAGATATTTAATTAAGCTGCTGGATATTTACTACAAGTTCCACTGAGCTTGTGAAGTGTGGGACTGATTCAGAAGTTGAATAGGACTTGACTGAAACTGACTTCATCAGTCAGAAAGATGGAAACCAAGACAACTAACCACAACTTATGGTGTGCTAGAGAAATACATGTGGAATAGCCCCGGTAGCAGGTCATAATACCCATGTTTGAGAATGTCTTCTACACCATTGGCCATTCACTACTTGGGCTCCCACCCCTTATTGTTCCTATTCATTCTGTCTGTCTCTTTTACTTCTTTCTAAAATGTATAGGAGCCAGTTGTGTACTCTGTATTAGCCAGTAAACTATCCCCCAGATATACAGGCAATATAGTAGACTCTAGATTTGTGAAAAGCAATCAGATAGATTTGAAGATTTGAAACCGTGGTGTGCAGGATTGTTTGAACCTTTGTGGATGCAGGCATTTCCCATAAGACCATCATAGCCTGGTTCTTCGCAGCGGTGAATAAGTCGGAGAATTGGGTCTTTGCCGTGAGCTAGTTTAGCTGGCAGATTCATGACCAAGAGTATGAAAAAAGTCATTGATTCATGCCGTACTAAATACATGTCCTGTAGTCCAAGCATTGTCAAAGAAGGAGACTAAGCTGGAAAGTGGTAAGGTAGGTTTCTGCTACAAGAGTTATGCCGCCCCAGGTCTGTCAAAGCTGCCAAAGCAGCCAAAGCATCAAAGCAGCAGGGTGCAAGTAGTATTTGAGCTCTAGTGAGGAGGGAGGCTAGGTCCAAGGAGAATCAACTGGGCTGTCTAGACAGAGAGCGAGTAGAATGGCAGGCTGGCAGGAAGTCTATAGCAGCGGTGGCAAGTGGTGGGAGATCAGAAGTAGCCGACAGGACGGGTTGGGTTGGGTCTGCACAGCATGTGTCAGCGGGTCGGGTTGACCCAACCCAACTGCCCCATATATCTGATGTGCTGCAGGTACAAGTTTGGAGAACTCGGTACCACCCATTGCTAACAAAATCTGGTATGTGTCTGATGCCAGCTGAATGTTACAGTGGCCACTTGAGCTTAAACTGTAAGGCTGTAAGTTTTTTTTTTTTCACTCAGCTTGGCCTGCTTATTTTCGCTCAAGCTACTTAACCTGGGCCACTGCTTAAGCTGCTGGAGAGGGTTAAAGCATCCCAAAATTTATTATAAATGTACACCATTTAGGGTACTGTAGTATTACAACCACTAGTTCATGGGGTGTCACCCGTCACCACAAAGTTCACTGGATTGAAAGTTCACATCTCGGCATCAGCCAACAATTCCCATAAAAGGTAATTCGACGAATGCCGGAGCGAAATTTCGCAATTTTCTAGGCCCATTTGGGCCAGGAAAACTCATTGTCACTGTCACTGACCTTGATTAGCTCAGTTCACAGGTCTCCGTCACCCGTCACCTGAATTAGTGGTCGTAATACTACAGTATATACAATTTTTTGCAGGAGCTTAAGCCGCTTTAGCCCGCTTGAGCATCCCCGGACCGTCTCAACGCAGGCCACTTAAGCAATCCTAGGCAGGTTTTATGAATGTATCCGGCGCTACATTCTACCAATCGAAATTTGTGTCATATCAGGCCTAGATGGAAACAGACTATCACATAAGATGTAATCACCCAAAAGAAACCCACCGACGCAACGAGACAGTAGTGGTTCCACCGATGTTCGATGAGCGGATATATCCGACAGTGTTTCACAAGCCGGAATTGAGTTGGATAGAACCTGGAGACAAGAACATGTCAGATGGAAGATAACCGCTCAAACAACAGCACCAGAGCACAAAATTCGAACCAATATCCACTGGCTGCACAAGCAACTTGCGGATACATCCACAACACGTGGTTTCACGAGCCGAATTTCGGTCAGGTTGATCATGAACCTGGACAAACACAAAATATTGGATGGAATAGCGAGGTGCGAGAGGTAGGCCGGCACAGGATCCGGCGGCGGGGACGGCCATCCGAGGGCGGAGCAGGGCGGGGCGAACATATCCGCCAGGTGCGCGTGTTTCCCAAATGGGGACATGACGCATATGACTTGGGGATATATTGCCGTACAAGATAAATACCCTAAGAGGCCTTTTACGTAATTTGGGCGGACCTGCCACAACACCAGTAACTAGCCGACTATGCACTACATTAGTACAGTGATATGTTGATCAAACGCCTAGGCAGATGTGTAATTAAGCAGTGGATAACGTCAGCTATTTCTAGGACGAATAATTGGCCATCACCCCTATCTCCTCCCCGACAGGTATTAGCGGCACTCCAAAAAGACTGCATCCAAATGTCAACGGTGTGTACATGATGTTACACTCACAACTGCTCCTTACGCCTTAGAATGTCTCCAGGGGACGGTCCTGCCGGGGATCAAGCTTTCTGACCGGGAGAAATTAAATTAGTATAGATTATTGGATGCTCAAAGAAGTCGTACAACTTGAACGGAGGTGTGGATGGTGCGATGGACATCTATCATTCAAGGTTGGAACTCGTCCGTTTAATCGGAAACAAATAATACGAAACAACGCACGAATAGCGCACGAGTCGTCTGTGGCCCAATGGGTGAATGTCGGCAGCTCTTGTTCCCCGGCGGTCGTCGCAGGACCCGAAGACGTGCCCGTCGTGGAGAAAGACTTTGCTGACTTCCGGATATTGAGATTTGAAAGCTGCGAGATGGCCAGCGACGTTCCAGATCAATCTAGATATGGGAAGGAAAAAGCGAACCAAAGTAATGACGTAGACGCGTCTGAGGGGGTACAAGACAGCCACAGGGACTGCCAAGGACCGATGAACAACACAGTGCTAATCCAATTCAAACAACGGACCATTGCTCTCCGGATTTATGTAATACCTGGGTTCGCGGTCCTGTAAGTTTGATCGAATACTTCGAGCAGGTGGTGCAACTTACGAGATTAGACCCGCTCCGGCGAGCGTCGCAGCAGCAGCCCCGCTCTGGATTGTTACCGCGGTCAGCCGGTCGAGAGTGCTATTAGTGCCTCAGCCACGCAGGTAAATGAATTACCATATTGCACACCTCCGGGTCTCTGTCAGAATCCCTCTGGCCTTTCGGAACTCCCAGAGTAGGACTAACGTAATACCGGCGTCCACAGCGAACTCGGTTACCAACCACAACCTAAGTAAATCAAAAGCACACAAAATACGCGGTGGTCATGGATGAATGAATGCCAGAAGAGGGAAATTAACGGTAAGGGACGCACACTACGGGGATCTTGAACATCGGGCGATCCGCCAAGGAGGTGTCCAAGGTATGCAGCGTGAGCACGGTCATGGTATCGGATGCAAACAGACCGCCAAACTGCACAGGAGGTACTGTTGACTTGAGGTGACAAGCAGAAAACAATGATTTGCACACCGAGATGATTATGGCGAAAGACAGGAAAAGAGCGACAAGTGTTTTTCGAGTACTGGAATTCGCCGTAATTGAACGAACTATGGAGAGAAATGGATGGAGAAGGGCAATGAAGCACGTACAAGCACCAATATCGGAAGACAAGAAAGGCTTGAACCAAAATACCAAGCACGCCGGTGGTGAAGCCATACAATGGAATGGGCTAGGCTGTTGCAGTTAATCAATACAGAATAAATGGAAAATTGACGTACCCAGTGTAGGTTGTCGAGGTACTCTGCATTGCCTGCAATCATCCAGTAGACTATGAGTGGGAGTGGGGGAAGATCGTTTTGGGACATACCAGCATGTGTAATCGTGTACTACACAGTCATACAGTCCCCAGTCTTCTGGTATAAAAGGTCGACACTCACGAGGTATACGCAGATATAGTCACCAACGATTCCCAGGGTGTCAACAACCAAAGCGATCGTTACCAACGTCTGCAAAAAACTGCGTCCGGGGAGAACGAGGCTACAATTAAGAAGGAAATACCTTGAACTTCCAATTGTCTTGTTCGAAGTTTCGAAAGTAGTACCAAGTCTGAGTGATTTCGAACATATACAGAAACTGACGGCTAACTTCAGGTCGCTTAAGAGTGTACAGAAAAATCCGGGGCTTACAGAGCTGGCCCAGGTTGCAATGAGGAGGCACCTGCCGGACAAATTAACTCGCAGGCTAAATAGCGCAAACAAGATTTACCCGGTGACAGTGTCAAGAGAGGGGAGATTCATTGGGAGAATGGTCAATCAGTTGCCGCCTTCGTCATTAAGTACCCAGCTAAGGACCACGGCATCCGTTTACGTCTGTCAATTCCAACACCTTGCGCCGATTAATCTCGGCGAAACGAGCTGTTAACTCAATGTTTTCAGTTGGCGGCCTGGCCGCGGCCACGAATAGTCCACGAATTCGGTGGTTTTCTGGGGCGACCCTGAATCTTACTGTATAATAAGACGTGATACCCGGTCGTGGAGCCCAGTGGATGAGTATAATTTCCGATGATCGATCAAATCTATGCCTGTTCAGGAAATTTCTCCGGTGTTCGGCTCCAGTGACTACCCTTACACCGCCAAAGTGCTGTCAGGCCGTCTCCAGGTGAGATCGTCAGCTGGATCCCAGAAAACACATCAGCTGTTACCAGCTGTAAGGGGGGTGGAATCCAGCTGGATGGTCCAGGCTGAATTCCCAGCTGGCGAGAACACAGAAAATCAGCTAGAAGTTGAGTTTCTCTCCCAGGTGTAGGGTGACCGGTGCGGTGAAAGTAAAAAAATTAAACTACGGCATCAGTAAAACATCAGGTTGGCTTTCGCGTCTTCCATCTTTCAGAGACGTCTTTCCCAGTCTTTGTTTTTCGGAACAGGTCTTTCGTGTTTGACTGAGCATCTTACAGTATCTTTGTCTTGCAGAGCCATATCTTGGTCTTTTGTGACCATCTTTCAAATTCATGCCATCTGCGAATAAGATTTGTCCTATGTAGATATAATAACCAGCTTGAGTATGTACTGCGACGAGTCGACGAGGACAAGTGATGGTGCTGAAACCCTGAAAACTGACAAGTCCCCCATCGGCCTTGGCATCAGCTGCAGAAGGTCCGTGCGCCATCACATGTTTCGCGTGGTGGATTGACTTTTGATGGCACTTCTTTCCCTCTCCCACCATCTTTGACGCCTCCACAACACCTCTGTCCTCCCCCACCTGCGGCCATGGTCGCAGATCTGTGCAACTCAGATGCTCTAGTCCCCCTATCCCAGATGCTCTAGTTTCCTGAATCTCAAGATCATGGTTGACCTACCGCACCTGCGCTGTCACTGCCGCTTCAAGAGCAGGCTTACCTACCATAATCTCCGGTCCTTTCGTTGGTGCAGCACTTCCTCGTCTTCCAGGAGGTCATCCCTTAGTTCACAGCTGTCGTCTCAAGTCCATCTCAAGCTGTCTCAAGCATCAAGCCCATTGTCTCAAGTCCAAATCTGTCGCCTCAAGCTCCAAGTCCATCGCTTCAAGTTTCAAGTTTGACTCAAGCTTCAAGACCATGTCCTTGGAACCGGTCAATATCCAGTTTACATTGAGGACTCGGGGCCAAAATTCTGGGATTCCCTCGATGCCGACCTCCGCAACCGTGCCAGCGGAAATGCTCGCAAGCTTAACAAGTACGTCAACTGATTGATCTATCCTCTCGACTGACTGCGCCACCCACCCATGGTGTCGACGACTACAGCATCCCCAGCGACATCGTTGATGAAGTCCAGCACGAGGTTGATGCCACTATCAGTGCCGCTGCCACTGACAAAGCGGCCACCATCCCCGCCGTCGCTACGGAAATGGGGGACCCTGACGAGGACTAGCACTAGCGCTCAATAGTTTTTACCGTCAATATATTAAATTTTTCGTGCTGTTAATTATTCGAGTGATTACATGAACTGTCTGATAATCCCCATGTTGGCTTGCAGCACGCACCCAGCCTGACTCGTCAGCAGGTCTCCAGGAAAGCTGGGTCCACCATGGATCCATTTACTCCTTCAGCCGATATTCAGCCGACAGGAGGGTAGGTACCAGCCGGTCCTCGCACATGGTGCACATAACCGCTCCAGCTGATGGCTACATGACGGACCATTGGCGGTGTAGGAAAAATCAGGGTCGACGTTACTCGTGAGTTGGGCAAAACATCGAGGCACTTGCACGTACTTGCAGGTTTTGATTATAATTGGATTCTAGCTGTGCATAAACTGACCGCCAGTAGCGCGGGGGAAACGGGGGAAGGTACAGGGGCATGTCACAAATTTATTTATTTTGCTATCGGGCCTGACAGAAGTGTCCGATAAGGGCCCGATGGCATACCATCGAGCACGGTCAGTGCATGATCGGAACCGGAAAGGTACGTCAACCAAGATCGGGCCCGGTCGGGCTTCCATCGGGTGCGGTCAGACGTGGTTGGGGCATATAACGGTGTATGGAAAGGCTTAATTTAATTCAGTACCATACATGAGCTGTAGAGTTCGAAGTAACATGTCTCCATCCACTACATCAGCGAAGAAATGCAATCGAGAGTGAGAGCGAGATGGTGGGCTTGGGAGAACGGGCACAAGCGCACCGCGGATTACATACTTAGTCCATGAGCAGGAATGAAAAGTTCTTCTCCTCGTCATACACGGCACATCCATATCATACCATACGTTCTTCATGTTCTGGACAATCGCAGCCGGACGGTATTTTGCAGCGGATGAGCGAGCGCAGACGCGCGCAAGCGAGGTCAGACTTGTCTCGGTTAAAAAGAACGCAATCATACCGAGGGCCGCTTTTATAACAATTGTTGTTGCAGCGCAAGATGTCTTCGCATTCCATCCAGTCGTCCTTGGACTGGAATGTGATGTAGACACATCGAAAAGTTTCAACCTAAGCAATAACTCAATGGAATATCAGTTTAAACGAAAGTTGAACTCACCTCAATCCGATCCTGTACAGTCAAATATTCCGCCGGGAACTGACCATGTAGAAAATCACGCAGCCGTGGATCGAATAAGCGATATGCCGGATCGTCACCCGCATGGAGATCCTGGTAGCTGCGACGGTCCCCGCTTCGCAGAACTGAGCCAAAAATCCATTGGTTATCACAACTTGCCGGTGGTAGCTTGGATTTCGGAATGCGAAGTTCCGATTGTTGTTTACATTGACCAGTCTCTCTCTGTTGATTTGTAGCTTCATTGTCGTCCACACCCTCGCCGCTCAGATGCCGGAAGAAATCGTCTACGATTAAACGGGTGCGCGCGATTGCTTCCTGGTCTTCATCTTCATTCACAATCTTTTCCGATATTAAATTAACTGTTATACACGAAAAAAATGTCGCACCTGTCCCTCTGCCTCGCGAAAGTTTGTTTTATTGTAATGCTGAGCAATCTCTTGGTGGACCCCTTCACCAGTCCGCATCTTCGCGTTTCACAATACTCCCTTGCTCCAAATGTCTTGAACAGCACGGACGATGAAGTGCTACTTTGGGAAGCGAAAGTTTTTGTTATAGTCTTTCACTCCAAAAAATGTGAGGTATCTGCACTCCTGAAGATGCTCCTGATACCGCTAGTATATGAATGAGAATAAGAGAAACAGAAATTGTACCTGATATGCAACAGATGAGTCGGACAGATTTGGCAACTCGTATGGCGAGTACTGGAAACAAATCTAGGGCTTCCAATATTCCCCGTTTCAGCCGGAGTTTATCTGTGACTAATATTTCGACTGATACTCAAAGTATCAGTGCTGGTTTACGTGCATCCGAAGATGCCGTATTAGCGGCAGTATCGGCCGCGGACCCGATACGGAAAGAATCAGCGCGGCTAAGACTATCACCTGATTCCCGCCATATCAGGCTGGCGGCTGATACTGCGGCTGATACGGCATCTTCAGCAGACGTAAACCGGCACTGATTCTCACAGTCAGTCGTAATATCACCCACCAACTCCGGCTGGAACGGGGAATATCAGAAGACAGGACCCGATACGGAAAGAATCAGCGCGGCTAAGACTATCACCTGATTCCTGCCATATCAGGCTGGCGGCTGATACTGCGGCTGATACGGCATCTTCGGCAGACGTAAACCGGCACTGATTCTCACGGTATCAGTCGTAATATCACCCACCAACTCTGGCTGGAACGGGGAATATTAGAAGACATTTAATTGTTTCTGGTACTCGCCATACAGGTTGCCGATTCAGTCCGACACATTTGTTGGATATCAGGTACAATTTCAAGCACTCTTATTTTTGTTCATATACTAATGGTATCAAGAGCATCTTCAGGAGCACTGATACATCACATTTTTCGGAGTGTTTGGAGACTCTCTGTGTTGTATGGCTCAGATGCGCACAAATAGCTAATATATATACTACTCACCTCACACCAATACTCGTAAGTTCTGATTAACTTCTGGAATACCTCAATACAGCTATCTGTCATTCCACGAGTCCACCCATCATCCGAAATTGGAGCAATGTCCGGGTGCAATATATGAGCAAGCATTTAGAAGGGAGGAGCTGCACAAGAACGACGACAATGCGTATAGGAATTTCAGATCAGAAGACACACACCTTGAGTATATCAAAATGTGTTTGGCCATCCATAAAGTCCTTGGTGGCCCAATCATCGATATGTTTCAAGTTACGCCAGTGCGGAAATTTATCCATTCTATGAGCTCCTTAGGTTGAAGAGAAATGCAGAATAGGGGCACTTACATGTCTGTCATTTCTGTTGGAAGATGCAGTTCTCCGAGTAGGTCTAGGATCAATGGCCACAGATGATGTCCCCATTTCCCAGGCTCGTTGAAGTGCAGCAAGTTGTAACTAACTGCTTGGTACAGATTCGAAAAGCGAAAATTCCACATGAAATGCTACACAAGAGCTGAGTGCATCGGCAGAGTAATACAAAGATGAAGCATACAACAACATCATGCAAGCCATGTTCCATCAGAAATTTCTCCTGCATTGCATTTAGTGCATTTTGAGCAAGGCAAACAATGGCCTGCATATTTGATGAGGTATGAGCCTCAAATGTTCACTGTAAGTAGTGAAGTATTTCTTGTGGGGCAAGACAGCATGGACACAGGAATTTTACGCGACCAGAACCGCACTTTTTGCATTTGTAATAGTCTGATTATAGTATAGGCTTATTTCTAAGAGTTGGTATACAGTCTTGGTATAACTGGCTGGGTCAGGATCATAGAGTAACGGGTACAACAAAGGGTAGGGAACTACCCTGTGGACTGGCAGTGCTCGCCTCGAAAACTGTAGAGGAACATGTAGCCCACCCCCACTGCAATGCTCACTTTACCCATCGCCGCTGCTGTTCCACCCGCTGCTGTCCCCCCTGCCACCACTGCACCTGCACCTCCCCTGCCCACCACCATTGCCACTGCCCCTGCCACCCCTGCCACTGCCCCCGCTGCCACCCCCGCCTTCCCCTCTCTTTGGCTGATGGCGGATGGCCTCCCCCCTCGCGGCTCATACACCCCAACCCCAGCCAGCGGCTTCCCCCCATCGTGTATTCCCTGGAGCAGCTGTTCCAAGGCGTACTGGCCACCCTTATCCGAATGTATGAAGAAGTTGCCTTCCCCAAGTTTTTCCTGGTTGTGAGTGGCAGCAACGGTGAATGGTGTGGTCATGAAGACACACAAACTCATCTGCAAGGAGGATATACCAACGCCGACACAGCGACACACCTTGTAATTCCGACACACGGCAGAAAACCGACACACGGTAGAAAATCCGACACACAAAGATGATATCTCACAAAAGCTGACACATTTGTGTGGGCTTTCAGCAAATACGACACGGCTTTCAACAAACCCGACACAGCTTGTTTTGGAAAGGTGGTTGAACCCTGTGTCACGGTGTGACCCGCGCTCTTCCTCTCTCCCACCACCATCCGCGATGTACTAGCGCCCGACCAAACCCGCAGTACATTGTCACGTCGAGGGGAGCCGCGGTACGTCCATCGTTTTGTGTCCAGGTCGCGTTCCTCGCATGTACCTGGTGCTAGCCCAAAGAATGTTGCCGCCGTCAAGCAACACACGGTGCCTTGCAACTATAGCAATGCACGCGGACGCTGTAGGAATGGGTAGCCAGCACCGTCTCGGTGTGCCCCTTCTCATCGCTATTCCGAAGCACTTGGGAGGGCAACGGGGGCAGCGCGCACGGATTAGGTGGTGGCACGGAGTGCTCTGCAGATAAGGCTGCCTCTTGAAGCGTGCCAAAGGGAAGGAGAAGTGCCGCACGAGGCGGTGATTGCAAGGGCAGTCTAGAGGTACATTTTTACCACCATATGCGGGCTGAGTGGTGCGAAGCGGCTGCATATGCTTCTGGGGGTCACAATCACTGCGGCCGATTGTGCATCTCTTGCATAGTACGTCCCCTTTAAGTTGTAATATCTAGTTGCCATTCAATGTGAAAATTTGGCCATATTCATCGCGTCTATGCCACGGGTTAGTGAGTTAATGATCAAATTGAACAGTCGCAATAAAGCTACTTTGCATGATTTCGGTGCGTATGAGCAAGGAGTGGACCATGTAAAAAAGTTAGGTTACTGGAAATATGATCCCATCACCATGAGGATCGCGATACGCAAGCTGGAAGTAAGTTGAACCAAGTACGAAAGAGTGCAGGGTTTTGTGAGATATCAACACGGTGTGTCGCATTTGCCGCAGCGTGTCGGATTTCAAAAATGTGTTGCTGTGTCGGGTTTTAGGGAGCCTCTCTGCAAGGCCATCAGCAACTACATCAATATCAACCCCACTGCCTTCACCCTCGGAACCCTGCCCACTGCCGCAAACAGATCCAGCCCAACGCTCTGGCTTGTCGCCAATATACCTGACCCCCTAGCACAAGTGGTTGTTGATGCCCGCATGCTGTCCTCTACGAGCATCACCGTCTACACCCTCCCCTACAATATGCCCATCATGGGCTTTGTAGGTGTCTTTGCCGGCTTTACGCTGCCCAACACCGTCATGAGTGCGAACACTGCCTGGGGCCTCATTGGCACTGCAATCAAAGCCAACAACAAGATTGCACAGTTCGTGCAACCCACCGCGACACATTTGGACCCCAAGTCTCCTCTGGGGAGCCTTGGAGAGCCTTCCTCGTGTCCGTCACTGTTCATGGCATCGTCCTCATCGTCAATGACGCCAACACCGTCACATGGCACCTCCACGTCACCCCCCCCTACCAATGACCGCAAATCTTGGAGCCAGCTCCACTGCCTCTTCGGCAGGCTTTACGGTACAGCGCAACTCCAAGAGGCTTTTAGATGCCACATTAGTGTTGCCGCGACTTAACTAAAAGTCATTTTGAAGTCAAAGTCGCAGCCGACTTGAGTCGAGTCGAGCCGAGTCGACCTGACAACTCAGGTTGACTTACAAGTCGACTTGAGTGACTCGAAGTCAACTTAGTGGTTCAAATTCTAGAAAGGTGTGCTGAGTCATTTACAGTACAAAAAAAGCAATTTCTTGAATTTTGGTGAACCGTGATCTGAGCGCGTGACACCCTGGTGACACCTATCACGTTTTCGTGATTTTTGTGAAACCACTGCAGATGAAGCTAGAACCACAAAAATACCTTGCTGTACAAAATGGGCTCTGGAGTCGACTTGAGTCAACTCAAGTTGACTTGGACCTATGAGTTGAGTCGAGTTGAGTCGAATCTGTTTTCAAGTCGACTTTTGAAGTCGCGACTTGACTTAGCGAGTCACAGCAACACTATGCTGCATCTGCCCCTCCATTGACCACCCCACTCCCCTGTGCCTGCTCCCTGACCTCCCCAGCTGGCTTGGCCTGACCCCCACCACCATCGCTGCACTTGAGGATGCTAGCTGCATCGCTGCTGCCAAGGCTCAGCAGCAGATGCACCTCAACATGTCTGCCGGCAAAGGAGGCTCCAACGCACACTCAGGCAGCAGGTGCAGACAAGGCCCCCGACACGAAGGCCCGCCAGGGTGGGAAAAGGAAACGGGGGAGGTGACTTCAAGGGGAGAGGGAAGTGCTGCAAGTGCAATGACTTCTTCTAGGTCCTCTCTGCATACATACTATGCCTCGATTTTCCTTAGACTTATCTGCTACGATACTGTGACACCTGTACTGCAAACAATACACAAGTTTTGCCCCTTAAGAAATTGATACCAATCTATAAATCTACAAGTCCTCCAGCATTTGGAGCAAGTGCTGGACCACTACGGGAGCCACATGCACCCGTAGTTGTGCTACTACAGCACAATTACACCTATTGCTCCACCCCACTCTAAAAATCATGCAAGTACAACCACAAGAAGTAAGAATTAGCGCCATGGACCCTCCTGGAACATGGGATGGTTTAGGGGAGCAGGTGCATCCTCCTCGTCAATGCCTGCCGGCTACGAGACACAACAATGAATCCAGGGGAGCTGGGGCAACTGGGCCTAGCCCTGGCTATTCTCAACGAGACCCCCCCCTGCGGCAGCTCTAATGTTGCTTTGGCTGCTGCAGCAACTGGCGACGAGTGACAACACCCTAATACACGTGCACACACACATCATAATGGAAACAGTGATTCTATGGACAGTCCAGGCACGCCACCCAGGGGTTCAGACCTGCTGTCAGCACAGAGCAGATTCTGGGTTCTGAGGTGACGAAGGCGACTGAAGCACGAAGAGTTCCCAAATGAATAAGCCTGGAGTTTAGACTAGAATAGTATAAAGTACAGGGAATTAACTACAGCTTATATACTGTCCCTAGGGGTTGTAAATTAAGGTACAGTGTCCAACGGCAACAGACAAGATTAATGCGAAGTAAATGAAGGGGTATATGAACATAGAGGGGCGATCAGGAACCCGAAGGTCGGGGAACCGATTGAAACCGTTAGGGATATTAAAACGGTATCCTGGTTCGATTGATCAGATAGTTGATCTGATCAATGATCGGGTTGTTCGGGTTGTTCGGGTTGTTCGGGTTCTGGAAGTAAAATGAAAAGACGATTCATGACACCTGCCATCCCACCCGAATGAGACTAACAGCACAAGAAAAAACCCGAGAGCTGTGAACCCTCAAACAGGTGGGACTGCATCTGGCCCCAACACTCCACACCTAAGAGCGACAACTACCCCACAGGAGGAACCCTTAGGCTCCGGATGGTGACACCTACCGAGAGGTTGCCCCCAGGACAAGGACCATGCTCCCACATTTTTCAACCATAAGAGGGATAAACAGCAGTTGGGAAACCCTCATATTGCCTGTTGAAACGGTGCACTTCTTATATGACTAGGAATAGCTAATTGATAGGTATTGTGAACAAACATCCAAAACAACCAACCACAACCAATCTACCTCCAAAGATCCAAGTGCTTCTCTTTGTGAGTTCGGGTCTAGGCCGTAGGCTTCTAACAACATACTCTACAGCGTACTAACAATATGCAACCGCCAACAACAACACTGCTAGGAACCTAGGGATGGTCCAGGGGTGTGTTTATATGGGGTAGATACAAGATGGCTGGACCGCTAGGTTGAGAACACCAGGGCAGAGGTTTGTAGGTTTGTGAAAATCCTCGCCTTAGGCAACCTAAGGACTACTGAGGCTAACTCCAAATGACTTCAAGTCTCAAACAGCAAGACTCTCCTTGACCGCTGACCTATTCCTTAACCAAGAACAGGAACCTTTCCGCTTTTATCAGCACTAGCTCACTACAAGTGTCCGGCTAGCGACCTAACACACTACAATAGAGCTTCCATCTATATCGAAGTGAAGGTGAAGTAACTGACAAGTTATAGCCAAACTAGAGGTGAGGGCACCTAGTCCATCTTTTTCTTAGTGGGCTCAAGCCAACACACAATCCACCTAGCAAGTGATCCAACACACTATGGCAGAGCTTCCGTCTTGTCGGGGTGAAGGCAAAGTCACTAGCGCAAAATGCAGCTGGTTCTCGAAGAGAACACCCTTGTTTTATATGTGGAGGTCTAGGATCAACAACACGAAATCCTCAACTTAGTCACTCGATGTTCTAGAGTCAACAGTCTACTGATTTCAATATAAAGACTACTACAAGTGAAGTTCGGTATCAACCTTCACTAGCAGCCTGAGTCCACTAGCACTAGCTTTGTCCAAAGTCTGGGGTGTAATGTTCTTAGACCCTAGTCTGTTCCGTGCTCCCTTTTATACTACTAGGTTCGAGATACATGTGAAAAGAGAGCTGAATAATACAATAAGCAACATTAGATGATGAGAAATACGGTCAGCCAATTGTAAGTCTGGCACTTACTCACAGTGATTGATGAAACCCGGTCCAATTATTACTAACCATCTTTGATGGATGATCCCAGTATTTAAACCTTTCCCATCAGTTGTACTTGTTTATCTTGTCTTTCACTTACACTACGACAATCTAGGTTACTATTTCTTTCCATGTATTCCTATCTTGTCTTTCACTTACACTACAACAATCTAGATCACTGTTCCTGTCTTTCTGTCTGAATCAGTGAGGATGCATTGCCGGCGTCTGTTCACCAATGAGACGACTGCTGTTTGGTTTTGGGACTGGTTTGGTATATGCCAGGTCAGCCTTGCTGACCGACTAGTGTTCAACCATGGGTATATCACTTGATCCTCAGCCCTCTGTCTATGCTGAGAACCACTTCTGGACCAACTGGCAATGTAGCCGGTGGTCTAGGTCATCTCTACTCTGTCAGAACATCGATCTATTACATCTAGACAGCACAGTGTTTCAACTGACATCAAATGGTCATAGCTCGTTGATCAGAACATCGATTAGACTTTCGGTCATTGGTGCAGTCTGTATGATCGTCCCTAGCTCTGTTCCAATAGCCTGCTTGCTATTATGTTTGCCTTAGCTGCCCTGATTGGGCACTAGCCTCATGTTGCTTCATCTCTTATATTGTGGTATATCTTTGTCAAAGCCCTAGCCGGTCGCTAGTTGGTTTGTTCTGCCTATCGCCACCTAGTCGCTTATCTAGAGATTAGATAGTACCACCGGGTTCCCTGCTGAGCTTTCTAGCTCAAGGTGTTGTCCCCTAGTTGCACCTCTATCGTAGATATCCGTCTGCTAGACCCTCACTAGCTCCATTGCAAGTCATCTCTAGACTACTAGAGTCTCCTAGGTCATGTCTCATGAATGTATAGGCAGTGGTTTAATCCCTGGTTGTTTGTACACTCAGCTAGCAGCTAGTGTGGTGTAGTCTCATGCTACAGTCAGTAGTTAGGGCTCGCTCTGACTCTCCTTTATATCACCTAACAAGTGGTCTCCGTACTAGCTAGGATGCTAGTAACAACAGAAGTGCTAGTTGCTTCCCGTTGTATAAATACTGATCATAGGAAATCGCAAAATTAGCCCTAGAGGCCGCGCATTTATGTTACGCCGTTTCACCGTAACACAAGGGCCTCTGTAAACCTAAGTGCCATTATTATTAACAGTATTAAGGTAACCTCACTGTCTCAAGACAACCAAAAATGGCATGGAATTCACCACATGATGCATGAGCAGAAAATTGGTATTATGATTGTGTCTGAAACACGCATGTCCGCTGTGCAAGCCCTGGAAATAGAGGATAGTTTCATGAGTAAATGCCTCAAACTCTTTAATTATGAATACCCAGACAATCCTGCCGCAAAGGACATAGCTATAGTCCTGAACCGTGAAATTACGAATACTGAAGGGGTGGAGATCCATTATCTCATACCTGGTAAAGTGATCCTTGCAATCATCCCATGGCATGGCATGTGAACAATGACCGTGCTGGGACTCTATGCTCTGACAGAATCTGATGAAGAGAAAATAAGCTACTGGAATTCCCTGTGTGATCTATGGCTCACCATGGACCTGCCGGTACCCGACACCATAGGCAGGGACTTCAACTTCATCTCAGAAACAATTGACCAACTACTGCACTGCACCGATTCCGATGCCGTAGTTGCCGCGTACTTACATTTTACACATCTAATGGAGGCTAAAGATGGCTGGAGACAGATCAACCCTGACACAAAGGCTTACACTCACATTAGCACCCACGGAACTCTGTCCCGCATCAACCGCATCTTAGTATCGCTGGCTCTTATGAAAAACTGCTGCCAGTGGGAAATCAACGACGTACCTGGAGGCCTCACTGACCATAGAATGGTCTTGGCGATGATTTCAGCCCCAGGAGCTCCATACATTGGTAGAGGTCGGTGGGCCATGCCCCAATTCCTCCTATATGACAAGGAGTTCATGGATCACGCCATAGAAAAGGCCTGCAGACTGGAAGGATCAATGGACGAAAATTGCACAGAACTCATCAATGCACAGACCAAATTTAAAAGTTTCAAAGACTCTGTCATAGAATTTGCACAAAAGAGGGCAAAAACCACTGTAAGAGTGTCAGAAAAGAAAAGAAGAGCACTTGTCGGTAAACATGAAGTACTATTAAAAAACAAAATCCCTGAAGCCCAAGACTTGGAGGGGGCCGAAGACCACGTCTCTGCCGCCGATAGTGAGAACCAGTCCACTCTGGAGGGACCTAGCCAGCAGGCAGAAGGCAAATCACAAGAAGAGATCGCCGAGCTGATAGCAACGATAGAGAAGTCAATCAATGACATTGTCAACCACCAAGAGAGCAGAAAAGGCTTGAGACTAGGGTTCAAGGTTTTACCGAGCTAAACCATAGAACAAAATACACAGTAAACCTTAGCAAGGATCCAAAACCGAGGGATACATTCACCAGAACAGACGTCACACCTGAAAAAGGTAGCAAACACTCATTGGAAATGGCAGAGATCACCTGCGACTACCACAATGACCTCCAATCCGATGGGCTGGACATTGACAACAAAGTGTGAGCCAAGGCCAGGAGGGAAGCCCTGGACTCAATACCCCCAGTCAGGGAAGGTGCAGATATGAGACCACTGACTGAAAAACTCAAAAAAGCGGACGCCTCTGCAGCCCTCAAAGAAGCGGCTTCAGGACAAGCAGCTGGGATAAACAGTTTAGCCACAGAATTCTGTTGATGACTCAAATCAATCCATAAAGAAAACAATAGAAACAACAGGGAATTGCCCAAGAAGAAAACTTGTGACATTATCAAGGTGCTTACCTGGGTGTACAATGACATTGAAGAATACAGAATGGTTGAAGGGACTGAGTTCTCCCTAGGCTGGATGTGTCCCCTCTTTGAGAAAAAAGACTGGACTGATATTGCAAACTACCGGCCAATCACCGTATTGAACTCGGACTACAAAATTTTCACAAAGGTGTTAACAAAAAAACTGAGTAGGGTTGCCCCTTACTATCAGTGACTAGGAAGCTGGCCACACTAGGAAGCTGGCCATAGGGCAAATATAACACTCTGGAGTGAATAATATCTCACCTTTGTACTTGCATGGTGCAATATGACCCATTGTGCACCCTCAGACCAATTTTCAACCCAAAGTGATGAGTTGATCCCAAGCTGTGCCCGGGTTGATTGTGGTCCGTAGGGTGAGAAAATCAATTTCCTAACTCCGAGCGACCGCCTCACCTGTTTCTAAACCAATACTTGAGCAATCCAGGACTTTGGGGCTACTTCTTCTGCCACAACCTTGGGCTTCCATCTAGGCATGTAGCTCACGGTGTAAACCCTTTTATGTACTTCATAATCCACCAACACAATTGGAACTCTAACTCGACACCTGCAGTCTTTGACTCGAGATACCAATGTGGTCTTCAAGACTACAATTCCAGTGCCTTGCATGAACCATTAAGATAGATAAAACTTTCATACTCTCAATAGCTCACCACGCTAATACCACCCTGTCTCTCTTGATGTCAGTACAGGTAGAAAATCACCCTTTCGACACTGGAAAAAATATTAAATGCCGGGCTCTCGACAGCATGCCTCGGAAGTAGGGATCTGGGTCCAGGTGGGTCCATCAGCTTCCAATGAACCCTCCTATAACTTATTTTGGCCAACGGAGCCATACCGCCGGTTGCAACTCCCTCACTTAGCTCATAGTGTGGATCCTGCTACTCACAGTTCTCATGGGATGACTCTGGTACTGCAGTTTTGTGAGGTCCAATGTATAATATAAGTGTCCAGAATACATCATTTGGAATCCATGTACATTATGGTCAACAGTGCGCACGCCCCCATTGGCCGGCAGCAATGGGTTTTTTACGGTGGCCAGGTACGCCAACATTACCCTTTCAGGAAATCCCATAAAAATAAATTTGTTGGGCACTCAAAATGCCACCAAAATTATCCCAAGTATGCTCAATCTCTTCAAAAGATGCACGCCTATCGCCTAGGGCCCACAGACCTGGGAAATGTCCCCGTGGAATACCGGAATTGGGCCAAAACGGTGGCCAGGTTCCCAGCGCGATATAGTACCTTATATATATGTCGGAAAAATCTTTGTTGCCTGGTATTCGGATATTTTCTGAAATATGTCCATATCAGGTCGTCAGACTGGAGGGTGCCATATTTTTTTCAGTAATGTACCTTTTTCAAATATCAGGCAATATCAAATCTAACGAGCAATATCAGCCTGATGGCACAATATTTTGGAATATAGGTCTGATAAGGTACTTTTGGTCCAAAAAAGAAAACCTTCTTGCCTTGAAGGGAAGGACCATTATTATCCAAATCAAGGCAAGCTCGTTGTGTGAGTACTCAAGTTAGTTAGTCAGTCAGTAAATGAAGTCAGTATTGATATAAGTAATGTACTGTCTTTCCGTTCACAGGCGCACATACACCCAGAGGCACAGGTTGGGAGGTCGTGACCTGAGTTATGTACCTTGTGGGAGCCACCTGGATGCAGCTCCACAACAGCCCCACAGCTCACTGAACTCAGGTAAAAAACATCTTGCATGCTCAATAAATCAAAATTTGACCCCAGAGGCATGTTCAACATACACGCTTGTGGATCCTGCACAGCCCAGAGCCAAAAACAATTAAAGCGAGGGGGGGAACAATATATAGTAAAATATCACCTCACCATGCCTGATATTGCTAGCGCGGGGGCAATATCAGGTCATATCAGGCTGTCAGACGGTTTCAGACCTGATAGGTCAACAAATATTTTTCCGACATAAAGACCAATTGGGCTTCATGAGAGGGTGCAAAATTATCGACACCATTTATCTGGCCATAGAAGTTGTTGAATACTCCAAAGAAAACCTAAAAAACAGGGTTATTGTGGCACTCGACCAAGAAAAGGTGTACGACAAGACCATGCACTCCTACCTCTGGGACACCCTCCAACGATATAGCCTCCCAGAGTTCTTTATCAACACGGTAAAGTCCTTATACAAATTTGCTGACATACATGTGATCATCAATGGGGTGTCACATGCCGTGACTTCACATCCTTTTCGGACGCCATCAGCTCCGAAGATCTCTGATCCCAATTATGTCTGACACTGCCTTTCTGCAATTACCCTTGTTCTATTGGTTTGTACTGCATATGATTCCTTCTGACTCCTATGTTACGCTTTATGCTTCTCCATCACGGAATTCTCGGAGTGCCAATGATATCCGAGTCAGCTTGACTTCACTTGACTCATAACAACTCATTCCATCACGGACCCACTCGGAACTCCGAAGCTCTGGTACTTACATTATAAATACAAGCTATGTCGGTAGTTAGACTTCAGTTTGAATATCGACTTAGTCTGCCCTCTACTCTTCCTCTCGGACTTCCGTCCTCCTCCGAGTCCCTCTCCGAATCGGGCAATAGGCATAGAGAATGGCGCAGCGCATGAGCTGAAGCCAAGCCCCTTCCCTTCCAGTATACGGTTCGGTATTCCGTTCGGACTCTGATACTTCGCTCTACATCTCGACCCCTTCGTCTTGCTTATATGCACTTCATCCCTCAGGCGTATTTCGGACCTCCATTGGATCCCGATCGGGAACCGGTACTTGACATGGGGAGATAAGCTCATCCTTCCGAGTAATAAGAGGGGTCTGCCAAGGGACCCCTATCATACCTGATGTTTAACCTAGCAATTGAACCGTTAGCATCCATGCTGCGGAGCTCCAACTTGAAGGGTTACCAAATACCCAGTGTAACAGAAAATGCAGTTGTCCAATTATTTGCAGACGACACCACCACCTATCTGAGCAAACACAACAATTTCGACGACTTGAAGAAAATACTAGACAGATAGTGCCTTGCATCAGGGGCCCATTTCAATGTCACAAAAACCGAAATCATACCATATGGGGCTCCCAAATACAGGGCATGCCTCCTTAAGACACAACAGGTCCACCCTGAGGACAACCTGATTCCACCCGACATCTACATTGCAGGCGAGGGGGAGGCGGTCTGAATTCTGGGGGGCTTTGTTAGGAATGGAGTAAGTGCCTTCAGGGTCTGGACCCCGGTTCTGGAGAAAATTGACTCCGACTATGAGATGGATGAGCCTCAACCCAACCCTTATGATGAAAAATAATATTGACTAGATTGTGGCGGGATCCCACTTGCAATACCTTGCCCAGGTCAACGGTATGCCAGCAGCAGTAACAAAACACATACTAAAAGCCCAGAAGGAATTTATAAATGACTCCAAGCTGTCTATGGTCTCCTGCAACTCGCTAATAGCCCCCTGTGAACAGGGAGGCATAGGAATGCTTGACCTGGAAGTCCGAAATGATGCACTTCTTCTGCTCAGGGCTGCATCCCTCACCGAGACAGACCCAGATAAATGTGCCTACTGGGCATCCTTAGTGCTCTATTGCCTATCAAAACACATTGTCAAGTCACCACGGGTGGCTGAAGATGCAAAAACAGACCTCATGGTCCAAAATATCAAGGTGAATCAGTGAGACTTCAGCCTTGCACAATCCGATGGTGAAGTGCCTAAAAAAGTACAGTGTTAGCTTTGAAACAGTGAAACATTCCACCAAAATCCAGAGAAGTATGCCGCTATAGCACCACCCAGGGGAAGATTGCCATAAAAGACAGGAAAATAATGGCAAAAAGGCCAAATGCATGAGAGGAAAACATGCTGTAACAGTCAGCACTGGTCTTGACCTAGCCAAATGTTTGGATAACCCCTGGCATGCAAACCAAGCCTCATGTGTATGCAATGACTGCAAAGACAACAGGTTGACCCGAGGATGCAAGAATCCCCATGCTTGCACTACTGCAGCAGCCTCCCGAATAGGACAGATCCATCTCAAGTGGATCCCAAGACCAGGAGACATGGTGAATTTAAGCCCCGTAACGGAGCAGGACCAAGAAAATGACACCAGCCACTTTTCGCCCCCACAGAACATCACTGAACTTGCCCAAGGCCTCCGGGTTATCACGCTCTGAGATGGTGAACCACAAGAACAACCTAACCCTCCGGTAAGGAGACAGGCAGCAATAACACTGGCTCCAGAAGCCATAACAGTCTACGTTACCGGATCAGTACATGTGCCACCACGGAAGAGGGCGAGTGCAGCAGCCGGCATTTTTGTTGAAGCTGAGGACATCAGGAACAAGGGAAGATGTCACTGGGGGCAAAGACTGACACATATGGTTCGCATATGTGCGGATCGTGGCACAAAGGTGTCAATCACCTTTGTTGCACCTTTGTTTTCACCTTTGTGTCACCCCCGAAAACAAAGGTGCAACAAAGGTGATTGACACCTTTGTTCCACAATCCGCAAATATGCGAACCATATGTGTTTGATGCATATGGTTTTCATATGTGTCGGTCTTTGCCCCCAGTGTGTGTTCCAAAATCTGAGATACAGTCACAGTATGTAGGCAAGCTCTTGGCCACACTGAAGGTGCTAAGAACACAAGTAGAGACTCTGAACTCACCTTAATTAGCTCACAAAGCTCCATTCAAGATGCGATGAATAAGAAACTCACCGGCTGGGAACAGGAGGGGTGAGTAGGAGTACCGCATCGCAACATACTACGATGCATAATGGCAGAGCTCAAAGCAAGAAAAGCTCTGACCATTTTCAAGCTAGCAGTACCTGGTTCATCAGGCAGGATACTGTGTAGACAGGCTGTCGTGCTTGCGAAGAGGGCGGCGAGGATGACAGCAAGCGAGACCTGGGACCTGACGCTGCCACTCTTCCCAGCCTAAGCCTGCAAGGTAATTGTCAGTGAGTCTTCTATCGCAGCATAAGAGAAATAAAAATGCAAATGGTAGCACCGAGAACATCTACCACAGCAAACCTTGAAAAAATATGTGGTGCAAGAGATCATTTGGAGAGCAGCCAAGTCACTATGGCTGGATAAGGAGACAGTTTGGCTGGTGGTGTCTTTAGGCACAATACTTGGTTGCGGCCTCGCTGAGTTCCGTGATGATAAGGGCAAGATTAAGCCCGGGACACAGTGGTTATACCAGATCCTGATGTCCGAATCCACATACCAAATCTGGTTAATCTGTAACAACTGTGTCATCTCTCGGGATGGTGTGCCAGCATCAGAAGAAGAAATCATCAACAAATGGAAATTCTCTGTAAATCAGAGACTACAGGTGGACAAGTCATTGGTGAATAGGCTGATCCGGGGGAAATGCCCAGTGTTGGCCCAAAAACTGGTCCTGGAGACCTGGTCCGGCACCTTGGACAATGAAGATAGCTTACTGGCCAATTGGTTGCGGGAAGCCCATAGTTTTAGTGGGTAGCCATGTGTTCCCACAAACCCAGACCCAGCAACAACTCCGCTGCAGAATTGGGTAGTGCAGTAGTTCCACACTGCCCTCAGGCGTGCGGAATGCATTTCTCTAGGTGGTGTAAACCCCTCCCGATGGAGCTAATATTCCAACCCTTACAATCCAATAGGGCTAACTAATTGTTAGTTGCTATTGGCCTACGTACCACCCAAAAAAAAAAAAAAAAAAGTAGCCCACAAACCTCCTAAGGGACTATGCCTGGTTTTATTCCTGCACAATGGAGTAGGGTAGACATACTTGTGACAAGGATATGTGGGAATAGTCTTATTTCTGCACCAATAGGCTGCCCGCCTTCCACGCGATAGACGTAGGGGCCCAGAGATGAGTATCCTGACAAAGTTCTGTGTCAGCAACGGCCTCTGGGTCGGCTAAACAGCAAGTAACCCGGCGAGAACCCCAACCAGGATAAACCCAATAGACGCTAGTAGCTCGTGTGTTCCCCGAGCAGTAGGACCAGTCATACAGTGTCATCCCTAGAAGGCCAGATGCTGTAGGTCAGGATGCGAGGCGGAACCCGAAACGAGTCGAAGAGGGTGTGGTATCCACTCAGGTATACAACCCGAGGCGTGGATACAACCCATAGTACGATGTGGAGGAAGCGGGGCAGGGTGGAGACAATGCCTATGTCAAGCCAAGGTAGAAGCCTGAGATTAGACAAGGTAGAATCTACTGTACATGGAGATTCTAGCGGGCTTATATAGGCTTCTAATAAATTAAAGCCATCACGGTCAATTGCGATCAGTTCCTGTACTGCAGCATTAAGGAGCGTTAATGCTGATACTCCTGTACTCCTCTGTGTCGGTTTCTGTGGCATCGGAGGACTTAGGAGACCCCACATTCGGGTTTCCTAATCCTGAGTGTCATCGTATCCAATGGTTCAAACCCCGATCAGTTTGCAACCAGTCATGTACTTTGTGTACACTTCTGTGTCATCTATGGTGCGTCCGGGGACTAGGATCTGTCTGTATGGGTTCCTAGTCCCTAACGTCTTTTGTATCCCATGGTGCAGACTCCCCGAGTCTGCGGCTTTAGAATCTGTGGCCGGGTTTCAACCATGAGAAGGTCACGTGGTGGCGTCATGAAAGTCCCGTGCCACTAAGACGTGTCTGTATCCATACGGACACGTCGTGCGAAAAAGTAGAACCCGGGTGATTCATAGCAATGGGCATGGTGGGAACACCAGGACCAGGTGCAAGGTTATTGAACTCAACGAGTGTTGTTTGAGCCATCTGCTTCATGATTAGATATATCAATGCTGGCGGCAGAACAAACTCACTTGGACTGCTTAACAGGGTCTTGATGTTTCTTGCACACATTGGCGAGCTTCTTGTCAACAGCACCCCAATAAGTGTTGTCGTTCTTCTTGGAGATGAGTTGTGGCTAGAAAAGGCCAAGTCCATGAGCCTGAACACGGCTGGGCACATAGGGTATCTGGGAAGGATAATCAGCAACGGACAAGTTGCGTGTGATCCCATACATACAGTTGCCATGAACTAACCAAGAGTGGGAATCTAAGAGGGAGCTGTCAGTATTGATATGCCACATGCGGCCACGAGTGGCAATGCACGAGAAAGAGGATGGGGAGGAGTGATAGGAGAAGAAGAAGACAAAGAAATCCCAGCAGGAGTATTGACAAGACTTGAATTTATTGCAGAGAATCCCAAGAGAGAACAAGCCCAAGTCAGTTGCGCACCCCAGAGATTCAAAGAGCAAAGAGAGAAGGGATTTGCGGGCATTCAGTGAGACTTGCAGCCAGTTGCAGCAGCTTTGAGCTTGCGGGACCAAGTAGGACGACGACAGGACAGAGCACAACGAGCACGAAGAGGTGAGGAGAAAGAGTGGTGATGTGGCGATGGCAGGAAATCACACCATGTCAACGACATGTGTTGTCGGAGTTTAAATGACTTAACAGATTTGGGCGAAGACAATAGTTGAATATTATTGGAATAAAATAATTATCCCCCAATTCCCCATCCAAACTGTCGGGGGCTCTCTCAGGGAGAAATAGTTGGCTTGAGAATTATTTTGAACAGGCAGCTTCCAACATAATTTTTTTATATTTTGTGTTGATTCTCGTGAAGATTCTTGCGCAGCTGGCAGTATGGCGCCAGCAACACCAGATGCGCCAGGTGTAAAATATTTTTGTGATGCAGCCAAGGAATTTGAAGTCACAAGTACATAACAGATATACACATACATATATTCCCAATCTGCAGACGGCCTTCGTACAACATTGGGACTACATCTTCAAAACATTCTATGAAAAACATTGTCTGGACATTGGACAAACAGATTTCACACATTTGCTGTTATGTTCAAAAAATGTCCGCAGAATTTGTTTCAAAAATGATTGACCCAAATGGTGGTGTACACCACCTGGATAAGGGAGGCGTCTTTCACGCAGGCTCGTGAACGGAGAAACGGGGAGAGACACGGAATCCTTGTCGAGGGCACAAGGATTACATGGTGTGGGGGGAAGAGCCTTCAGCTCTTCTACTTGGCCGCTCGGGGCAGCCGCTGTGCCAAGAGGCCGAGGGGGCGCGCTATGCAAAGCGGCTCCTCGCGTCATGGGCGATGAACAGCGCTGAGCAGAAGGGGGCTCTGAGCGCGTGGAGATTGGTCCGGAAACGCCAGGACGAAGCGCCTAGAGGCGCAACCCAAACAACCACCCAGAGCGAAAGCTCATCATGTTGGGTTGCGACGCAGGCGCGCGTGGCGCGGTGCGGCCCGACACCCCACACCAGAGCTAGAGCGATGTCTGGATATGATTAGCTTGCACGACAGCTGTGACGGAGAACGATTCGATAAAAATGGAATAATTGAGATACGGCATGCGGTATACGTGGGTCTACAAATCGTCGTTGTTGGGCAAGCTAATACCGTTCGCAATGCGGAAGTCCTCGAAAGCTTTGGCGACTTTGTTGATCTTGTCCTTGTCATACGCCTTGCCAATGTTCATAGGTATGATGTGTTCGATTTTTCGCCAGTAAAGCAGGAAAGCCAAGGATGTCCAGCCTCCCAGCGCGGGCAATGACCTCGGGCGCGACACCCGCGAGCAAGAGCTCAGTAGAACCACCGATACTGAAGCTGTGTCTGAAGACGTGCAGGAGCGTTGCGCTCTTCCAGATCTCGTCGCAGCGTCTGAGGAACCAGGATTTAGTCATGGGGGACCACGCGCCGTTGCCCACGTCGTAAGCGAAGAGTGGCGCGTGGGGAGGGACGAGCTTGTTGACGAGCATGTGGTTACGAAAGGCCCACTTCGGGCAGAACTCGTCATCCCGAGCGGTGAGAGTGAGCTGCCCTCCCTTCTCACGTGTGGACTTGGTCCAAGGTATCTGGACGACGATGGCTGTGGTGCTGTTTCTGGCTGCGACGTCGCGTGCCTCGGCGCTGTGTGTTACATGGAACTTGGGGTCGAACTTTTTGTATGAAGGGATGGTGAGCTCTCCGAGGCGCCTGCAGCCCCAGAAGGCCGCTGCTGCGCAGGCCCATGCGGCGGCGTCGAATGGTCGGTTAAGGTCGAAAGCGGCCCTCAACGCGATCATATGTTCCATTGTGACGGGGCCGCACTGGTCCTGCTTGAATGCCGTACCCTCCTTATTGGCTGTACGTCTGACCAATTCCACCCAGCGATCGTCTCCTTCCCAAGGGGCGCCATTGACATCATGCCACGCCTTCACGCCGGACATCCATGATTTTACGGTGCCGCCGCCCACCGTGCCAACGTACTCTGCGATGAAAGCGGCGAGAAGGAAGTGGGAGGCCGGCATGCGGGCGTTCTCCAATATTTCATGCCAGTCACAGAACTGGTGGAATCTGAGTAGACCTGCAGCGTAGTTGTCGTGGGTGCCGGGCGCGTAAGAACCCAAGAGCGTAGCGTAGGTTCTGTTCACAACATCAGCGGGCAGTTCTTTGCCGAAGGTGCACTGGCGTTCAATACTGAAAGGCGAGGACCAGACTCTCAAGCGATCATGCGCGAGTACGTGCGGCCTGAAAGCGTTATTTGCAATCTCGCAGCCGGCCCTGGCCTTGCGCAGCTCGCTGACTTTTCGACTGGTGCTCAGGACGTCTGGCTGAGGTGAATCGCCCGGCAGCGTGGGCTGCGGTGAGGGTCTGCGTCGCTTGGCTGGGGGTAACGAGAGAGGGGGAAGCGTGTGAACCCGGGGCACCCGTGTTCATTGGGTTATGGGCGCCCGAGTGGCTGCCGGGTGTTCCGAGTTTGGGAGAGCTTCCGACACGCACAGATTGTCGACTAGCAGGGGAAGGCTCGCGGGTGGGAATGGAAAGGCCCTGGACATACGGGGAGGGGGCAATGAGTCCGGTTGCGGGGTATTGCGGCTCGTTGTCGCCTTTGGCGGGTTTTCCTCCATATCCGCGACCGAGATCTTCTTATTTGGGGTTGGTTTTGTACTACATCAAGACATGAAGTATATCCTGGTTTTTTTTGTCTACTGAAACAACTAATATTGGTTACCCTTTTGATTAGGTCAAAAGTTTGCTTTCCCTGGTGTGACACAGCCAGCATGCAGCCACATGCAATGTTTCCTAATTATAGGGTGCCAAACTTCGGGAAAATGGTAAGATTATCAACGGCTAGAACACATCAGATGGACGCAGATATGTAGTGATCGGGAAAATGGCTCAATTTTTTCATTTGCGAATATTAATGACTAGAACAATGCACGCAGATAGCACATAAATCTAGACATTCTGCCGTAAACCAGGGTTCAGGTATCCATTCCGATGCACATTTCGCCCCACCAACCTCATACCACCTAAGATATTATATTATACCGACCAGAATGGGCACACGTTGAAACTTCATACAGTTCTTGAAGTGTATATTCTTCCTACTTTGTCACTCACCGATTATCCCTGACGTCCTCCAACTTACCAGCCCGCGCTTTCCCTCGGTCCATAGCCGAGACCGCCCACTCGACACTTCACGATGCCCCACACGCCACATGCTTTCGTCCTCCTGCGGAACAAATCCGATATTCCCGTCGTCACGGCTCACTCAATCGCACGACCTGCCGCTCCTGATGGAGTCTGCCCAATAATCGCGACTCCCTCGATGCTGCCACCTTTTCAATCTATGCGCCCACTTTCCCACCCCCCACTGCGCCTTCGGCCCGACACCTTTATTTGGCACTGCATGGTGCCGTTGTCCGTCGCTGCCGCAGACTGCCACATTGCTCTCCAACTGACCACTGGGGCCTGCTATGCCTCGAAAACAGCTTTCCCCAACTGCACTCCAGTCCTCTCATTTGCCTGTCATCTTTGGCGTCGTCCAGAGCGGAATACACAAGAGCGTACCGCAATCCTCACCGCGTTTTCTCATACCGCCTCGTTCTCAGTGCACCTGTGTCACTGTGACACGTCTCAGCCTCGGCACACGCTCGCATAATAGGTATGCATTTGATTTTCTTACATCTCTCCTTCATTCGTTGAGAGGGTTGACGAGAAGAATGGGACTGGGACTCACCAACTTCCTTTTTCGGTAAGCGAGTCCCATTCTTGATCCCATCAACAATGGGACTCGGTTAAAACTAGGCAAGAATGGGACTCAACTAGCTTGGTAAATCTGCCTGCCTGTTAATCTGTGACCCCTTTGCATCAAGATCAGGTGCTATGAGGCGGGATGGGCGGGCAAGGGATTGATCGGTCGATGTAAATACTGTAGTATTTCGTTCAATTCGTAAGGCAGTTTGGGGTGTGACACCATCGTACGAATTGACTCTTTCGTAACCGGCCCCCTTTAGGGAATTTGATCTGCCGGCAACACTTGGCTAAACTCGGCTAGCTTGGCTAAGCCCAAAATTGCCTCTGCGACTGGGTGACTTAAATTTTTTCGTAGATTTAGGCCATGTGACGTGTGACCATATGAATTGCATGAAATACTACAGTACATCAATACCACGGGATTGACATCAGACATTTCCGAAGACTGATGCACAGCTCTACTAGTACAGAGGGCCAGAGAAAAATATAGAATAAATGAATGCCAGGGAGGGTAGTAAGCTAGGACTGATTCACATAGCTTGTACTTTGCTGCATTCTGAGAGTTTGTACTATCGGCACCCGGTGCCAATGTTTGTGCCAACCAATCAATCTCCCATTTAGGTAGGTAGGATCGTGGTGACGTCAACCATGCGGATCAAGCACCTCCCCTGTGCGGGCATGAGGAAACCTTGAGGTGGGCATGAAGTGGGTGCCATTTAATCCATTGTCACCTCTTGTCCCTTCCCCTTGTCCCTTCCTATGTTCAAGCCGCCATTGACCTCCCTCAGGGGGGAAATCAAAGCTTACCGAAAATTCATAAGTTTATTTTGTCCCCAGGGATATCTGGGATACATACTGTATATATTTTCCACTGTATGTAAATATTCCACGGCTCAGATACTCGCAATTTCAGGAGCTGAGCGGGTGCCGAATATTGCCGGGTATCAGCATCGGATCATTAGGCATATTTGTACCGCCTCGTGAACCTCATCCCCTTGGGTGGGCTGCGTGACGGCGGGTCACTATGTGATTGGCGGCGTCAAAGGAACTGATGGCGGCGGTCCTATTTCTTCAGCGAGTCCCATTGTTGATGGGATCAAGAATGGGACTCGCGTACCGAAAAAGGAAGTGGGTGAGTCCCAGTCCCATTCTTCTAGTATATACTCATTCGTTGACTATGCGTAACAGACGCTGCTAGATCGCCCCTCGATCGCAATTCAAGCAAACTTCGCATACGTGCGCTCGGGCCCACGCCACTCGGAGCCTCCAGCAGCACCATATCGCTTGCGATGCGCGAGATGCTCGGTGCCGCGCTCGAATGACCTGCGCACCCCAGCAAGTACGATTCGGAGCTTGTCTCAAGTGCGTTTTTCTTGCCATTCCTTTCCATTCCTCCACCCCCTCCTTACTCCCTCTCTTTTTTTTCGCCCTTGAGGTATATATGCTTCTCCACGGTGTCGATGCCCCATACGACGTGCGCCACGACTAGCAGCGCCGTTCGCTGCCCAGGGGGCCATCTGCAGCACCACGACAGCGCGCGTGATCCGCGCGCTCTCCCGTTCCTGCCACCCCCACGGGCTCGACACCACACCAACGCGAACACAAGCCCGAACCGCACTACCAGCCGCACGCGTAGCACGCGACGCTGGCGTGCCTCGCCGCCAACGACGCCTCGTCGCCTTCTCGCACACCGTGACTCTTCAGCAGTGTACTGCCGTCACCGACCGACGCCTGCATCTGCCGTGCTCCCCAGCACCACCTTCATCGCCTCCTGCGTGCGCAGCGCGTTCGATGGTCGTTCCCCGTCGCCGGCGCCGCTTTTATCGCCTCCTCGCGCCCCAAGTGCATCTCCAGCAAGTACCACTCTCCCCGATCCACACGCGCGCAGGGTGCTTGCATGCACGACCCCTCGCATGCGCAGCACCTGCAGTAACCGCTCCCCATCCCCCGCGCCACGGTTATCACCTCCCTGCCCGCCGCTAACGTGTCCAGCGCCTCATTATCCTCCGCTCGAAGCCAGCTCCTGTCCGGGACCGGGAGTACGACGCGCAGCATCGCCGGAGCGCGCAGCAAGTGCAATGAGCATTCCCCGTCGCCCACGCCGCCCCCATCGCCTCCCCGGGCACCGCGCCTATCTTCTGCGCCGACACCAGCGACCGCTCGAAACCTTGGCCTGCCGCGCACCGCGAACAGGACGGGTACCATTTCCTGTGCGCAGCACACGCTGCAGCTGTCCCCCCATCGCCCCATACCCTCCCCGCTTCCCACGTCCATCCTCAGCCCTATACCGCGCCGCTCGTTGATGACTCCGCCCGGCGGCTTCCCATCACCAGCGCCGGCTGCGTTTGCCGCGATGACAGTGCCACTGGCTGGCGTGGCACGGACCCACACGGAGGCGATGCGCACCCCACGCTTCCACCGGCACCCGCCTTCCGCGCTAGGGATTTCAGACAAGCGCGGATGGGGCGCCGCGACGATTCTCGGTGCGACGAACCTGGACGGAGACGGCAGAACCTACGCTCCCCCGGCATTTCAGATCGCACCGCCGCCTGTGCAGTTCGAATCTCCGGCGAGCGCTGTGAGCATGGGGATGGGTACTGCGTGAATGCAGGAGAAGTGCCTATTCGGACCCACATTACTTTTAACGTCCCGATTCTTCGCTTTCCCATTCTCTTTTACATCGGCTACATTTTTTACTTGTAGTTTGATATATGGGCATGATTGATACCTTAAAAATCGTCGTGCCGGGCGTCCTTTCTCCGATTGAGACGAGGATTGAAATCACAGAACTGGAGAATAATTGGCAAGTGTCGGGCTATCGCGGGCGCATTTTGCGATAGACTCGAGCCGGTCGTTATTTCGCTATTCATTATAGTCTCGTCTTGGGTTCGGTTAGTGGTTTTTTATCGCGCCCGGGCCATATCGCTTAAAACGCCGCTAGTGGTGGATAACATATATCTATTCACCGCTAACTAGCAGTGTTTGTTGGGCTATACAGGTACAATCGTTTCAAATGAGGGCCGTTCCGGACATTCTTCTCGACTCGACGTTCCAGCCAATGAGCTGTAACATTTGTATCTACGCAAAAAAAACACAAGCTACAAGCACCGTAAACTGCGACGGCGCGACTGAACCGTACAGCACGCGAGAGAAGGACAGCAAGTTCATGGTATAGGTACGAGCGGCGCAGCAGTCCAGGGCGATTTCGGGAGATGACAGTCACTGGGCCCGGTGTGCACCAGGTGCAAGTGAAGAGAGCGGTATGACACGGCGCGTGGGCGGTAAGATCGAGCGAGCCCGGCAGGAGGTCTACCCAGGAGGAAGTAGGAGGATGCAGACGACGGGCGGGACTGGAGTGTGCATTCAGAGCGCGGGCCAGTGGCCGTATCGTCGGGAGCACGTCCGGAGGAAACCACCCCGTGCAGCAATCTCGCCTCCGACTGACAACGGAAACAGCAGAGAGGCGCGAGCTGCTGTGGCCGGTACAGGCCGCCAGTAGCGCGGGGGAAACGGGGGAAGGTACAGGGGCGACCCGATAGGGTATGCAAGACACGTAACGCTGCGGAAGCCCAGCTTTATCGAGAAGAGAGCTGCTCGCGGGTCGGAAGTGGACGAATAATCGCGCCTGCGTCGGCCAACGGGCACCGGAGAGGCACAGATCCGCCTTGATCCCTCTCCCACCACGCGCCCAGGCGCTTGCGGATAGCATCCCACAGCACGTCGACCCTCCAAATCCCTCTCGGCTTCAAGAGACCTTTCCCCCGGTTCCGAAGAGCATCACATTCTTGCTTCACGACGACGTGCATAGCATGTGCGAGCGGGGCTACTTGCAGCTGTGCATCGACGAGTCGCCGCGGGGTCGACATACCGCCGCCCCGGGCCACTGAATCTGCGCAGCGATACACCTCGGTTGGCTATTTCCACCACATACAGGTCCGCGCCGACGCGCGCCCCAAGTACGGACGGCATCCGGAGCAAAACAAGAGCCCAGTGTGGACCCGGAATGAGGATGCGGCGGAAGGAACGGAGGAGGGAGATGACGAGTGGTACGACGGCGCATGCCAGATGCGATTACGATGCAAGGAGCGGTGGAAGATCGATGTTATGGGAAGCGGGATGGTAATACGTCGGAAGCGTCTGCTCCTCCAACTAATCGCGTATGCATGGGACGCAACGAAAAGCGGGGTCGCGCTCTTCCCCGCCAGCCTATCCAGACAACGCCATACTCGACGATAGCCATCGCACTCTGACGGTAGATCTACATCGTACGCACAAGGGCGACCCGCGGCCGGATCGAGTGACCGCAGAGCCGACACAACGGGAGCGCATGTACGAGGCATCATACGCGGGTTCCCCATCGCGCGCCCATGTGTTATGCCGAAGACGTCCGGCAGACGGAAGTGGAGGCGCATGACGGAGGTCCACGCGGGACGAACAGGCAGCGACGAGTTGCTGTGGCAGGGAAGAGAGGGCGCCGGGAAGGCATCGAGCGCACACCAGGTACGTACACGAGACGCAGGTGCATTATCGCCAGGGGCGACGCAGACCCGTCTAATCCTTGAAGCTATTGCATCTGGCACTTGGCACCTGGGTCGGGCAACGAGTGAGTTTGGCGGATTCGGGACAAGAAGCCTTTCGCTACCTGGGGAATCTGATATGGACATGTCCATGAACGAGAACAGGATTGAATGGCGCGCCAGCAGGAAGGACGAGCAATAAAGAGAACTGTGCTGATGTGTCGGGCGTCCCAGAACATGAAGAGGAACCGCACAAGGCCCGAGTGGCCGAGTGGACCTTCTTGCAAGACGAAAATGTCCGTCGGCGGGGGGGTATGAAGCTCATTCACGAGAGCTGCATTGGCGCAAATATAAGGCCAGGTTTCGCTAGTCATTTGATCACAGGGAACTGTTATCGTAGCCGGGGTCTCCGAGCGATCTGAGAGGTCTATTAGAGCTTTAGAATTGAGGCGTTACGCTTAACTTACCTGTGAATCTCCCTCAAACACTCAAAGGCTGCGCTAGCCTGGTGAGTTTATCGAGCAATTTTTTTCGCATTCCGTCGAGAGTCGCGATCCAAGTATCGAAGGATTCGGGTGGCATGTCATGGCTTCCGTGCCAGATGTCCCTCGGGCGTTATACGTCCCTGAGTGCGGGACATTGCGTCTATCTTCAGGAATCAGACATTCGTCAAACGATGGGCATAATTTGGACATACCTGCACGTCTCTTCCACGTAAAAAGAGACCAGGAAGCCTTGCCCAAGTGCGGAAGCACCAAAACTATTCACAATTATCGACGACTGTGTTGGTGATCTTCCAGCCTAGTCACATTGTGACAGTCACATCGACTCCCCATCAAACAAACTTGCTTGAACGCGCTGGTCCTTTTCTCATTCAATCTCCGTCGTACCAGTGCCTCATGTTAAAGGTGGAATTCCGAAAAAATCGGCGCGGAGCCTCGAGGAGTCGCTACCGAACACCGCGCGCGACGTGACAGTCATAATTTTCCCGTTACATATATATTCTACGGATACACTCGACGCTCTTCGTTCTGCCCACATCCAAGGCCGAGCGAAGAGCTAATAGAATACTATCTAGCCCCCCGCACACTCGCGGTACCCGACGCGCATCTACGTCTTCCTCCCCATCCTCCACAGCCGTCGCTTCCAGCTCCCACCCCCCGTACACCTCAAGCTCGCATTGGCCGGACAGTTTTTGGTTTTAAATCACTTTGCCACGCCGTGCGGCCATCTGAAGGGTAGCATTCTCGGATTCGACCGTCCTGACTGGATTTATCGTCAAGGTTTGTGCATTATGTCGATTCTATTCAATTCTGAAACGTATTCATCTCAGTCTGGAAGCCTTTGACCCAGACTCATGCTCAGTGTGCTTGCAACGGATCGCTCTCTTCTCGCAGATGTAAATTCTCGAATCGCAGATCTTGAGCGCTCTCTTTCCGAATTGCGAAACGAGCGAGTCATCGTGCAGGGGAGGCTTGATGCATACAAGTATCCGGTCTTGACGCTGCCGAACGAAATCGTCTCTGAAATCTTCGTGCATTTCATCCCAGTCTACCCACGTCCGCCGCGCCTCACCGGAACTCACTCACCGACCTACTTGACTCGAATCTGTCGGAAATGGCGAGACATAGCGCTAGCCACCCCTTCGTTGTGGAGAGCCATCGGCTTGATCCAGCCAGAGCGCATCTCCTACAAACAACAAAACCAGATATTCGAGGCCTGGATAAAGAGGTCCGGTGCTTGCCATCTTGCCATCAACATCGAATACTTTGGTGGCTACAGCTTCTCGCTCGAAGAAATCCCTGCAGTCGTTTCTCAGCGTCCGCGCTGGGAACACCTCAAAATGGATGTGCACCCACACGCCCTCGCTGTCATCAACGGCCCTATGCCTCAGCTCCGCCATCTGGATATCCTGTTCTGCGGCTACTACCTATCAATCCCCTTCGAATTTCAGGACGTACCTCTGCTACGCAGAGCGACCCTCCGTGGTCTGATGGCTTCGAAGGCGGTAATCTTACCTTGGGAGCAACTGACCTACCTCGAGTTGCATAAGGTTGATGGAACCCGCTGTGTTGCAATTCTGCAGCAAACAACAATGCTCGTCCATTGCGTCCTGGAACTCTTCACCCTCGGCCTCGTCGTTTCCTATCCAGGCCTAATAACACTTCCGTGCTTAGAATCATTGGTCGTGAAGGCGAGACCCGGCCTTGACCTTGGCGAGGAGCCGGAGTCGGGGGGGTTTCTCCGTTCTTTCATTGTGCCTGCTCTCCGCAGCCTCGAGTTGGATGAGAAATTCCTTGGACTTGGATCGGACCCCATCGCCTCGCTGGAATCGTTCATATCGCAATCCGGCTGCAGGCTCCAGCGCGTACGCATCCGTGGCCGTCGAATGAAGAGGACACTTCGAAAATCCCGGGTCCACGCCTTTCTCCACATTCCCGACTTTTCTTTCACCCGGTCGCGCGCGCGGGTGTCAAGCGACGACGAAAGTTCGGAGAGCAGCTCAGACGACTTTACGAGCGGTTCCGATTCGGCAAGCAGTTCCGAGAGCTCTGATTCTCCGGACTCAGACTCGGAGAGCGACACAAGCTCCTCCGACTCGGACTGATCGTTCACAAATCCTGGGTGGGTACCGCCCGCCTGTTTCTCTTCTTGAGAACTCCCCCTGGGATTCTCTACAGGAACCACACTGTCCATGCTCTCCCACTCGTGTTCGCGTGCCCATGTTTTCCTATCGTACTTGCTCCTCCTCGCATACGGACTTGTTATTTTTTCCGGGGTTTCTCCACCGTTCTCTTTTTCCACGTGCAGGCTCGATGACCTTCCCCTCGTATACTTACATTCTCCGGCTTGCTATTTCTCCTCCGCGTACATACACGGCTGTATCTTTCTTGGGTTGCAACATGCCACATCCATACTATATACCAAATCCGTCGCTCGATTTCAACTATTACGACGCACATGTCGAATACTACAGCCTGTATTGATCTATGTACTTGCTGCTTCAGTTCGGAGCGGCACCGCCGGTTAAAAACCGACCAATTTGAAAAATATATACTCCGAGGCAAAGCAAAGGCGAGGGAGGGCGACCAGCGACGCACACATGGTGACCATCTTCCAACTTGACTACAACAGCTTCGCGAGCTTTTCGAAAACTGGCCCGAATTACACTGGAAACCTGCTGGAAACTCAATTTGGACAGTTTTTGCTGATGAGTTCCCCCCGTCTATGTGAGCGCCCATTTGATCTCCGTCACAGAAACATCCAAGCTCCTTTCACGTTGCAACTGGCGTGTCATCATGACATGCCAGCTTTCTTGAGTTGATCTGTACTACGCATACCCATCCATCCATAAATCCCGCCCCTCCATTATTACGGACAGATATACATCCTACAATGTGGTACATGGTACTTCGAACAAATGAATGTTCAACATGTGAAGCGTCCACAAGCTGTTTCTTCAGTTCGGGGTTGTCGTTCTCGGGGTACACGCTGTACATGGTTATTTGCGTTCTGCATCTGTACAGATAGGATAGCTGGAGAAATATCCAGCCCCTTGCTCTCTCGACTTTTTAGAATCACGAAGTGATTGAATGTATAGATTATCTACAATTGTATGAAGAAGAAAGAGAGAGCAGGCGTAATGTACATATATAGCATACTAGTCTTCAATTCTCATCGCTGTGTACGAGGGAGTATGTAGCCAGTTCATCCAATTGCAAGAAAGTTAAATATACAGTGGCGACGAAAAAGTTCTGCACGCGATCATTCTGACCCGTGACGGCATCAAATCACCTCAAATAAAATTGTACAACAAAATATGAGTGATTTCGAGTGTTCACGCACCATTTTATCCATTCTGTACCGTCGTCTCGTAATAAAATAAACAGTGGTTGACTTTCCATAAGCTTAGAATATTCCTGAGGAATATTTGACGGTGCCAGTGATGCCATCTATCTGTAGGTATTCAAATCGTCTAAGGACAGCCTGAATTGCCGTAAGAATGAGTATTTAAACCAAGGTAGTTGTCATCCTTGAAGAAGGGCCGGGATGAATTCCGGCAGGCAATGGGAGGCCACTCCATTTTTCTCCAACAAAATAAGTCGCTTGAGAACTCGAGACAGGGGTAGAGTGTAATGGTCCACTGCCAAAGTAGTTTATTCAATGTAAGAAATTCTATAGGGGGGGTCACTACCCCCCCTCTAGACTTTCTTAAATTTCGAATAAATCTTGTCCCCTTTCGTGTCTCCGAAGTGATGGGGTCCCGACAGCTGCCTCGGCAAAGCTCTGAAATATTCCCCAACATTTATCTGAGCTTATGGAAAGTCACCCAGTGGTTTTCTGAAAATCGAGTCTGTGGATTTGAGAGAAATCAAAAAAATGGTATATGCCATCTCAAACTACTTGTAAATGCGACCCTATCCATATGTTAGTTGACCCAAATTGATAGGGATTTGAGTTCAGAATATCCATTGCAAGTTGGTCATCTTCAGTGTTTTTGTGCCATTTTAAGCAAATTTCAGTGAAAATGACCAACTTGCAACAGAGATGCTGAGCCCAAATCCCTATCAATTTGGGTCAACCAACATATGGATAGGGTCGCATTTACAAGTACAGTTGACTATCTCCAAATGCATGATATGGCAATGCATATGGCCCAAAAAAGTCTCACAATGCATAAGAATCTGGGGGGGACAAACCTCCAATTCTCACTGTAAACCCTGCCTAATAATGCATATACCTGGAAATGCATAGCATTTTGGTGACTTTGGCAAGGGAACGGACCATATGCATTGCGAGATAGTCGACTGAAGTTCGAGATAGCATATACCATTTTTTGATATCTCTCAAATCCACAGACTTGATTTTTCGGAAAACCGCTGTTGATTTTATTATGAGATGATTGTACAGAATAGGTATGGATAAAATGGTGCATAAACACTCGAAATCACTCATATTTTGTTGTACAATTTTATTTGAGGTGATTTGATGCCATCACGGGCCAGAACGACTGCGTGCAGAACTTCTCGTCGCCACTGTAAATAATAAGTTGAAGGGGAAACATGTGGTGCGTGTGGTTAATTCATAGCATTGTATAACCGTGAAATTATTTCAAATTACACTGGTGGGTATCCAAAAGACGCCCCGATCATGAGTGACTCGAACATGCAACCCCGCTTCGCCAAGGTCGCGGAACGCGGTTATTAGCTCGGCAGGTGGAGCGCACACGAATGACCCGGGGGAGGTGTAAAGAAAAAGGTCGAACGACTCCAATGGTGCGTCGTTTTCCTGCCTCCACCGCAGCATCTCTATAAGAGAACCATATTCAAGACCATAATAATCGTCCCATTCGCTATCGAGACTGTGCTGGCAGAAATCGCGAATCTCCAAGTTCTTGAGCCACGGGAGGGTATCGACAGCTTGAAGCGCCGACATGACGCTGGTCGTCGCTCCGTCGAGCTCTAGATGCACTATGGTGCCCGCGGCACCGAGGAACAATTGAATGTCAGCTGTGGTTGTGTCATATTTTGTCACGGAGAGAAACAGAGACCGCAGATCGCACGACGAGCGCAGCATCAATCCTTACAAGGCGCCGGCCGCGCGAGCTGAACAGTTGACCCCCATGGCGAGTCGTTCTAGACGAGGAGCCATCAGAAGTAACAATAAGCGCGGGTCACCAATCTTCACCGAGCGCAGGAGAGGGAGTCTGACAGGTGGAGGATCAGGTGTGGTGTTTCTTTCCGCTTCGTACCAGGAGAGATCGAGGATGTTTCTGCAGCACCCCAAGATAGCGACGGTTTGGGCAGCGTCGAAAGCTTAGTGGAAGCGAAGGGTGGTCAAGTGTTCCAAAGGAATATCGACCTGAGGAACAAAGTTCAGGTTGGCGTAGCGAAGTAGTGGAGCATCCCGAATTCCAACGGCCGAGTTGGGGGGCCCACCCGGTGATATCATCGGTGGAAATTCTGAACCGCTCCATACGGGGAAATATGAACATATCGAGCTGCTGGATCGCGCAATACGGGAGATGTAAACGGACATCTCGCCACTGGGAGCAGCGGCTCATGATCGCCTGCATAAACGTGCAAGCCCTCGAATTGTGACAGTTGTCCATGATGAGGAGGGAGATGATGAGGGAGCGATTCCGAGTGCGCGAGAGCCAAAGCTCCAGCAATTCTATAGATCCATTGTGTGAAGAATTGATAGACGTCCACATCTCGGGTGTATCGAGGCATATGTCCCGCCATCGGCGACATATTTGAGCAAGCAGCAGAGGAGCTTCGCGTGATGAGGGCCTCGGAGGGGTGGCGAAGTCAAGATCAGACTCGGCAGCTATGGGGGCGAGGAGACAGAGCCGGAATATATTGACTGTGATTTCTGGTGGAAGCACAAGAATCGTGGCATCCAAGGTGTTGTTCCGAGAGGGGTGCGAGTTCATTTATGGATCTGTCCGTCGACGAGGAGTTACCTAGTATAGAGCGGGGGGTCAGATTTTACTTCAGCGTCCATCTCCGGACATACAGTACTACTGTACTCAGAGGAAGGAAACAAGTGCTCTGCTCTGTGTATGTACCGGTGGAGACGAGAGCGTAAAGCAACGGCAGCAGCCTAGAATATCAGGTACTGCCGTTCTGAAGATGTGAGCTCCAAGGTAGAGGCGAGGGCAAGGCAGAAAGGACAATGGCAGACGACAAGCAGACGATGACTCGAGGCGTGAGATCAATCATTGGCGCGGGGCGGCCCGGGCTCAGATGCCGTTACTGTCCTTCTTTCCTTCCACGTCGACGGTCAGCGTACAGATGGCCGCGGAGAAACGCGACATCAACGTCCCTGCACCGCTCAGCATAATGATGGAGAGTCGGTTTCATACAGTGATTGGGGAGCTTGGCCGAACGTTTTTCGATAGGTAAGTTGTATGGCTCAAGACATGTATGGATCTCGACGCACGCAGCCCAGCGCAAGATGAGCATACATGCCGGTGCGCTTGCCGACTCGATCCCGCCGCTTACGTAGTCTGATAGCAATCACGGTCCGATTGTTGGGCGACCGACTGATTACGCAATATGGTGGCTGTGCCCACAGGCGTTCTTTGCCTTCGTACCACAAGGAATACAACACGACTATGGCTAAGAGTATTTGTGCAGGCTCATGGAATGACTTGGGTGACATCTTCCTGCGAGAATCAAGTGTTTCCCAGAGCCAATGCTTCAATCTATGATCAACCTAAAAAATGATTAGCTAATCTATGGTTCACAAACTTGTCCGATATCGTCTAGATAGTCGCACCAGTTGCTTAGCTGTGAGGGAAGGACTGTCTGATTGGGGCATTTTCTATATGCTCAAATATTTGCAGAATTATTGCCTCCGAAGGTGTCCGAGGGCAAGGCCACAAAATATTGATTGGTCGGCCAACAAGATGGTCATGTTTGCTAACAGACCCTATATTGATACTTACTAGTTCGTCATCAATATAGGGTATCTGTTACAGAGACTACCGCTTATGCCCCCTCCCGTACCTCTGCCTTGTACCTCGCTGGTACGCGACGTCTCTGGCACGCGCTGCTCAAAAGTCTGCACTCGACACGTTTCCGCGAGCTCCGCCTTGGAGCACCAAGAGGCAGTCGCTCTTGCCTATATCCTGCGTGCCCCGGTCAGATCGTGCGGTGGCGTGATAGTTCCGCCCGCGCGGCTGCAACCGGTAGGTAGGTAGGTAGGTAGGTAGTATTACGCGGCATGGTCCCGCTCAGGAACGCCGGTTTCCAGAGGGTATCCCAATGTGTACACGCTAATTACATCATCACCCCTGGGCCTCCTCAAATCCCTCTAGCCGAGCTCACGGTCGCAGTGGATTGTCGGCGATTACACATTGCGTGTTCTTGCGCGACACAGAACACAGCCCCCGCGCGCTCGAAGCATACACAAACTCCACGGAGCGGATGGGCTGACACTCTGGTGTGCTAATCCGAGTGTGCACGTCCGCGCCGGGGTGCGGCGGCGAAACAGGACGGTAACCGCTCAACTACGTATATATTCGCTTACTTAGATGTAATTCAATTACATCTATCACGACGGCCCACTGAAGTTACAGCGGCAAATGATTGATTATGTTGGTTCTTGACAGATCTGCGAAGCATCGGACGAGTATCCGTGGAAGTAGGATAGTCCATTATCATAGGAGACCTTTTCAGTCTGAATCTGATAACTAGCTTCGGCTCTGTGCTCGGATAAAATGGATTGGAAGACCGTTGTCGGTGCGCCGGTGCAGATTTCGTGTCGGTAGATATGGGTCTGATTTCTGCGGCCATCTCTACGTCCAATGTGAGGAATAAAGACCGGGAATTGATTCGAGGATGTATTATGCACCTAGCATTGCCTTGCGTATTTCGTACTCCATTTGCGCTCTTTCCGCTGGCGACTGTCAAAAAATAAAAACTTCATCAATTCAACGAACGGCAGCAGGCACTCGAGAACCACGAACTTGAATATCCCTGTGAACCTTCTTGGCTTTGGGGCTGAATTCTTTAGCTGTATTTACATATTAGGTTGGTATAATCCGAGTCAGGAAGCTTCGTATTAATGCTTTCTATGATACGTTATCGGACCCTGGATCCAAACGATTGAGTCCCGGAATAAGACGTACCGGTAAAACAACTCTTAAGCCATCGACTCTGGTGCGCCGTCCAGCGGAGCCCTCTCAACCTTCGCCACAGGTTCAAGATTTTCCGGGTGCTGACCCTGAGTAGAATTTGAAGAGCCTACTGATAGTCCGAAATTAAATGTGTATGGGCAATTTGAAGCTGCCAGGCAGATGTCTTCGCGCGAGTTGAGAGTCCACATCGCGGACCACGCGTACAAATAAGGGTGCACAATGTTCGTAAGAATGGTGAGCAGCGCCAGTGTTGGCGCCGGCGTTGTCGGGGACCGCATGTCACCAGCAAAATTTATCAATGCGCAGAGTGCGGCTGGCGCTGCGGACTGAGGTTTGATAGTCAAGATCACAGTGTCATCCAAATGCAAGTTCCACTTGCCTGCAGTGTTACCCGACGTAGAGATGTGAGGATGGTTGTGGCTGGGCTGTGGGATAAGATGCATGTACGAGAGTGTCGCTAGGAACAGATGTCAATCTGACTGAAACATCAGCCACAGAGAATGAATGCGGACAAGCAAGTAGAATATTGTGCTTCCGGTCAGAACAAGGTCTCCGCACAACATAGTTCCCAGATGTGCTCCCACTACGATGAAAGCGGAATGAACAACCTCCACTAATAGTCTATGATGGTGAAAAACATACTCCAGTCCCTCGTCGACTTGATCGCAGTGAAAAAGTAGAAGGTCTGTTGTTGCGAGATTTGGTGCCAATGCAGTACAGTTGGAGGTGGCATACCGCAACAGCACCGAAAATAAGGCCTGAAAAGAACAGAATGGTACAGATAATCACAAGATAGGTGTTCCGTGATATTGCCTGTCGAGGAATGAGCTACACAGAATCACACTAGATCTGGAACCCTCACCCAAAGACGACGGCAGAGAAACATCTGGACGTAGAATATAGTGATGGCTTCAAGTATCACAGTGATCTCCGAAAGCCAGTAGCTGCGCCGTGGACTAAATCCCGCCTTCAGATTTCCGAACGTTGAAAGATTTTGTGTCCACATCATCGCTCTGGGGCGAACCTCAACGCAAATTTTGAAAGAATATCAGATACTCACAAGGAATGTAAGGTCTTCAGCGTAGTCAGGAGCGCAAGGCCTGCCACAAAGAGCTTTATCCACATCGAGTCGCGCTTTTTCAGACTCGTGTAGTGCGCAAATTGTGCGCACAGAACGCCCTGAAAAAATAAGGACAAAGAGGCTCCGAGATTCTGAAAGAGTGTGAGCTGTCCATTATCTATCCCAATGAACCGGGAATCTCGCGTGGGCTGACACGTACCCATGCATTGGAGGGCATGACATCGATGGATTAGTTTGTCCTGGCGAAGCATTTATGTAGGCGAGACTAAGGCACGTCAAAAATGCATTTTGATTCGGGGTCGACACGGATGCCGGGATACGCTAGTAACTGGTTTTTCAATAACAACATACAGCGACATACCGCGAGTCCGGCTCAGGCATCTTACTCCACCAGGAAGTGAATCTTCGCCACCCGAACAAGACGATTCAGGTGATGTTACGGTGATGTGACGGCGATCGACGGAGCGATGGCCTGAAACACAGGCGAACCCAAACGGGCGACTCGTCCGGGCCATCGATCGAATAGCGGCGGCAAATGCGGAAGCAAAAAGCGAAGGAGGGGGAGGGGGAGGACACGGTGTGGCGGCAGGGAAAGTGAAAGGAAAGTGAAAGGAAGATGGATTGGATTGAGCAGAGAAGGAGGGAGATGAGATCAAAAAAGTAGCTCGAACGTGCGTGCAATGTGCTCTCAAATGAATGAATCAAAGTAAATTCACCGCGCGAAGCGCGGGGAGAAAAAAAAAGAGCACTTTTGTTTGGAGGACATGAAAAGAAAATACGTACCGGGCAGAATCTTCCCAAGAGTTGTAGTAAGGTGATAATAAGGGAGGCGGCGGCATGGCTTTTGAGCTTTTGAGTAGACAGATGGATGTTAACTGTTGAGTGGGGGCGAAGAACAAACGGGAGAGGGAGACAGACAACAGACAGAGAGTGCACGAGGTACTTATTATGCACCTCGGCGCTCAAGTCTCCGGCCTGCAATGAGATCCTGACAAGATCTCGGCCTCAAGGCAGCCATAAGTAATTAATATCAATTGTCGCTTACCTTTCCGTGGATGACGCGGTCGGCTGAACTGTCTTTTTACGTCCCTTCGGACTGTCTCTTGATGCCCAGTTTCGATACCCAAAGACGTTTTTTCCCCGCTAAAACGATCCTCGAAAGTCAGACCCCAGAAAAAAAGAAGTTCCACTTACGTTTCCCTTGGTGGCACAGACGTTTCCACCAGTTTCCACCGGGTTTACCTCACTGTTCTACACCTCCGCATACAGGCGGACACGTGCCCGTGACGAGGCGACTTGAAGGTGCATCGCGCCTTTGATCGCGCCAGGCCAGGCCGCTCAAAGCACGTGTTCGTGCCACAAGCTGCCACCGTCAAACATATGCCAACAATACGCTCTCAACGCGCACACACGCGTCGACACGTCGTTGGGTTCACACGCTCAGACTCTGGGTATAAGGTGAGTGTATTTTATATTATTTCTTTGGGCCCTTACCGTGAACGGTACTGGAACAATCTCAATGATTGTTGGACTGTCCATGCGTGGGCTGAGCCTGCCATAGAATACGCGAACCGTTCACTAACCTATTTACAGGCTTGTTTTTTCATCACCGTTGTTTCCACCACCGGCCTCACCGACGAAGGGCGTGCGTCACCAGTCTGAATCGCACAAGGCCGTCGACTCGCCTATCACCGTCTGTCCCTGCTTGCCCAAGCTCCTCCCCGGTCTCCTCAACGTCGAGACCACCATCGGAGACCCCGAGGCCCGTGGCGTCATCGGCAAGGCCATCGCCACTCTGCGCCAGGTTGGCGAGGTCTTCGAGGGCGATGGTTCTGACCTCCCCCGATCAAGATCACTGAAGCCGGCACCCTCGGCCAGTCCCTCATTGCCATCTACAAGTAGCTCGGGGGCGAGATCTCCATCCCTGACGCCATGACCATCTACACCTCGTCGCTCGCCGCCGCCCTCGTCAACCAACCAAAAGAACTTCGAGGTGCCCGAGTGGCGCAAGCTCGCGCTAGCTATACCTCGCCTACATCATCGCCACCTCGACCCCATGCTGTGCTCCGCCTCCAGCGCGGACACTGCTATGGTCTGTGTGGAAAAAACGGTACCGGCAAGTCGACGCTCATGCGCGCCATCACCAACGGGTAGGTGTCGATCTATCGTCGTCTTCATGTTGGCTAATGTACTCCCGATTAGCCAAGTCGAGGGCTTCTCGTCGCCCGACGAGGTCCGCACGTTCTACGTCGAGCACGATATCCATGGCAGCGATGAGGACACCACCATCCTCGAGTTCATTCTCGCCGACAAGCGCATCCTCGCCACCAAGGAGGATATCGCGCGAGCGTCGTCACAGGGCACCTGTTATACCTTATTGCTCTACACCAACACCACGGATAGCGCCCCACAGCGCCAGCAGTAGCAGCGACAGCGACCGCGACACGGGCACAGGCATGCATGCAGGCCGCGGGCTCCACCACGCTCCTCCTCGTGCACACACTGCAGGCGCACCCCGCCGCCAAGATGACCTCGTGAGCCACCCGCCGACAAGGGCGCGCGCGTGACGTGCGCAGCTGGGGCCGTGGGTCTAGTGGGACGTACAACTTGTTCATCGAGTTGTACGTCCATCCTTTACCTTCACCCCCAGCAACACCTACTAGAAGACCGGAACTACCGGAACTACCACGACGCACACGCCGAGCAACACCAACACCAGGATGTGAGGTGGTACGCAATCACCCCTGGGCTGCCCCGCGCGCTACTACCCATCGTGTTGCTGCTCAACTCGAACCCGTCCGCGTCCGACTCGGACTCCTCGTTGCTGCCCATGGTAGATGCCTGCGAGCTCGCGGGTAGTACGGCGACCTCGGCGTTGTCGTTTTCGGTGTGTCGCTGCTCAGCTCGGACCTGTGGTACGTGTACGGGTGCAGGCACTGGTACATCTCGTCCTTGATCATCTGGTCTGTCTTGCGCACGCGCTGCCCAGCCGACGGCAGTCCGCGAGGCGACACGGGCGAGATGGGCGTCATGAGCTCCATGAGCTCGTTGATGTCGTTCTCCGTGCGCACCGACACGACGCTGTCTGTCCGCCCGTGGTTCCGATGCTGCAACCTCAAAGCGTTGAATGCAGGCTGGCAGGCAAGCACGCGGCACCGTGCACCCCCCTCTCCATCCTCGACCCGCGCGAGTGGGCCGGCCTCAGAACACGTCTCCCCCCGACCGCCTCGGGTTCATCTCAGCTTTCAGCGAGCACGTTTTTGACCTCGCGTCTCATCCCTTCGGGTGCCGGGTCCTTCAACGCTGCACAGAGCATCTTCCCGACGTGCAAACAGGGCCGTTGCTTGACGGGTTGTTGCCCAACCGTGTTCCACACCTCATGCAGAATCAGTTTGGCGTGCGTTATCTTTGTATCTGGACAATCCAGATGTTGATGGCTTGATTTATAGAACTACGTGATCCATCCCTGAGCATAGACGACCAGAGAGCAAGACCCCGATCACCGCGCAACCCCACGGACATTTATTATTCATGGCCCGGCACAAGTTTGCATCCAACGTATGCGAGAAGGCTCTCACATGTGGACGCCAACTGGGACCGATACGTTCACGCGGACGCGCACACCGACAACTGTATGACCTTTTTTATCATTGAAAAATATGCAAGCGAGCAACAGGGTTTGAGGACAGTATTGTAGAGAACAAGGTGTAAGGTTTTTGTGCTATTCCAGGTTGAGGTTGAGGACGAGGGGTAGGTTGAGTACGAGTTTTCATAGGACGAGCAAATAGCTTTTAAGGTTGAGTACGAGACACGACATTGTGGGGTGTAGGTTGAGTACAAGTTATCATAGGACAAACAAATAACTCTAAGGTTGAGTACGAGACACGAGGTTGTATGCGGTGGTTTAGAACGAGGGTTGAGGTTGAGGGCAAGACTTGAGAGCTGAGGAAAACAGTCAAGTCTTGATCATCATTCTACCAATCAGTTGATCAATTGCTAACCTTAGCTGTGACACTGTGACACAACAATTAAATTAGAAAATTGATAAGTAATTTGAGGTCTATTTTCTGGCTTTCTTCACAGTTCTGGTGAGTAATTGCTGCATATACTAGCTGGATAACAACTGGTATTGGTTTCCAATGTTCTTCCAATGTTTTTAGTCCATACAACTGGGTGGCCACTAGTATTTTTATCACACACACAAAAAAAAGGGCCCTGATTATTAGTAAAAGTTGGAGCAGCTACATTAGGTAAATGCTGATGGTAAACTGCAACTAAAATACTTGATTACTAGACCACTGCCAAGAACTAGAATCCACAAATCCAGAAATAACTGTGGAAGGCATTTGACATTAATTTCCAATCAAAGGACTTCCCCCCTGAGAAGAGAAACAATATTTACCTATCAGCATGTGTGCAAGTGGAGAAACTGATTTACTACCAATTCTGTTCTCCAGCAATTGATGGAAATGCCACATGGCTCACAGAAAGTATTTTGCATTTTGTGGGCCACCTGGAACACTGATTGGAAAACGGTATAGGTGACTCTTGTAGCCCTTGATGAGCTCTACAATCTGAGCATAACTTTCCCATTTGAGACATGAACACCTATCACCCAAAAATGAAATTCCCTACATCAGCCCTTCTTTCGCTCATAATTCAACCATTTTGGGTGATCTAACCATATAGGGATGTTATTCTAAGCTCTTTGAATTTGATCAGGCCAACTTGGAGCCTATTATAGTACAATAATATGGTGAAAAAAGCGAATTTGATAAATTGTATTCCTAGCCATATGTCAGCACAGAGCAGATTCCGGGTTCTGAGATGACAAGGGTGACTGAAGCATGAAGAGTTCCAACAAATAAGTCTGGAGTTTAGACTAGAATAGTAAGTACTAAAAAGTAGCTACTAAAGTCCCTAGGGGTTGTAACTAAGGTACAGTGTCAGATGTCCAAGGACAACAGACAAGATAAATGCGAGGTAAATAGAGGCTTTGTGCTGAGCCACCAGAAGCCACCAGGTGGCTCTGAGCTGGCTCATCAGGCATGCGGTCATGGTGGCTAAAATAACACAACAATCATATTTTTAGCCACCAGTGGAGTTACTGGATGACATTGTGGCTGGTGTAGCCACCAGACACTGCATGCCAAAATAGCCACTGGATGGCTCCGGGTGGCTTGGTGCAAAGCATATGAAGGGGTATATGAGTGTAGAGGAGTCAATCAGTAACCCAATGGTCACGGAACTGATTGAAACTGTTTGGGATGGTCCAGCAATATAAATAATTCCTGACTGTATTAATTTTTTCCCCTGGCACTATGAGAAATATTCATCATAAATTTCAACACTTTTATGTTGAATTTCAAGTTTCATGATGTTTTGTCACAACAGCCATCCTGAATTTCAATGTACATTTTATGACCTATATTCTACAGTTTTCTATCTTGGAGCCTGGTTGGTCTCCTTACCATTCATCATGAAAAATTGTGTTGAAAAAGGCCGTGGATTTGCTCCAAGATTTGGCCAAGCTTCCCCAAAAGTGTGATGTCATTACTCCACTGATATATGAACCCACATCACTCCACAGCACCTCCCATACTCTCTTGTACTTAAACTACCACCTAAGGTTGCCCTTACAGTCATGATGTTTCATTGTAAATACACAATAAACCAGGCTGCTCAAGTTATGAAAGGCATGTCAGTGTAAGGGCAACCTTAAGCTTGGTGCAGGGCATGGAAACTAGTGGGGGAATCTGAAGTATAAATATAGGTACTAGAATACAGGAGCGGAAATACTATGCACCTAGCAGGGGAATCCGAAGAGAAGAAAGGATAAAGATTCCCATGCTAGGTGAAACCTTGTATACAGTTCAGTAACTACCCAGTAGCATGTGTCCATAGGTATCTACAATGATCCCAGGCCTGATCACATAGCACGTGCCAGCAGGAGCGGACAGATTGTCCTGGATCCGTGGATGGGGCAGACGGAAAAGGGGCTGGAGCAGCAGACACAGAAGTGGCCAGAGGGGGGGGTTCCCCTGGCAGTCAGTGTAAAATATACACAGGGAATAGGAAGAGACAGTGTAGATGGCTCAGATTGAGCTTTATTTGAAGTGTTGTGGTGAAGTTCTGGCCAGATGGTATTTTGAACCATAACCACTATATGGAACCAAAGTTGTTCTCAAACCCATATCCTCAGAAACAGCATTCAGCCAAAACCTGATCAAAACACTTCAAAATTTCACACTCAGTGGTCCCCTTGGTGCCCAATTCACAAAATAACCAAAAGTGTCAGACTATCAGTTGGTTGACATATTTCGAGTTTATGCTGATTACCCTGGTTCCTGGCTGAGAGCTCTTTATGTGTCCTGGAATATCTACTAGGAGCCTTAAGCAGAGTCTCTGTGATCCTGGGACATGCTGAATAGGGTCAACAACAATATAACATATGATCATCTCAAATCATAGGGTATGTGTTGACCTTGACATAAATTGCCCGCTTTCCTAATACAAATAATCAGGGCCCATTTTTTTTTTTTTTGTGTGTGATAAAAAATACTAGTGGCCACCCAGTTATATGGACTAAAAGCATTGGAAGAGCATTGGAAACCAATACCAGTTTTTATCCAGCTAGTATATGCAGCAATTACTCACCAGAACTGTGAAGAAAGCCAGAAAATAGACCTCAAATTACTTATCAATTTTCTAATTTAATTGTTGTGTCACAGTGTCACAGCTAAGGTTAGCAATTGATCAACTGATTGGTAGAATGATGATCAAGACTTGACTGTTTTCCTCAGCTCTCAAAGTCTTGCCCTCAACCTCAACCCTCGTTCTAAACCACCGCATACAACCTCGTGTCTCGTACTCAACCTTAGAGTTATTTGTTTGTCCTATGATAACTTGTACTCAACCTTAAAGCTATTTGCTCGTCCTATGAAAACTTGTACTCAACCTACCCCTCGTCCTCAACCTCAACCTGGAATAGCACAAAAACCTCATACCTTGTACTTGTAAATTGTTGTTCTCAACCTCATTTGTGGAACCTCATATTTTTCATCGAAAAAAGCTTTTATACAACTGGGTATACCGGCACGACGCGTACCAGCAGCCCAGCAGCAGCGGCGACAGTGACTCCGACACCGGCACGGGGACATGGACACGGGTACATACATGTTCTTGGCAGATCCTCTCCACCCTGCGCAGCCTCAGTCTTTCCGCCGGAAGCTACATCAAGCAGGCCATCGTCTGCCACACCCAGAACACCGACCACGCCATCACCCACATCCCTGGCACCCCGAACACCCACCGCCCCACACACTGATCCCACGCCTGCCCTCCTCGCCTTCCTCCGCGCGCACCCGACGATCGAGCACCTCGCCATTGTGGGAGGCGAAAACTCCGGCTTCGGTGACGATGACACCCCCAGCAGCGACGTCCCGCATTCACAGAAGCAGTCCGACCCACAGCCCTTCCTCCCGCGCCTCACACATCTACACGCCCCCGCCCGCGCTCGCCGTGCGCCTCCTCGAGCACATCGCCGCCGCATCGTTCTGCGCACCTGCCCCAACCCCTTCTCGGAGTTCTCACTCCTCTTCGACGACGCCTCCCACGAAGCAGAGCAGCAAGTCCGGCCTCTCCGCGGCCTCGCTCGTGCTGTTGGCGCCAGATCCGAAGCGCATGACGGCGTCGCGTCTGTCGACCTGGGGCCGGTGTATGTTGCATTCCCTTCTCCGAATCTATGGCACGCTCATTCATTCATTCGTCCAGCCAATCCCGCACGCCGCCTCTTCTCCCACCATCCTTGACCCTATCACGATTTCCTCCTCCGACCTCTGCATCCTTAATGCCAAGCCTCTACACCGTCCTCTCACACCTGCTCCCGATCGTGGTCACACTCCCTCTATCCCTGGACCTCCTCAATACTTCGTCGTTCTCTCCCTGTCTAATCGGGAATCGTTGGATCCTTTGGAGACTTGGCGAGAGGCTTTGCGCCACGAGCTGCGGACAAATACCTCCGGCCTTCTCCCGCATCGATGCCCACAGCTTGCGAATACTATCCCCGCAGACTTTCCCGACCCTACGATAATCAATCTTTATCTTCATCCCATCGTATCAGAGCCCGCCGTTGCCAGTGATCTTGTTTTCCGTTTCCCCCGCCTCGACGTCCTTGCTCGGTTTGCTGAGGAAAACTTTCAATGGGGCGACAGTGTTGGCATCCTTGACCATTTTGCCGACCACCTCTTCGCTGGTTTCGTTATTCGGGAGCTTGCCTGTCGTGCATCAGTCGTTGACGGTACTGTCGTCGCCTTGTCGTCATCACCATCAGTTATCAAGTGCATTGTCAGGGAGCGCCGTCACAAATCTATGGGCTATCTCGTGGAATTGCGGCTCACTTTGAGCCTCGACCCCGCCATCCTCACAATGGCTCTACAAGCCACTGATGGCAGACGCAATCCACCTGAGGGTGCTCAAACAGCCGTTGCAGCGTGGATCAAAGAGAAACTTCCGAAGATCAGGGTCTGGGTCCCAAAGTCCATGGGTAGAGCATGTATTTCCGACAATGGTACTCGATTACACCTGCACTCAGTGTACGTCAAGTCTCTTCTTTCGTAATTTCATTCTAACTATTCGTTTCAGGCAACGGGGCTGCGCGAAGAAGGAGACAGACTCAGCAGCCCGTAATCAATCCCTCAAGCTTCAGCAGTACCTCATCTAATTCGATAACGGCTACAGGTCGAGAACGTCAGTGTCCTTTTTTGTCTGTTCTTCTACTCACAAGCGAACTCAGATTATCTCACAAACCTCGCCGTTAATGTGCTGCGAAGCTCGCCGTCTGGACAGGCTTAACATGGTGTGTTCCTCGCACATCTTTTATTCATCTCCCATTAACGAAATGTCCAGGTATACATCGCATCCTGCTGCAACACGGTATACCGCAATCAGCAGGGGCATGAGGTGATGGAATTGATGTCAGACTCGGAGGGGGGATTGTAAGACAATTGACGGTATATGAACCCTACTCATATTTCTCCTAATCATTATCCTTTTCTTTCGCTATGAGCTCTTTCACCTTGCTTGAGAGTCCTGCTTACTCTGGGCTTCGTCTCATTCTCCATGGACCTCGTGTGAGTGCTGGCTTGGATGTCTCTCTGCCTGATGCCGCTCCATCTCAGGATGAGATTGATGATGATATTGACGGTGAACGAGAGACAATGGACCTGGAGGATTTGCCTGAAGATGGTGATGTCGACATGCCGGCTCTGTCTGTGCCATCGGATGGCGAAGACTCGGATGAGGAGTCAGGCGAGGATGTGGACAATGACTTGAGGATGGCTGCCCTCCACGCAGTCATCAAGGAAGCGTCCAAGGGTGTCCTTGACAGCACTGACGCTGAATATAAGAGGTATATTTGGAGTCTCGCCAACTCATTTTACTCACAGTAGTTTTTAGGTTGATCAAAACATGCGAAGAGTTTGTTCATGCCCAAGGCTTCATCAAGGAGGGTGTGGTATTTTTCACTAATACACCGCACCCTGAGTCCGCCACTTTCATTGTTGCCTGGATCATGAACAGGTGCGTTCTTGAATTCAAATGCTGTACATTATCACTCACATCTATTCGAGCTGCGATAAAATCGGGTTGGATGGAAAGCCCAAGGCCTCCAACATTGACTCAGAGTCATACAGTCATGCTCAAAAGATGCGCGCAGCGACTACCTATGGGTTTGGTCGGCTCAACGGCCTTGGATCTATTCCATGGCAGAAGAGCGAAGTGAGTGGGAAAATGCTGGGCAACCCTTCCGTTTCCGAAACCGTCTCGCGTTACATGATCACTCTGCGGAAAGCGAAGGTCCGTTCTCTACTTATTGTGGCGCATTCTGATCACATATGTTCTACAGGTCCGCGCAGGAGAGGTGTCAACTAGCGCTCGTGCTATTACACCAGTGAGTCTTGTATTCATCTCATCACTCATTTAACGCCGTTGCAGGAGATCATAGCAAACCTCTACCATCACAACAACAAACCTGAAAATGCGGAAATCAAGCCTGTGAAACGGCGCATGCGCGGTGCTGCTGTGGATCCCAACCAGTGGGGAGGTGGGCGTGCTCGATGCATGCTCCATGCCGTATATGTGATATCGTTCCTCTGCCTTCTTCGCTTCGACGAGGCCCTCAAGATCCAGGTTCACGAGATCCGCAAGCTGAGTGAGACGTCTTTTGCATTGACTTTACCATTCCGAAAGACAAGCCAGTACGGAGGTACCGTCTTGCTGTTTTCACTTCGGTCTTTCAACTGATGCCAATATAGAAATCAAACCGTTTGTGCTGCACGAACTCCCCAAAGAAGAGGCTCACCTGTGTCCCGTGAGAGCATTAACTGCTTGGCTTGAGTGCTCAGGCATTGAACGTGGTTATTTGTTTCCTACCATCACCGTTCGTGATCAAATCGGCGATTCCAGCAAACCAATGGTATGTTGTACTTCAAATTGCATGGTCCTCACTCACTTGATCCTATAGAAGTCGGAGAAGTTTCTGGAGATGTTTCGTAACAATCTCCTTGATATCAAACTGGATCCTTACCCGTATGGCACCCACTCTTTCCGCCGTGGGGGTTGCCAGTATTTTGCGTCGCATCGTCGTTGGAGCCTGCGCCGAATTTGTGAATGGGGTGGATGGAGTATGGAGTTTTCCAACTTGACAATCGTCAAATATTTAATTGGGTGGAACGATGATCCGACAGAGTTGCGGGAGAATTTCCTTAATCCAAACCAGAAACTTACGTTTCGGTGTGCGATGTGCGGTAGAACTTGCGCTTGTGGTCGTTGATAGATTCATTTTTTTCCTCAACGATTTGATTTTGATTCACGAAACTAAAGAGTGAAATGTACAGTAGAACAAATAAAAGCGTCAAACGTCAAACAATGCAGGACGAATTGGGAGTAGGATAATTATGGATTGAGAGTACGGAAATTAGAGAGTAGAGAGACGCTTGTACTCCTTTGCAATAGCACTCGGCTTTGTCATTACCTTCCGTGAGTTCGTCTTGCTGCACCTGTAGCTGAACTTCACCACAAAATTCTCCCCGTACTCCAAACGCGCTCGTTCGGCGAGTTCTTCATCGGAATTCTTGCGGTTGTGGCGGAGTTGCCCACAGATGGCAGTATAAGACATCTTCCCACCGTCTTGACTTCTGAACGCTGTCCAGAATTCGGCAGGGGTCCCCAACCGATAATGTTTGATAAGAAACTGGCAATTCAATCAGCGCCTACGTAAATACAAGCATCCAAGAAAACTCACCTTCCATTCGGTCCAGTTTGATTTGTGTGCAGACCATAGGCCCGTTTTCTTGAACAAGTTGGGCCAGTATACGAGTGCAATGGAACGGCCATCAATCTTCACCACCGAATCATCCTTCCAGTGCGGAGATGTGTCATCCCACATTTGGTTAAGGTGCTCGATGTCTTCGGCAAACGACGTGGCTGGGACCGATAATTTCTTGACTTCCTCGGCGGTGATGCTCACGATGGTACCATCACCCAGCTTGATAGAGCGTGTTGACCCATCGGCGGCAGCTTTCGCAGGGATGGGAAGAGACGCTATCGGATTCGACATGTCTCTTGGGGGAGCAGGTGTGGAAGAGAGAGTATGGGAAATGTTGGCTTCGATCTGAACAGGCAGGACAGCAGCGAATAATTGGTTGATAGGTAGATTTTGAGAATCCGATGGATGTGACCGGCTTGCGTCACTGGGAATATTGAACAATAAATTATCCTGGAAGCAGATCAGAAGCAGGAATGGCAACGGAAATATAATTACTTGCCGTTTCAAAATCTCCGGTGGGAAAGTTGTATGTACCATCATTCGCCAGGCCGTCGGGATAAGCGGGAAATGGTGCGGAGGCAGAGGCCGGAACTGAACTTTGATATGTAACTGGTCGAAAGCCTGTTGTAACAGCTGTGGTGATTACGGCGAGCTGATTTTCCATTGACTGCATCCTGTCTTGGAGGCTGCGATCTGAAAGGCTACCCTGGACCGCAAGTAAGTGCCCCGTTCAATAGACTACACCAATAACCAACCTGCAAAGAAACCTGGGTAACTGGGATAGTTTCTGGCTGCGTACTCTCGGGAACCATGACGGTTTGTGGCTGTGGCTGCGTTGTTTCGGTCGGAGGAATGTAGGGCAGTCTCGTTTGCGTACGTCTCGCCTAGGGATTAAAAAGGCTTAGAAAGTGGAAAGATTAATAGAATAAGCATATGCACCCAGCTTAACAAATCCTGGATTTCGTCCGAGGGTCGATTGTCCTTGGACCGCTCCGTGACACGTTCAGTATCAATGATTGCTGCCCTTCGGGTGGCCGACTGTTTGGATTGACTTTTCTTGGCGCTGTCTCGCGGCCCTTTGTGACTGCGGCGTTTCACAGGCTTCAAATCACTGTAAAGATATTATACCGCAGCGCCAAGAAAAGCACTAGTTGCAAGCGCACCAGCTGGCCGGGTCATTACAGAACTTTGCACTAAAGTCCTCAAGACGAGTTTTGAGTATGGTCTTGTTGCCGCTAACACCAAGCCCATATTGGCGGCACATTTCCTTCAGCTGGTCTTGTGTCTTGCCTTGGCTATAAAAATCTTAGTATATCGTGTTTGAAACAAGAATATTCATACAGTGACCGCTCCTCGCTACCTCCATCCTCGGTGGGGAAGGCGAATGTGTCCTTGTCTGCTGTCACTCCCAATTGGGACGTGCTGACATGGGCAGCAGCAGCCATAGGGGAAGCAAAACCGGTCTGCTTCCAGACAAAGATGAAGGGCGGCAGGAGACAAGCGGCAAGCAGGAGCGCGTATGCTGGCGAGAGGCCGTCGACAAGCGTCAGGATTTGCAAATTGGCGGCGGAGAGCGCTGCCGCACGCACCGCCGAGGCGGCGGCGAGCACGGCAACGCCGATCGTTGACGAGAGCGCAGATCTGGTTTGAAAGCTGTCAATAATGTTCGGCCGACGGAGGTACGTGTGCCAAGACCGAGGCCCAGTTCTAAGCGGGACCCAATTCATCCCATCACTCCCATCACTCGGAACAATCCGACGTGACAAAAAGCGTCTTTCCGCAGAGAGAAGTAAATCTTAATCGTAGCAGATTGACGGTCGGTTACATAATGATGGCCCGATATGGCGGACAGGCGAGCTGAGCGTAGAAGTGTGTGCAGGAGGGAGCAGGGGACGGAATAAAATATTTTGAGCTCATGGAGGGAATAATTGAATAACTAAAACATCTTCTGTGTCTTCAGAATGTGAGCCAACCTCGTGGAGAGGCTGCAATAAATTTATTTTCTTGGAGCCGAGTGCTGCCGAGCGGAGGTTCAAAGGACTGTAAATTTCCCACAAGGGCCGTCAATCTACCGACTCGAAGGATGCTGAGGTAGGGGTGAAATTTGGCGGGAAATCTCATCAAAACGTGAAACGCAGCTCTGTCAGCCGATAGATTTACAGTCCTAAGGCTGCCGATGGATAGTCCTGGCGCCGAGACGCCATCATCAGTAATTACCGCCAAGTAACGCGTCCCGCCTAACTTCTGCTGACTGCTGCCTTCACCGCGTCGCATCCAACACACTCCAACAGATTGCAAAGTCACTCTCAACCACCCAGCTTGCCACTCTCGCCGCTTGAGCCTCTGTTCTGGATCTGGTGCACGCGCGGCACTGCAAAAAAAAATCTACATGGCACGGCACACTTAACCTACTCAATGGTTCCCGCCGTCCGCTCTTGTACTTCACGCCTGGTCACGGTGCCACCGGGGTGCGCCGATGCGTGCCCCGGGACCCGTATACTGTGGTAACGTCGTCTACTGGACTGTCATGTACTGGGCTGGTCGGAAATTTATCGGCCTCGCGGGCCCTCTTCCATTGCAGCCGCTGCGTCTGCGTGCCGCGCCGAACCACGCCAGTGTATGAATGTGTGAGTATCAAAACTATGAGGCACGCGCAGCGTTGGAAATTTTGCCGGGGGTGCGACTTTTCTTTTTTTTTGCTCATGGGTTATCCTCCAGCTCGTCATTGAACTCTCGTTCAAGAAGCAACAGGCTCTTTCTTGATGAGACTTCGTGCTCGTGAGTTATATTTGCGCTGTTTCTTTGTTTACATCCAATGCAATGCTGACACTGCACGCACAGCGCAGAAAAAAATTGGGTCCTGCCCCATTTCCACGTTCGACGGGACACCACCTTCGTCCCATCTACCGAGGCCCCGGGAATGCGCCCCTTGGCGTTCATATCACGCCAATGGCACATGCTGGTAGCGTTGCCATATATTCACAGCTGCAGCATTGGAAAAATTAATCATCACTCTCTCCTCTCCTCCTGCCTGTCCAAATCTCATCCGCCAACACAAATCTCCTTATCTCTGGGACACCTCAAACTCCCCGCTGTCGATCCCCACCCTCTGGCAGCCATGCATTGGCGCCGTTGTTGCCGATGAAGGCACACGACTTTGCTTGGCACAAAAAAAAAGTTGTTTTCCCTTCACTTCTTCGCTGCTTGCTGCTAACCCAGTGTCCATTCGCAGAATACACCCTCTTCCGACTTGCCCCCCGACCCACTTTGGCAGTGGAGGCTCTGGTGCCACACCAATACTGTGGACAGCACCGACATCAGCACCTTGGTGGTCCGCTGATTTTTATCCTCAACTCACCACCACAAGTGCCTCCCGCTTCCGTACCATCTGCCTAGAACCGTTTTCAAGCGCCGCCGACGGTTGGATTGCCGACCGGGGGTAAAACTGCTGCTCACCATCATAGTCCAAGACAACAACAAATCTGACAAAAATATTACAGCAGTTTGCGGAACTTAGGGCGCAGCCCGTTTTTTTTTTTTTTTCGACACATTTTGCGTCGGATGGCTCTCCTGGGATCAATTCTTAGCCGTTTTCGCTGAGAGTATGCTCATTATGTTGGCATTGAAAGTCCGGAGGGCATGGCCTCCTCGGATTTTCTGATGGCCAATCAAATTGCTTGATTGGGAAAATATCCGTGTTTTGAGCAGGATGGCTGTAGCATTAGCTATCACTGTTCGATTGGCCTAATTTTTTGATAAGATGGACTTACAGGTGTACCAGAGGGCACCAAATACCGGCATTTTTTATATGACTTGTATTTGGCTCAAGAGTTTGAAAAGAGAATTTGGTGTGCTTGTAATATAGATTGCACCTGATGTATCGATCACATTGAAAATGCCGGTATTTGGTGCCCTCTGGTACACCTGTGAGTCCATCGTATCAAAAAAATAGGCCAATCGAACAGTGATAGCGAATGTTACAGCCATCCTGCTCAAAACACGGATATTTTCCCAATCAAGCAATTTGATTGGCCATCAGAAAATCCGAGGAGGCTATGCCCTCCGGACTTTCAATGCCAACATAATCAGCATACTCTCAGCGAAAACGGCTAAGAATTGATCCCAGGAGAGCCATCCGACGCAAAATGCATTGAAAAAAAAAAAACAGGCTGCGCCCTAAGTTCCGCAAACTGCTGTAACCTCCTCCATATCCCTCGCGTGGAGCATTGGATTTTTACGTTCTTCTCTGGCGCGTTCGACACCTGCACCGCCTCCCGGAAAACGCGGGCCCTCACTGTGTTCCGAGGTCCCGTAGACAGACCCTGTTTACGTGAGGCTACATCAGTCTACATCAGTTTACGTAGTAAACTGAGTGTGTCTATCCCACGTAGACTATTTTTGGTCTACCTGGGTCTATCGTCGGTCTACATCTGTCTACCCTGGGTAGACTATGTGTGTCTACCAAGGTCTACCACTGCCCCTACTTCCAGGGACTCCCTGCCGCCCTCTGCCGCCTCCTCTGGCGTCTCGATTGTGCTCGGGCACTAAACGCTATTCACCCAACGCCGTGGCGCATTCCGTAAGGCAGGGTAAGGTGTGATGCTCGTGATGTGGCAGCTGTCAGGGCGCTTCTGGAGTGCTCGGCGCAGTCTTTGCAAACATTGAGTGATATTATGTACTGTAATTACTTCCTACGTACTTCAAAATTGTTTTTGGCCGACCGTAGCACTTGTAGAGATGAAGATCGTTCTTTGGGGCTCTTGTAGCGCTCGCGAAGGCAGCTCAGATCACTCGGAACTGCCACATCACGGGCATCACCGCCTTACGTTGCCTTACGGAATGCACCACGGCGTTGGGTGAATAGTGTTTTGTACTCGACACAGTTCCGCAAACAAGGCTGAGAAACCAACCCGCCAGCAAGGGGTGTAGACACATGTAGACAAGGTACGTCTAGCTCAAAGTATGTCTACGTCTGTCTACGGGGGTAGACTAACCCTTGGTCTACGGACCCTCGGAATGCAGTGCCTGCAGCTCAAACTACATCACCACCGACATGTATGACATGCTGGTACCCCGCCGCGCAGCGCCCAAAAAAAAGTCTCCACTCTCCTGCCTCCCATCTCCGCTATCGCCTTCTGATACTTCTCCCTACCCGAGCGTTCCCCCGCAGTCTGATCACAGGCCCCGGCCATAACGCATCGCCGCCGCCGCCGGCGATGACGGCAACACTACCTTCACAAAAAAAGTCGGTCCCTTCTCCAGCTCCCCATTGATTGCTGCTAATTCTGTATTCCCCCTCAGTGTACATATTATTTGGACTCCCATTCTACCTACCTCGGTATCTCGGGCTCCCACGCGACGTCGGCATTGTGCACAGCGCCGCCATAGTGCCTCCTTGGTCCCCCCACATGAACCCCCATTTCGATTTTAACCCATCTGTCATGAAGCACCCTGACTCAGCATCGCAGATATCCTTTTTCGGGTTCTACCACATTCCTTTTTGGGAATAACCCGTCCTTGATCGGGTTATTCCCTGGCCCACAACACTCACTCGACCCTCAGAGACATGAACATCCCTTGGACCTTTATTCGGAATCCATGCAGACATGGATTCCTCACCACTTTACCACCCGGGTTCTTATTGCAGTAACCCGGGACTCTATACGACGATGGCATGATGCCATACACATGCAACCCGAACTCCTTTGTGCCGATGACCATATCCAATGGGTCATGACTACACTCCTTTATGTTGGTGGATATTCACTCCTGATATCCCTGCCAAGACGACTACACTCCTGAATGGCGACAGGTGTCCCCTGGGTGCCACCTGTTGACTCCTTTATGCTCATGACTCCTTGGTGACCCCTAGATGCTGTGGTGATAACACATAGGGACTAGGAGCATCAGCATTAATGTTCCTTAATGCTGGATACAGTAACCGATCGCAATTGTATTTAATTTATGTAGAAAGGTATATAAACTCGGTAGAATCTCCCCTGTACAGTAGATTCTACCTCGTCTATACTCAGGCCTTACTTTGGCTGGATTGCTTGGTTCTTGAACTTGAGCCTGGAGCGCTCTTGTTCTCATCTCGTTGTTCTGGTCTTGCCTTCGCTCCCCTTTCACTCAACAACACCAGAACTCCTACTCTCTGTGTCTTGCCTTGGGATATCGACCTAGCAGTGTTGGATCTGGCCCATTAGGTAGCGGCAAGGAGAGACACTTACCTACCAAGGGGAAGAGATCATCACACTAGTTCCCTGGCAGGGTTGTACAGAGACTGGTTTGCCTGAAGTTCCCCTCAGGTGCCCCTCAGTCTTGGATCCAGTTGGAACCCCTGTTTGGAGTACCCCTGAGTCGGGTTCCTCCTCTCGGGTTCTTGGGACGCAACCCCAACCCCCTATCCAGAACCCGAAGCCCCTATTTGAGCCACCCGGAGCGGGTTCTTCTCACTAGGGTCTGGTGCATAGTTGCAGTCCTCCTGCTGCAATATCTTCGGGTTCTTCAGCATGGGTTGCTCACCACCTATGGATGCTGGCCTGGTTGGCCACATCCTCCTCTTGGATCCTCGACGCACGGTCATGCGCTATTCGAGCAGTGACGGATTCTCTCTCAACACCTAGGGATGGCTGCTGTTGTGTCTGGTGTGGACGTGGTCCAGCTGACCTAAGGGCCGTTGCTGACACCATCCCCGCATATGTTGTCCCGCCTGTGTCCCACTCGCCTAGGACCCCAGGGAATCACCTCCTGATGTCAGATCGCTGGCCAGAGGCAACAGTGCAGCTCGCCGTCGGTGCATACAGCGACAACAAAATCTGGTAAGAAAATTGAAATCCCCTTTATCCCTCTTGCACAATACTGAATTGATGTGTTTTTCTTCACCACTCATGTCTCCCCCAATACCTCCCGAAAGATGTGGGCATTGTGATTCGACCTTCGTCGTCGCCACCACATACAATACCGCTGCCATTGCCTCTTTAGGCACAATCAAATTGTAACTTTTCTTTGGGCAGCACTCACCCGACACGTGTCCGCCCCACCCGCATACCACCTCACCAGGACCCTAGGCAGGCCCTGCGACCGGTCAGATCGCCAACCGCAGGTAAAATTCAGGCCTTCCGTTATTTCAGACGACATTGACAAAATTTGACAAGAACATCGGCTTCCTCCGTGTCGCTCTCACGGCATGTCGGATTTTTGTGTTCTTTCTCGGTACATGCATCGCCCGCAGCACCCCGGAAGATGCGGGTGCTGTGGGTCGAACTTCTTCATCGCCGTCGTATACAGCACCGCCGCTATTGCCTTTTTGGCGCCACAGGATTGTATGTTCTTTTTGTTACCAGCGCTCACACAATCAAGCCAAACCCCTTCCCAGGTACTTGGAGTTTAGTAAAGGTTCCGACTCACGCACCTGAAGCCCTGGCTGGTTCCGACATGTACTAGGTACCCAGATCATCCATGAATAAAGTTCGCTTCCATTTGCATTCAGTCCGATATATGAGTTACATTATGTGCCCTTTCCCACTCAACCAGGAAAGGGTACAAAACCTTCGCACCTTTCAGTTTCGCCTCGGTCATCCATACGTGGTTTATCACCGCTTGCGCTGGATCTGTTCCTCCTTCCCCATACCGCTTCAAAATTCGGGCAGCATTCTCCGCCTCCACCAACGATGTTGAACCTATGCCAAGAGCATCTTGAATACTTTTCTTCTTAATCTTCTTGGTCCTACGGCCGCCCTACTCCAGTAAGCCAAAGAGAATATTGAACAAGTAAATGCCCCACTGTGATATGTGATGGCTGCCCGAAATATGTGCGAGAGACGAGTGCTATGAACTCCCAGGAGGCTGCAACACCAGTGTTTTGCTGAGCTTTACGACGATGGTTGATGTAGTCCTCGTATCCGGGCAAACCTTTGATCTCGGTGCTCAACCATATGACATCGGCATTTCTATCGCCACTTGTGTTCTGGTTATTTAAGGCGCACCGGCGTGCGTGTTCAAGGGGCTTTGCCTTTGGATCATTGACATTGAACATCATTAGGCTTGAGCCCAGATTGTTCTGGGATCCGATTTGGGTGGCCCATGCCGGATTGGCATGAAAATAGGTGCGTTCTGCCTGTAATAAAGGTAGGAGAACACTGTATTAAATCGAAATCAAATACTACCTGTTTCACAAAATTTCCAAGCAGTTATCACTCGGGATGACTGCAAATTCTGGAGACGGCCAAGCCTCCTCCAAGAGCGCATCATCGGTAACTTTGACGAAGTATACACGATGGTCTGGGTATTCTCGATCCCTAATAGCCAGCCTCACGGACCTAAGCCAATATGTGAGGAGTGGAAATTGTGAGAGGAGAATAGAAACCGGTAAGTGTGGAATTGGAAGATTGTAATTCTTCCAAAAGTTCGCGAAGAGACACACGCCACTCCCGAGGCCCGCATTGGACTTTATCAACGACTGTAAGAAGGATATCTTGTGATATTTTAATAGGTTTGAGACTGTGAGCATCTTCAATAAGCAATTTGACCCGTTGCACCTCTAGGTCGGAATCCTATTGCCATATTAACGAGGAACGGCCAACGGAAATGGAGGTACATGCATGCGGAGTTGTTTCCTTTGGTGGTGTCGTCTGACCCTCATCCTCTGGACGGCATTAAAGTTTGCAATAAGGCGGCGGAAATGGACTACCTTTCTCACTTAAAATGGATAGAGATGGGGACAGACTGCGAGGTTTTTGAACAGATTCTACGGCCTTTGTAAACCAGTCACTGCATTCAGACCCCCCCATAGGCACACATGTGCCTACGTTCGCAGATCTCTGCTGAGGTGCGCCTATCCAGGTCTATGTTGGTCTATGTTGGTCTAGGATGTCTGCCTATGCGAGGCCTGCCCACGTTGACCGATCCAGGCCGATGGTGGTGTGCCTATCATAGCCGACCCTGGCCGACCTGAGTCCAGCTAAGTGGCCTTCAAAATGATGTCACGGATTTGTTGGTAGTACACTTCTAGCTAGGCCCATCAGTCTAGGTGTCTATTCACGTAGACCCACCTTGGCAGGGATCGGCAGATGGCTCGGCAAAGGTCGGCACACTGGTCTGCCTACCCATATGCCTACTGGGATCCGGCAGACCTGTGCCTACAGGGGGACCTGAATGCAGTGAGTTTGGGGGTCAGAAAGAACCTGGCAGAGTCGTGCAACAGTTGTCTTGCTGGCGCTGAAGTTTCCCGGGCCATTTGTGGATTTGTCGTTGTACCATAGCTACCAAAGAGGGTTTCAAGACATCCCTGCCGACTGATTAGTGCGAGATTTGAATTTTGAATGCAGCATACAAGTCGCTTTGGCCATATGGAACCTCCGAATTCAGGATGGACATGGCGGCAAGTCCAAAGTACGGGTACCCCTATTTGGATCAGAAGTCACGGTTGAAACATTTCAGCGGCCGAACGGACCAAAGAAACAATTTGTCCGGTTGGAGAAACATTATTACCTTCAGTTGAAGATAATGAAATGTACGTAGAATTTGGCCGACTGGAAGAATTTTTTTTTTTTTCGGTTGCATGAAAAGAATAGATTGGTTCAGATGTTCCAACTGAACAGAAAGAGCTATTCTCGACTGGATAGAACGGACAAATCACAAATTTCTTTTCAGTCGGATGAAATTATTAATCTTCCGACTGGACAAAAAACACTGAAAGTTTCAAATCTCTCCGGTCCTAACAGTGAAGATGTTCCACTGAAGAAAAATGAACATTAAAAAGAGGATTGAATATGCTTGCAGGTAGTTTCCCTTGAGTTTGTATGGGTCATCTCTCATTCAATGTAGCAATGTAACGCGTCTCGACGTGCTCATCACGATCACATGACCGTTATTTGTGTCAGACTCGGTGCGCGATAACACTTCATGCTCGAGGAATTTCGAAGCCGCTGATTTATGCTGGAGGAAAAATAGGTATATCTTCACTTCTGAGGTACTTCGGTATGTTAACACAACTGCACGCAAACTATAATTCACGAACAATGACAGCTACGGTTACAGACGGCACAAACATCACCTACTGGCCGACTGGGGTTAAGGTAATCTTCCCGCTCGAGCAGAGGGGTATCTGTCCACGACAATAAGTACTTGAACAGTGTACCCGGTTATCGAAATTTTCTGCCCATCCACCCCAGGAACAGATATTGCGGAATGGCCAGCGTAGAACCATTGCAAGATACTGGCATCCACCCCGGTGGAATGAGTGTGTGCCGTATGGGCGAGGGTCGATGTCAATATCCAGGAGGTTGTTGCAGAAGTATTCCATGAATGAATCTGTGGACTACAAGGCATAAGTCATCGGTGATACCATATTTTTGGCAGCTTACCATGCCCTCGCTGGGAATAATGCTCCATCCGTTACGGCCAACTTTCGTTCGGAAGATAAAACCAGATGGCTTCCCATATGGGTCGTTGGCTACCGCAAGCTTCCACATTATTGCAAATGCACAAACAGGGCACATCCATGGCCGATCCGGATTAGCATAAAGATAGAATGGTGCGATGCCTGAAAATGAGTCATTGAATTGCTGCGTGCAGTAAAATACAAGACTTACTTACCTCCATTCTGATGAGTCTTGCGAAAAGGCAAATCTAGTCGAATCCGCAAGACTCCGGTCTCCATGTCGAATGTCACGTCCTGCCAGGTGATCCGCAGGGCTTCGTCGTACCGAAGAAGGCAAAGCATCGACACAATATAAAGCAGTTGTAACATCATCCGAATAGAATGACTGGCCCAATCTTCTGGATGTTCTTGCTTACGCTTTTTGGATGTCGAACCGTAGCTGGTGGAACTTTCGACTGGAAAACCTGTATTGTAAGTCCAAAGCTTCTTCAATCGTGGGTTTATTCATGGCACGCGCACTGGTTACGACTTCTCCTCCGCGAACCTAAGATTTGAGTGAGTACAAATATATGTTTTCAATTTGCGCTGACCTTGTTTCGCCGGAGGCTGATCATGTATTGTGATACAACGGTAGAAATCGAAGGGTTACCATAGAACTGACCAGGAACTAGGAGATTTTCCTGCCATTCTTGGGTCCCCAGTTCGTAGTCGCGAGAAAACCTTGTGGCTCATTGCAGCACACATCTTCTGTGCCGTACTGTATGTCGCTCGCCCGTGCAATGCCCGGATCTTTCGGCTTCCCGGTTTTAATGTCAGAGTCGTCGCATCTGTATTTATTGGTAAAAAATCCACACCGCAAAAGAGACGAAAGAAACCTAATTGTTCATGATCCAAAGGGCGATCCAAGTGGGAACTTCGGCTGAGGGTTTTTTGAATAACTTGTCAGGATTTTCGGTGCTTAAGAAACAGCCAATCTCAACGCAGAACGAGATGAATTGATTCCAGAGGCTATGAAATAAAATCTGTTGAAGGACAATCTGGTTAAAGGGGGTATACTTCACTTACCGCCGATATTCCGCACGAGTATTGTTGACAATGATATTCTCTGAAGCCAACTTGAGATGCTTCGACATCTCTTCCTTGGCCGTTTTAGCAACTTTGCTAGGACTTTCGGGGCTTCTGTCTGTAGTGCGGGCTTCGCGCAAAGAGTTGCGCTGATCGAGTTGGAGCCCAGAAAGCATGGATTCGACTTCTTCCTCGTTTTCTGCTTGAATAGCCTCGTTTCCGACGGATTGAGAAGCTGCAAGGATTGCTCCAGCGCCCGCAGCACCAGGAGGCAATGACATTGTCGACTGAGGACTCGGAGGTCGTGACCATAGCGTGACCTCACATACTACCCCTAACATTCTCTGCAAAATTACCATGTCGATAAACTGGATAGAGGACCTGCCACTGCCGGAGTTGAATCAGACCTTAGGGCCAGACCGCTTGATCAAAGTTCGGCAGCTCAGAATGTATGTACCAAATTAGATCCTGTCGATAGCTTTTTGAATCAGACTGTTATTGCACACAGAACAAATAAGACAACCGTCAAAGAACTTCAGGGTCATCTGAAAGACTATGGACTTGCAATTTCGGGACGAAACAAGGGCGCCCTCCTCGTCCGTTTGCAGGATTATTCCAATGATCATGACCAATGGATGGGGTAAGAAAAAAAACAGCAACGAGTTTCGGTGGGTTACTTATCATACACAGAATGTTCCAACCACGTGTGAAGCGAAGCCGAGGCGATATGTCTGGTGCTAGGCTGAATACACACTCCGGTAAAAAGATAGTGTCCCAATTTGGACAAATGGAAGCGGAGACGGAATACCCGAGCAAGCGTATCGCAATACGAGGCCAGCGGGAGATCACAGATGCAGAAGTGAATGCAAATAATCTATGGGTGAGCTTCATAGTACTTCCCCGCCCCCAAAAAAGATGGCTCTCACATTTGACTTGATCAGGCTGCGGCTGCCTTGAATTTGGTGTCGTTACCTTTACCTGAGCCTTCCAGAGAGCTACAGAGAGATGTGGATGAGCAAGAAGAGGATGAACCGCAGGAGAGGTACCTTGATGTCCGAAATCTTGTGTCTTCCATGACCGAGGGCTGACCTGTGGATTATAGTATGGGATAGTCAGACACGGAGCAGACGGCACAGCGAACGGAAACACAGACAACACACTTGCACAATCCTCTCAGGCTGACGGTCCCAATCACGAGGCCCCAATTTCTACACCATTTATCCAAGTGGATGCCCGGGTTCCGGATATGATCTCCAAGTTGGGGGTACAAGTAGCTGCATTGTCGAAACAGGTTTAGTATGATAAGATTCAAACGTGTATCACACCGGGCAAAGCAAACTATTAACCTAAGTTGATAGGGTAAGTGATACTGCTTATTTCAGTAGAAGAAAAAAAAAAAGAATATACTTGTTGTCTTGATGTATTCTAAAACCGGCCCTGAAAGAGCAGGTGTCAAATTACCTATTGGGAATAATCTATACTCTTAGTGTCAGCAAAGTACAAAAGGACTCTTGAGAGGTGGACTCTTGGGAGCACAATCAGGGAGAAAAATACCTCGTGTATTTCAGACTGCTGAAAGACGTGCTGAAACGATTTGTTTCAGCATTGCTTTCACCTGTGTTTGAAACAAAGACTTTTAGAAGAACAAAGCAAGAACAAAGCAAGATTTTGAAACTCTTTGTTTCAGGATAGCTGAAAAGCATCATCAAAACAAGCTGTGTTGGCATGCCTTTCAGAATTTTGAATACAAACTGTCTCTTTCTTTTTAACTGGGCTTCTGAGAGTTCACCTCTCAGCAGTCCTTTTGTACCTTGCCAACACTAAGAGTCTGAGTTATTCCAAATAGGGCATTTGACAATTACTCTTTTCATATTGGTTTCATATTGCATCAAGACTTCAAGTATATTCTTCTTTTTTTGTCTACTGAAACACCTAATATTGCTTACCCTTTTAACTTAGGGTAATATTTTGCTTTCCCCGGTGTGTATAGGAAAACTAACCTGTGCTTCAGGATACTCGGATGACCGATATTCGTCTGCGCAGGGTCGAGCGCGAATTGAAAAGCGTGAGCACTCAGGTGTCCGGAATGAAAGCTGGCATCTCGGTGCTGTTAGCTGCGTCAGAACCTACCGTGCGCAATTCTACCTCAGGTTCGATCCAAGACCGAGTGCCATCCGCGGCTCTTGAGCATCTGCCCAACACTGCAGACGTGCGCGCGCCAGGAACCACGGTCCCTATTGAAGATATTGATCCCAGCAATCTGAGAATTGTCCTGCTGGATGGTGAGGAGTTTAGTTTCGATTCCACGCAAGTACCGAACCCACCGAATATCCATTTTTCGAATGACATCCCACGGCTATTCAAAGAATGGGAGTCTTCAACTCTGTTAAGACGCGGGATTGCAATCAAAGATTGGCCGATGTTCTATCAGCACCGGAAGCAAAGTTGTTCCCACAAGAGCGGAGCCTGGGACAAAATTCGGACAGCATGGGGAAACTGGAAGGTTTGCGCTGTCATTTTTGGTGATTGATTTATGCAAGCTGACTTTATACCAGTTTTCTCGTAGAAGAGCGGCAAAGATTCCGGAGCGAAGACGACTTTTGGAGCAAGTACTCGAGAGAAGACCACACGCGGTTGCGATACCAGCAGATTCTGGATGCCTTGAAAGAGGCCTGCGAGTCATGTAGACACTGTACCTGTATTGCAATGTAGCAGGCCGTGGCCTATTGCAGTATTGCAATATGGCAGGTGACGGCCAATAGGCCAACTATACCCACAATGCAATGTGTCCATGGCTGCTTGGGTGCACCGGCTTGGGTGAAAAAAAATGATTTTCGGCTGTCAAAAATGCGCCGAAATGGCTATTTTTTTTGATGCGGGTGATGCCTAGCAGATGGCGTTCCGTTTTGGGTTACTTTCGGTTGCACAATTCTTTTTCTTGATGGCAACAAATACTGATTGCTTTTTCTGCTTCCCCTTTCGCTGTTGCATCAATTAATGCTTGGCGCCGCCCTCCCGCAGATCCCTCGACTTTCCCGACCTCTCCCGATTCCCCGCCCGGCCTCTTCCCCCATCATTCTCCTCGGCAGTTCCCTCCCATCACTTTCTTCGGCATTTACCTTCCATCGGCTTTCCTCGGCTTTCCCCCACCATCATCGGGATTTCCCCTCAACCAGGTGAGCCTCATACTGCTCATATTTTTCTTGCGCCTCATATACGGATATACATCAATGGTTTATTCCTCATTCCCCTTTTTCAATTTCATCATTTCAAAACACTCCATCACACCTCTCGCACCCATCCCTCGGTCTAATGACTCACTGCCACAATCCACGACCCTCCTGCCGACTCTCCTGCCCATCCCACGTACCTTGTCTTCTGCAGAGCTCACACTTTCCACTCTAACGGTAACCGGCTAAGAAGCGGCCCGGCGTCAAATTGGAACCAGGCGGGTCCAGACCGCAGATAAGCGCCCGGGCGCTTGTCGTTATGCTGCCTGTCTCAAGTCAGGTAAGTCATGTGCCCGGCGGCTTTCTCCCCGCATGTACAAGCTGGCTTGTACATCCGGCCCCTCTCGCTTTCAATTCTCGATCCCTCCTCGCTCTCAAGATGCCACCGTTTTCAATAAATTACAAATCATTCAATAAATATCTGTCATCAACAGCGAGAGCCGCCCATTCGTCGGATACAGCGAAAAAACACCTAATCAAGCCCGCCCTCTGTACAGAGGCTTTGGTTTCGGCCTCGACGCTTGCTTCCCATTCCTGGTATGTATGATCAGCTTTCAAATTTGCCGCTTGATTATCACCACCTACGAAGATCTTGTGCGGCGGACTGTGTCCTCAGGCGCATCTCCGCGTAGCCTACTGGTGCGCCGCGGAGCATGTTCTGACTCCGCCCCGCCTTTCGCCCGCTTCTGCTTCTTGGGCAGTGGCGGCGCATCCTCCTCGTCGCCGCCGTCGTCCTCACTCGGCTTCTTTTTTCTATATCCAGTCAGGCATTTTGTTCCCTTCGTCTTTAACACCCACTCACTTTCCAGCAGCACCGCGCCCCCTTTTACGCTGCCCCCTTTTGCTCGGCACATCAGCCGCCGGATCCTCGTCCTCCGTGTCCTCCTTCTCTTGGTCGTTGCCAGCATCCCTGGGTGAAGTTTAGTGCGTCTTTCGGTACGTGATCTACTTGGTCCCCATGCTTACCTCCTGATCTCCCCGGATGCCAGCAGTTGCTCCAGCACCCACGTCACGTCAGTGACTGCCGCACGCCACTCCTCCCGGTCCTCCTCCTCCCGTTTTGGCACCACCTCGCCCCACCACACCAGACTCGCCATTACCTGAAGCAGGCCGTTGTCGCCATACATCCCCGCCATCCTGCTCCAATCCGCCTCCTCGGGCCGAGACAGCTCTCCGTTCTCGAGCAGCTCGCGCCCCTCCGGCTGCAGGCTCCGCCACCACGTCCACCACAGCGAAACCCACAACTCCGCTGCCTGCCCTGTCGCCTGCCGCTTACCGAGCAGTCCCCCCAGAGCCGGCGGCATTGTCCACTTCCGTCCCCTGGACAACCATCCCGACACTTGCTGGGGACGCACACCCCTCGACATCGAGCAAGAGCCTTTCACAAAGCCCCATGCCCCTTCGAAGTCGAAGAATTTCCGCACGCAGGTTGCCCACTGCGGCCCCCAGCTCCTGCCGACCTCAAACGCGACATGTGCCCGCCCGAGCTCGTCAGTCCACTCCGCTCGGTCGTCGCGCTGCCATTCCTTGTCGTAGACTTGGGTGTGACGCCTATCCTCCTCCTCGACCTCCTTGCGATGCCTCTCGTCCTCGATGGCCTCGCGATGCCCCTCCTCGTCCTGCTCTCGCTCGCGCTCATCGCGCTCCTCTGTCTGCATCTGCGCTGTCGTTTGTGCCTGCGTCGGAGGCGCCGTAGTTGGAACCACGGGTCGTGCACGCGCTCCCCCCGCGCTGCTCCCTGCCTCCTCTTCCTAAGGGGCGGCGGAGGTGGCAGCGGAGCGGTGGTCCCCGGTAGTGCTCGAGCCCTACATTCCGCGTCCGCTATACCAAGTACAAGTATTAGCTACCTCCGTATATCCCGTCTGATGATGTAGAAGTTTGTACGCACTGAAACATTTACTTGCAAATCCCACCATACTTTGCTCCATGTCCTGACAACCTTGCCAATCGGAAGTTGGCCAATCGACGGGTGCGACGCCTAGTGTCGCTCCGGCATGCACGCTATTTTAAAACGTAAACGTGAGTATCATGTCGTACCGTAAGTCACACCCAACACTCACCTCTGCAATCCGATTCGCCCTCCGCGCATCCCGACAGGTCCGCACAGCAGCACCGTGGCAACCATCCCAAACCGCTGCTGGATGGCGTCAACGAACGGTTGGAGGTAGTAGGCGGCGTTTTCCAATGTCCTACAAGTCGGCGATTAACTGAAGCTTTCCATGACAAACATCAAACTCACGCTGCAATGTCCTCCGGGCTTCGCGTCGGACTGTCTGCCAGCGACGCCTCCCACGCGCGTAGATTCTGTTGGTACTCGCGCTCGAACGCGACCTCTACCTCATGTCGGAACTCCGGGCTCTCGTCGTCCCACAATTCGCTCGTCACTTTCGACACGACATCGATGGTTTCAGGCTTTTCGTCCCCCGCCATCTTATTGCGTCTCTTCAACGATGCCAGCCGAGCTTCGACGCGCGATTTGATCCGCGTGTCGTAGTATTTCCGTGAATAGAAGTGGACGATCCGCCCTCGCTGTGGCTTAGGTGGCGCGCCGTCCAAAACGCCGGTGAACAGATCCTTGAAGGCGGCCTCATCGCTTTTCAGCAGGGAGCCGTACTCGCGCCTGTACCAGTCACCCAGCCTCTATATCCACAGTAAGTTCCTTCTCACCTCATAAACACAATTCCTTACCGTTCGCAGGGTTTTGTGATATGCAGCACGAAACGCCTGCTCTTCTTCGCTCAGGGCTTCGTGCACGACCTCATTCGCCGCAGAGTCCGGAGGGTCTTCGACGTCTACTGCGAGGTCCTGATCGTCTGCCAGATGCAGACCGTATTTCTTCACATAGAGTTTCGCCATCTTCGTATAAAAGGGGCCAGCACGCTTAGCCTCGGCCTCGCGCAGCCAGTCCGCCTTCCTCTTCGAGAAGAAGGTCAACTTCGTGCCCCAGATCCATGAAACTTTTCCTGGGCGGCCTCTGGGTTCCCCCTTTTGGTGTCGCGTCGCCTTTTCTTTCACCCGGGTGACAATGGCTGGCGCGCTAGGGCCTGCGTCGGGTTCCGTAGACGCCAGCCGTTCGTCGGGTTCCGTAGACGCCAGCCGTTCGTCAGAATGTGGGGAGCTCGGCGGCACGCCGTGGGGGCGCGTGGCCTCGTCAAGGTGCGCACCCTCCTCAGGGCGCGGGGAGTCCTCGGGGCAGGGAGCACCGTCAGGGCGGGGGGCGTCCTCGGGGCACAGCAAAGCAGAGGTTGGTGCGACGTTAGGGCGTGGGGAATTTGGCGGCGCGCCATCAAGGCGCGGGACGACGTTGGGGCGTGGGGAATTTGGCGGCGCGCCATCAATGTGCGGGGCGTCGTCAGGGCACAGGACCATCGTTGGCTCGGGGCGCGCGGCGGGTTCACCACTAATAGATGCGGCCTCCATGTTTCACTGGTTTTTTTTGTCTCGCTGAGTAGGTGGAAGGCAGCTCGTCTCTTTTCACGTGAGTTTTTCGCTTCACTCCCCTTGCGTGTATCATCCCCTGATATTTCCAATCTTACATAGGTCTCGCACACACTAGACATCCGCAGAACAACCAAATAAATGAATTCTACATCGTATTTAATCACACCAGTATACCGACTCAGAAAACGCCTGCGCCTCATCGTAATCTGAGGTAGACAAAATCTGCGGCCTAGCCCCCTCCGCCTCAGCGGCAAGGAACGCGACTTTGGCCTGTGCACTGCACAGTGTCAGACAAATCCGAAACACAAACCAATCTAAGAAGCCTCACCGATCCGTGTAAACGACCCGGCCACCCCATAACGCGAAATATCGGACGATAACGGGCACGTCAGCCCAGGTGCTCGCCGTAACGCTCGACAAGCTCAGTGACACTGAGTTGCTGCGCCGAGAGAGTACACTGTCGTCGGCGTCCTCGCCCGACTTTGTCTCCAGCGACAAAAGAGACAGATTTGGCATGCAAAACTGTTGGCTAGGGTGCGTTAGTCTGGTCGTACTGGTACCCATGCCTGATAGCAACGCACAGTTCAGCTTGAAGCCCAGGATCGACATGGCGCCCTCTACTGCGAGGCGGCCCTGGAATCGTCTTGATGGCGGCAAAGGGCGAAACAGGGGTCGTCGTGTTGGTCGCCGGAGTCGGGAGGCGCTTGGGCTCTGCAGGGTGTGGGTGCACTCCAAGCAAGCAGTGCTCTTGCCACTCGGCAACGCACCCCACCATCGTCTTGTGGCCCCGCTGCGCCCCCGACGGATGCCTGGTGACCATCGCCTTCACAACTGTCCTACGCAAACATTTAGCTTGCCCACACACCCATTCCCATGATCCAAGCCTACCAGTTGTGCCACACCCCGACTTGCCTGCCTTGAGAGACCAGGTACATCGGATAATTTCCCGGTGTCCCATTTGGCTTGTCGCGCACAGGCGGTAGACACCAAAACCTGGGGTCGTGTCCTGGGTTGGTGTGGTCGGGGATCATCTCGTCGATGGTCATATTGGTCGGCAGCAGCACAGGTGGCATCGTCGCTAGGATTCGGGGGGTTGCGAATGGAGGAAAGAGCTCGGAGAAGATGGGAGATCGCGGCGCGTGGTCACGAATGTCATGCGCCATGCATCGCGGTTTTCCTGATCTTCTTGCACTGTGGGACGACACTCCCCTCCCGCCGCCGCCGCCTCACTCATATTTCTGCACGCCAACCTGGCCGCCGTGGGCCGGTCCCGTCGTCGACGCCGCCAACGAGCGAGGAGCGCAAATCACACAATGGAAGCGCGAAGGGCGGCCACTCCCCGCGCATGTATATTCCGAGGCTTCATCGCCTTTCGACTCCCCTTGGTGGCCCCCGCCCGTCCAGAGGCTCTTCGGCGAGGCTCGAGCCGAAGAACGTCGTCTCAAATTGGCCTTCGTCCTCAAGTACCATGTGCTGCATCCCGATCGCGACTCCCAGCCCCCTTCCTTTCTGCACCACCGCTCACTCCTGCTTGGCAGTCTCGGTACGTAGGTTTCCATGGGTACCACACGCGCGATTTGTACTCACCAGAATCAGCTTGTGCACAGGCGATTTTCCTTCTTCGCACCCACTTGCAGGAAGGCGTCACTGCGGCTGCGGCTGCCCGTGCTGGAGCTATTGCGGGTGCCGCAGAAGACCACGCCGCAGCTAGCGCCCGCGCCGCTGCCGTATACAGTGAGTGTGAAGTCCGTGATCCTTGCTCTGTGAACTGAACCTTTGACAGCCTATTCCATTATGCAGGATAACTTTCTTTCTGCGTGGCTCGCCCAGCCCTACATGCATGTGTGTCTGTGGGGCACGGTGCACGATCCACGCACCCCGCCCCCGCCCCCGCCCCCGCCTGCGCCCCCGACGGTGACGTGGGGAGACGGCGAGGGCTGGGGCTGGGAAAATACTTTGGGTGATGGGACGTGGGGTGGTGGGACGACCTGGCGCGGTTGGGAATAACTCGAGCGCTTGCGTCGAGGTAGATGGATAGACGTCTGCAGTAGCGTAAAAGTCGTGTACCACAGGACAAAATATAATAAACATGGTTCTCTGGTCATTAGTAACAGCCAAGAACATACCTGCACGGATTTTCGGGCATACCTGGGGCCTACGCCTCGACACCAGCTTTTGGCGGCAAGGCGTGAAGGCGTTACTCGTGTGACAATGTGTGGCAATTTCCTTTTTTGGCCTAATTACCCTCCAGACGCGCTCGTCCATTGAACACCTTTCGTATTACTTGGAACATTCGGAACATCCAGAATCCAAGGCCAAACACCAGTTATCCTCAGCTAGAGATATCCGCACTGACAGCACTCTTTTCTGCAGGGAAATAGATGGAACATCCTGGACGCCAGGTCTGTCTCATTACCTTCCACCCACTGCGTCCACGGTCCCATTTTTAGCACTTCTGAACTTCGTTTTTAATATAACACGCCCTCCTCGCGTCATCAAGCACCACTGTCTTTGGTGCACCAGCAATTAAATCGTCTGTTATATTCCTCTCTCGGTCGGCACCCTCCACCTGCGTCATCCATTGCAGATAATGCCAATCTTTGTGCGTCTAAAAGCATTATACATCTACCGGTACGTTATACATAAAAGCCAGAAGAATTGAAGATGCTTTTACAAACCTCAATGTTTCGACGGAACGCAAAGATTTCCAACATTGGACTAGACTGTACCACTGCGCGATTTTACGGTTCGACTCCAATTTTTTTTCCGGATGGTACATATACATGCCTAGTTCATAACCGCTCACCTTCAGGATAGCCTCCTCTTCTCTGGAGCTCAGCATCTCTCGTTGAACGCAGAGAACACACTTTCGACGGATTTTTGGGGACCATTTGGGCCATAACGTCTCCGGAAGCTACCCAATCTGACTAATTTTTTGATAAAACAGTGAAGGAAACATACCCGCATCTCCAAAAAATTGTCTCGGGGTCTCGGTCGTCTGTACCTTGCGAAGAGGGCTGAATGTTTGCCTGCCCGGGAAGGCTCGGCACGAACGGCCCGCTCAATCCGACCATTTACGGCAGACAATCAGTGCTGCCATACCTGTTTTTCCTCTACTCCCACCTCGTTCCAAGTCCACTCCATGGGCTGCATCGCTGCCAGAGGTGGCCATCCTTCGACGCGTGCGTGGGCCGCGCTAACTTTCACTGCAGTTGCTCAGCGTCGCCCAGCATGAATCTGGGACAAACGCGCCCATTCGGAGGCCTGATTGCGGAGGATTGTGGTGTTGTGAGAGAGATCCCCAGCACCTCGGGTGGCTGGAATGGTGCGTTTTCCCTCAAATCTAGTAACGCGGCGCCCAGCTCAAAGAACTTTAAAAGTGAGTGTTGCTGGGCTGCTCGAGCGATTTCGATCTATGGATAGCTGCTCGCCGCGAAGGCGCTTCGCCGCGAGCAGCTATCTCGCGGCGAGACCTGTTTTCACCTACATAAATCCTTCTTTGTGGCCACCGGTGGTCGCTCCTTCCCGTTTGCGGGCATCGTGCGTGATGATGAGATCTCGCTTGCTTGAGCAAGTCACTTGCTAACTGTCATGTCGTCCGAGAAGTGGGTCCTCCAAAATGCCAACTACCCCAACTAATCTAACGCGATGCACAGTCCTCCTCACCATGGGTTAGCAGCAAACGACAGTGCAATCTTGCTCCACTCGCTGCTGTCTACAGGCTCTATCCATGGCAAGACCGTTGAGCCCATGTGGGCGGATTTCATATTACCCCCACGGACCATTCGCGACGACATGCAAGTCGGCGAACGTCGCGTGCATGAATTTTTGCTGGTCACCGACAGCTCGTTTACCCTCCTCCCGCTTGCATCCTTGCCACCCCGCCGCATCATTCGCCGCATGCGCGAGCTGCGTCTTTACGCATTGCAATTTAAGTGAGCTTCCATACTGACCCTCTCCTCACGTTCTCTTCGCTAACGTTATTACAGGCGTACTTTACAAGCCGGTGTTTTGAGCCCCAGAGATGTGCAGGGTTTCCTCGCGGTTTACGCCGAGTTTTTGCGCTTGAATCACGCAGTTAATGCGGCATGGCGCGAGACCCAAGTAGAACTCGTTGATTGATGATTTCGCCACCAACGTTAGTTTACTCCCGACTCCACTGCACCATATTATATTCCACACTATCCATTGATTCGTTCTTTTGGTTTTTTTGCCCGTCCCCTTCACTAACACTCTTCAACAGAATAATTAGGGGTTGGCTCGGCGTGTGTCGATTCAGATAAGGGTCTAGAAAACATGTGCAGATGGCGAGGGCGTCAAACGGTGATTCGCGTAGTATTTTTTTCCCATTAAGCACATACTCAATTCGTCTTAGAAACAGAGCGACCGTTTCTTCCAGGCAGGTCATGGAGGTGCGAGAGAATTGGCTCACTGCAGCGCTCACTCACGATATATTCAGGCTTTGGACGGACAGCAAAGCGAGCGTCCGGGCTCGGTTGTCAGGTACCAATCCGGATACCAGGCGTGCTTGATGCAGGTGCACGCCCGGTTACCTTGCCACCAAATCCAGGTACTTTGGATGATGCTCCGGTGTTTTATGTGAGGGAGCGCTCAACATTTATTCAGGCGTTTGGACCGACAGCAAGAACTCGGCTCGGGGCGGTATGCCCTGACCCGCAGCCCAAGGTTTTTCAAATTCATCAAAATGGATGGCGTCTGTTCGGTTAATATTAATTGTTCTATACCTCCGACGCGCGCCCGCGCGCCGATGCACCGCTGAACGGTCACAAGTGCATCATGTGCGAGTGCGCCAAGTCGCACCCGGTCGCGTACGTGTTCCCTCGCGTCATCTCAGACCTTGTCCCCGATCGCTGACACAAACACATCGCTCCCGGTCGCGTACGTGTTCCCCTCGCGTCATGCTATGTCTGCGTCTGGAGGAGCACCAGACCTGCCCCCTCAAGGACTGCAACCGTGTTATGAAGGGCGCCCAAGGTCGGTGTTGGGGAGGCGGAGAGTGTGGCCCGCAAACTACCCGGACCGCGTGGACAAGGAGTCGGGTATTGTACAGGCACCCGGTCGCGTACGTGTTCCCTCGCGTCATCTCAGACCTTGTCGCCGATCGCTGACACGATACAGCCGTCGCATGCGGTCGCGTACGTGTACCCCTCGCGTCATGCTATGTCTGTAACACCAGACCTGCCCCCACAAGGACTGCAACCGTGTTATGCGGAGGGCGCCCAAGGTCGATGTTGGGGAGGCGGAGAGTGTGGCTGCAAACTACCCGGACCGTCGTACAGCTGGAATGGGCTGGATTTTATTTTCCCCCGAGGTCATTTTTCGTGTCATCGTCGCCGTAGAGTAACCGTAGAGTAGCCTCGCCCTTTTCAGTGAATTTATGACGCTGTAGTGAATTTATGAATGCCTTCGTTCGGGAATATTAATGTGTCATCAAATATTTCACATACGACTCTTGCCGAAGTCTCTCATTGTAGGCGACCTCCGGCCACATTGCAATGCGTTCGTTGCAATGTGGCGAGGCCTTCCGCTTACGGCTCTTCTCTGGACTCCAGCGCGGCCGCAATGAACAAGAACCGGACAAAGGGCCGACGCGGTGGCGCGCGGGCTCCGCTACCCACAATGCACGTCCACCAACCGCATTTCGCCGAAGTGATCTCAGTGTCCTCCAACGGTCGCAATGCGACGGCCCGTGCTCACGTCGTCAATACTGAGCCCAGGATCCCTGATTACGTGCAGGAGGATGCTGCGACCAACGCGGCTGTTGAAAAACTGGGAGTTCAGTTACGATCTGGGCGACACTACTCTGGTCGGGGAAGTGCAAGTGCCTGTGAACGACGGGATAGTTCTGAAGTCCAAGAAGAAAGTGTATGAAAATTCTGTACGCGTCAATGTCATTTACTGGTGCCATACATTCTGAATTCTCTGGATACAGGACTACCCTATGCTAACTTGGGCCGAGTACCAAGACGAGTATTTGGACGAGTTTCTTCGCCTCGAGGGTCGGGGCTACAGGGCAATTCATTCAATGTGCGGCGGCTGCTCGCGCCCCGACCCCACCTTCAGATGCGAACACCAAACGTGCAACGGTCCCTCCCTTTTTTGCCAGACGTGTATTGTCCGGGGACACTCTGTGCTGCCGACGCATTGGATCCAGGTCAGCAAAGGGGAGCCCGGTCATTGCGCGACGCAAAACTAACATTGGCCTTCAGGAATGGAATGGGAATTTTTTTGCTCGGCGTTCGCTCAAGGATCTCGGGCTCGTTGTGCAGCTGGGGCATCCCGTGGGCAAGGGCTGCTCCGCTCCCGTGAGGGCGCACAAGGAGTTCGTTGTCATAGACGTCACGGGGGTCCATAATGTCGCCGTCAACTTTTGCAATTGCGACAGCGCGATCGAGAAGCGGCAACAGCTCATGCGCGTATGCTGGTGGCCAGCAACGGTGCGCGAGCCACAGACGTGCGCGACGTTCGCCGCGGTTCGGTTATTCCGGATCCTGAACTGCCAAGGCAAGCTGTCCGCCCACGACTTCCTACGGTCGTTAGAGTTCTTGTCCAACAACGACGGGCAGACACCTGTCCACGTACGTGTCTTAGCAATATTGTTGAAATGAGTGGCGACTGACAGCTTGCACCTCCAGGATCGTCGTCACGCGTTCCGCCACATTGTGCGGCAGTATCGAACAATTTTGATGATGAAGCGCGCAGGTCGGGGGCACGATCCATCGGGGGTGGGTGGAACGGCGCAAGGCGAGCTGGCATTGCAATGTCGGAGTTGTCCTCAGCCAGGGAGGAATTTGCCGGACGGTTGGGACACGATCAACTGGGCCGCCATGCCAGAGGATTTGAGGTGTGTTCTTCTTTCGCTGGCAAACCGATCTTGTTACTGATCCATACCCAGATTCAAGTATTTTCTGTTCCTCGCCCAAGACTGTAACTTCCGGCTGATCAACCGGAATGTCTCATCGGCGGCGAAGGATCCAATCCTCGGTGACGGCTATGGCTTTTTCGTCAATTACGCGAAATACGCCGGGTACATCTCCACGCACGTCACCGAGGCGGAGATCTCGAGCTGTTCGGGATTCCAGGCCATGTTCCTGGCCAATCGGAAACGTGTGAAGGGTCTGCGTACAACGGGGGTGGGTGGTGTTACGTGCGCGCGCCACAACATGTGGCGGCCGAATGGGATCGGGGATTTGCAGCTGGGGGAAAGGTGCATGCGAGTCATTGCGTCGCATTATCCTTCTAATCTAACGTGCGAGCAGGTACTGCAACATGGATTTCATATTGTTTTCCGCCATCCTCAATACAATCATATTTTATTTGATCCTCTCCTACGACATCGCGTGTCAGTACGGGAAGAATTTCTGGCCGCGAATGCGGACACTCCCTGAGCCAATGCATCTACTCGTTGACCAGGCCCGCGTGTGGTTCAAAGTACCTAACTTCCACCTTCCCCCCCATGTCCCCCGCCTGCCACTCGCCCTATTCGTTCCATTACATGTGGGGCGCGGGAAGAACACACGGCGAAACGGTGGAACAGAACTGGGAGTTCACCAACGGGGGCCGCGGCGTCAACGAAGATGATGGGGATCGGGACGCGGCACGCAACGCTGGAAGATCTTTTTGCGTTTCATAACTGGCGACGGCTGGTCTCGTGGCGGAAGCTGTTCCCAAAGCGGATGGCAGAGAACGTCAAGGAGGGCCAAGTGCATCGCGATGCATTTGAGGCCTTTGATTCCGCGCTGCGCGAGACTGCTCCGCAGCTGGTGGAGGGCTGGAAAAAGTGGGTGGATGACTGGGAGTCGCGTCAGCATACGGACGGCACGGAGTCTCCGTTTGAGCTGAAGGAGAAGGGTGAGTGACTGCGTTCCATGTGCATCGGCAAACCTGATATTTGATGCCAAGTGATGACTATGGCCGAAATCAAGAAGAAACTTGCAAAGGAGGAGCTGTTGCGGAGTGGGGAGGGTGTCGAAGTCGAGCGGGAGGATACACCAAGCACCTTCATTTTAATGGGTCTGGAGATAGAGGAGTCTCAGTAAGTGGTGCTTTCGATTGCGCCGAAGAGCTCGATGATTGATCTGACACGTGTTAGGCGACATCTGGCAATCGACGTCAAGGCCATCGCTAACCCTACCGACACCCAGACTATCGACATTCTCAAACGGCGGGGGGCGCTCCTGAAGAGAATACAGGCCTTCCGCAAGCTACAACGAACTTACATGCCTGATCTGCGCCGGTTCCTGACCCAGACGCAGCGCGCAATCCACGATGCAGAGGCCGAACGTGACGCGGAGGCTGTGCGGCTGTTTATGCCGTCGGACATATTGGATCGCAGCAAGCGTGTGAGGGCGTGTGCAGTGGGTTTGCCGGATGTCGAGGCCGACCTGCGGACCGGCGAGGCGCGGGAGGCGCTGCACGCATTGCGGCAGGGTCTGCAGACACGCACGATGACGAATCGCTTCCGTCTCCGTCACTGTACGGGTCAGCGAATGCTGACGCGGGGTCAAGGTATTCTCCGTCAAATTAATCTGAAAATTCACAAGGCGAAGCTGCGCTACCAATATGTGCGGAACGCTCTGAAGCGATTGAAGGGCGACGGGCCGTGGGAGAAAGAACTGAAGGTGCTGGAGGACAGCGACGTGCGGGCGCTGAATGAGCGTGCACTTACTGAGGAGGAGGCAGAGCAACGCAGGGGTGTGCATGACTATGAGGATGTGGTGGAGGAGGGAGGTGTCGCGGCATTCGGCGTGGTGGCGCTGGGCGAGGGCCGGAGAACCCTGTCTTGGATCCGGTACACGGCCACGTCCGAGGATCCGACCGAGGCGGAACTGGTAGAAGGTGCGTGAGCTGAACGACGTGAGAATCTTGCGCTGACAAAATCCATAGCACTGCGTGTCGAATGGTGTAAGGCCTACGCGCGGATGCGGCGCTGGCACGAGGATGTGATATTGGTGGAGGAGGAAATGCGGCGCACGATTGAGTACGGGTACTGGGAGGCGGGAGAGTGGGAGAGACGAGCAGGGGGCCGCGTGGGGAGCGTAGACGACGAGCTCCTCGAGGGCCTGACCGCATACACGCGGGAGCAGCAGGACCGGGAGATCGAAGTGTGCCAATCGCTAACCGCAAAGTGGGCGAGGATTCGTGAGAAGGGTCGCGCGTATTTGGCGCGGGAAACGCCCACGGCGGCGGGTGAGGCGGTGGTGGTGGCGCTTGATGCGGAGGGGGACGAGGACGTAGATGATGGAGAGGAGGGACCACCGGATTACGAGGACGAGGGGGATGACGAAGTACTCGATTGAATTTTCATTTGGGACGCGCGGATCATTTTTTGACGTCGGACGGTCGGGGCAGGGGCTTGACAGACGTGGCGGTGTTGCTGCGATGACGGGTTGTGGGTTCCGACAGACAAGCATTGACAGTTTTTCGGGGATGGACATTCGCTACGAAGATTAGCCGAAGGTTTCTTGGGTATTTTAGTGATGTGAGCGTCGAACTGGACGGAAATGGATGTATTTGATGGGAAGCTCGGTCTTGATGGTTCCAGGCATCAAAATAGGTGGGTGCCGTGCATGCCGAGGGGAATATAATGAATTATATTCGGGGACGGCTACTTAATACAGTAAGGCCCCGCGTCCACGGCGGCATTGCAATGTGGCTATAGCGTAGCGGACGGCCAAAGACCGTGCACATTGCATTGCGGTCAGCGATGACGGCCTGTCATATTGCAATGTGGCTACTTTCCTTGGTGGTGAGTCTCAAGAAAGGTCGGATGCTAAAGATGCGCGACGATTCTTTAACGGCAATCTGGATCATTTGGATGCTGATGGAGCATTTGCGTACAAGAAGTCGGGCCAGCGGCGCATCAAGGAGAAGGACAGCGCTGTAGCAGAGATATGGAGAGATTTGCTGGTGAGCAACACAGACATCGCGCAGCGGTGGGCGGCCATCCAGCAAGAGGACAATCATTTCACTTGATTGATCATCGGAGACACCACGGAGCCGAGTGCTGCGAATAGACAACCGCCAGAACATTTATTACACTACACACTCATATATTCCTATTTTAAAGCTTCGACGTACCAAAAAAGATTGTGTCAAACTTCCTGTTTCCCGCAGCGGACTCGGAGTGCAGACCCATATACTGCGTCTTGAAGAGCGGTGAAACGGCGATGATGAAGGGGTTAGATCGAGATTTGCTGGTGCTCGGGGGACCGACGCAGCGCGACGAACCTCTCGATCAGTTCGCGCAAATGAGCCAGCACGGGATGTGACCATCACACAGATCCGGGGATCAAAAGTGCCGAGGCGATCAAAAAGGACTCGACTAAACCAGCGATGTGGCTGTGTGGGACCGTCAATCTACCGGAGGAAGTAATTGGTGGTCGGCAACGCTGTGCCAAATTCAAACTCCGACACTCGCTTGCGACATGGTCATGAACAATTCTGGCCTGTACACTCACCGGACAGGCAAGGTTATATGGGCAAAAATGACGGCCTGATGTCCCCGTTTCCAATGACTGAAGTAGAATTTTTGTTTGTCTCCTGTATGCACCTCAACCCGGAGTTTGCAACTACAAATCCCTCCATAACTATGCTTCCTGGGTAGATATTAAAATTTGACTTCAGTCATTTCAATCTAGGATATGCGCCACATATATCCCGCATATATTTCTGGCCTTTAACTGTGCTTGGAGGCCGGAATCGCTAGGAGGGGTGGAGGAGGACTGCTACACCAATTCTCATATTAGCCTACTTGAACAGCTCAAATCGTGACTCAGATGAGGTCCCATAGGTATGCATACTATTTGGAGGTCAATTCAGGATCTTCTGGAACTATGGAGGCATATTCTGAGCAAAAGAGACTTGGAGATAGGGGGCAATTCCCAAATGCGGCAATACCGGTTTTACGATCACTGATTTCTGGCAGCGTTGCCGACCACCAAAGTAATGATTCATTTAATTTCAAATCCCCTGACGATGGTAGATCAATGGCAACAAGGTGACGAGAGACTGTCTCGGTAACCCAGTCGCTCCGGAAGCCTCCGGTGGTGATCTCCGTGATTGACAGTCGGAGAATGAAATGTAGTGCACTGGTGACACTTCTGCACTTCTTTTTCAACTCTGACTGTCAATCACGGATCAAGCGGTCCGATAGGTCTGCTGTGTTGTGGAAGTGTCACCGAACGTCTGGGTTACTGAGACAGGACGAGAGAGAGAGAGTACTCAAAATTGGGTGCACGCGCCTGAGATCAGTACCTCCCAGGCTCCTACCCACCGCACGTTACGGAGCTGCAGCGGGATCAAGAGGTGAGTGATCTTGGCAAACATTCCCATGACCCTACCTAACCCCCGAAAAAGGAAAGTGTTTGGCAGGACAAACAGCGGCGATCGCTTCCATCAATCTATTATTTTTCTTTATCTGCATCGAAGTGTCGCTGGGTGTCCCAAACACAAGTTCTTCGTGCAAACCCACAGCATGAACTCTGGAAAAAACATGGGCTCTTTCCCCTGTAAATAATGCACATACCTCTTTGACCGCAAACTCGGCTGGCACTCACTGCGTTCAAACCCCCATAGACTGACCTGGGTCTACCATAGTCTACCTCAGTCTACCCGGGTAGACTGAGGGTAGACTGTCTGTCTACCCAGGGAGAACCTCAGTCTACCCTCTGTCTACCTGGGCAGCCTGAGGTAGACTAAAGTAGACCTAGGTCAGTCTACGGGGGGTCTGAACGCAGTGACTGCACACAAATGCTTCCATCAAGTGATGGCCACATCAAATCCTAAGATCTGAACTGGTGTGCTAATCCAAGTGTGCACGTCCGTGCCGGGGTGCGGCGGCGAGACAGGATGGTAACCGCTTAACTACGTATATATTCGCTTACTTAGATGTAATTCAATTACATCTATCACGCCGGCCCACTGAAGTTACAGTGGCAAATGGTTGATTATGTTAGTTCTTGACAGGTCTGTGAAGCATCGGACGAGTATCCGTGGAAGTAGGATAGTCCATTATCGGAGGAGACCTTTTCAGTCTGAATCTGGTAAATACTGTAGCTTTGGCTCTGTGCTCGGATAAAATGGACTGGAGGACCGTTGTCGGTGCCCCAGTTCAGATTTCTGATCAATGTGCTCCGAACCACACTCAAACAACCCAACTATCACCCAAATATAACCCAAGTCCTTCCGAAATAAGCAGTGACGCCCACGGAAATAAGACAGGGATCAGAAATAGGATGATCAGAGGATGCAAGAGCAGAGGTCCAGACGAGTGGTAGTCCCTTGTACAGGGCCTAACAGTAGGTTGAAGGGAGAGGTTTGTTTCAGAGAGGAGAATGGAACAGGTGGTGTGCCACTTATCGCTTCGGAAATAAGCCCAAAACGACCTTGGTGTGCAGTATGTCACTCCATTGGAGGAATAACAATACTAACACCGCTAGGATGCTAAGCTTCGCAGCTATAGAAATTGTGTGCTCCAAGCGCACTATTCCGCTCTATTGACCATCCAGAAATAAGACCGAGATGGTGGAACACAAGATATCACCAGGAATTGGCCTGAGCGATAATCAAGTGATTAGAAATAAGATAGTTTAAAGCTTCGCAGCTTATGAGACAGCAAGTATTGAGTGTGGTGGTGGTGGTGGTGTCGTCCAACGACGTGCAGGAGACCTCTGATAGGTCGACGATAAAACAATTCCAAATGATAGAGATCCCATAGCTTATTTCCCAAGTGCCGATTCCATAGCTGATTCCATAGCTGATTCCATAGCTGATTCCAATACCTAATACGATTCCATATCCGAGACCCAGACTATCCCAACAAGCTTATTCCAAGCGCAACAACACTGGTCCCAATCTCTGCCTTAATGCAAAGCTTATTTCCACACCCCACACTATTCCGGAACGATCCTCGGAATACGACAGAAATAAGGACCCAACATGCCATGTACAATCCAATTGCGCATGAAATGCTTAAGAGGGATGAGACCTACCCCTAATCGCAGGCATGCACCCACTAACTGGGGGGTAGGACCTCCTCCAACTCAAAACACTCCTGACTACTTATACAAACTGTGACACTAAATATCTATGAGTAATAGGGCCTTTTACCCGTTTATCCAGCCGTTTATCCGTCGGAAAACCTTCCGAGCTAGTTTCCGATTGGTTCCCAACCTCTATGACCTTCTTCCCATGACACAAAACCTCGGAACAACGATGTAGCCTTGATCTGCTGAATCAGACCACCCCAGCCTCATCTCTCATTGGTTCCAGGAATAGAATGCGCAGCAGGGCACCACAATGCACAGCCTAGCATCGCCTCCAAGGCCTATGGCTCAGTGGCCCAGTTTCCAACCAACAGTTCAGAGATCAATGCTATTCCAACACCTTGGAATTGAGTCTCCCTTCAGTTCAGCCTTCAGATATGGATATTCCCAACCTATAGCTTTCGGATGATACCCATATCATGGCCCTTCCCAGAATGGGTTCTTGAGTCTCAAAGGAATTACTATTCCAGTCAAGACTACGCCCATCTGATCCTTATTTCCAGGTTCGGGTTATACCGAGTTTGCCACAGAAATAAGGCTCTGAGATATCCTCGCACCGCATGTGACTGGAATGCTTATTCCCAACCAACTCTGCACATCTTAATTCCAATATCCCAGCCCTGCTTCCAATATGCGAAAGCAGAAATAAACCAGGATAGTTCCTTTATGGTGTTTAAAGGCTACACAAACCCCTACATGTTTCAGGGCGAGCACAAGCTAGTACTTTGAGAGGTTTCCCACTCATTGCACCCGTTACTCTGTAATCACAGCCTAGCCAGCTGCACAGGAACCCAGCACTGACTCTATGAACACTGGGAAATAGTATGTAACTAACTTGAAACATGCGAAATAAGCGATGTTCAAGTATAGTCAAATTCCAGACAGTTCATCGTGTCGGTAGATATGAGTTTGATTTCTGCGGCCATCTCTACGTCCAATGTGAGGAATAAAGACCGGGAATCTGATTCGAGGATGGATTACGCACCTAGCGTATTTCGTACTCCATTTGCGCTCTTCCGCTGGCGACTGTCAAAAAATAAAAACATCATCAATTCAACGAACGGCAGCAGGCACTCGAGAACCACGAACTTGAATATCCCTGTGAAACTTCTTGGCTTTGGAGTTGTATTTACATATTAGACAGGTTGTGCAAAAGCCGCACAAGCCACATGCGGCTTCATGCGGCTTTTTGGCATTGTGCAAAGCCGCGGGGAGGATTTCAATATCCCAAACTCATAAACCCACCGGAAATGACTCATACGAATATCATTTTGAATGTTCTGTCCATGTGGCTATTCAATCAGATCCAGCGAATATAATGATTTGTCCTTGAGTTTCCACGTTGATTCCACAGCACCTACAAACTTAATGACAAATGGAACAGCCATCCCATGGTCTAAAATACTTCCCTCCACTCAGCAGGTTCACTGAAAGTTCAACCCTTCCTAGATGAACTTGGAAAATCTCCACGGCTTTGCACAATGCCCAAAAGCCGTGTGCGGCTTGTGCACAACCTGTCTATTAGGTTGGTATAATCCGAGTCAGGAAGCTTCGTATTAATGCTTTCTATGATACATTATCAGACCCTGGATCCAAACGATTGAGTCCTGGAATAAGATGTACTGGTAAAACGACTCTTAAGCCATGGACTCTAGTGCGCCGTCCAGTGGAGCCCTCTCAACCTTCGCCACAAGTTCAAGATTATCCGGGTGCTGACCCTGAGTAGTTTCCGACTTTGAAGAGCCTACTGATAGTCCAAAATCAAATGTGTATGGGCAATTTGCAGCTGCCAGGCAGATGTCTCCGCGTGAGTTGAGAGTCCACATCATGGACCATGTGTACAAATAAGGGAGCACCATATTTGCGACCAAGGCAAGTACTACCAGTCCTGGCTCCCAAATTGTCTTATTTATGCGCATGTCGACAACAAAATCTATCAACATGCAGAGTGCGGCTGGCGCTGCGGAATGGGGTTTGATGGTTAAGATCATAGTTCACCCAAATGCAAGTTCTACTTGCCTGCAGTGTTATCCGACATAGAGAGTTGAGGATGGTTGTGGCTGGGCTGTGGGATAGGACACATGCACGAGAGTGTCGCTGGGAATAGATGTCAATCTAACTGAAACATTAGCCACAGAGATTGAATGCGTACAAGCAAGTAGAATATTGTGCTTCCCGTCAGAACAAGGTCTCCACACAACATAATTCCTAGATGTGCTCCCACTATGACGAAAGCGGAATGAGAAACCTCCACTAGTAGTCTATGATGGTGAAAAACATACTCCCGTCCCTCACCGACTTGATTGCAGTGAAAAAGTAGAAGGTCTGTTGTTGCAAGATTTAGTGCCAATGCAGTACAGTTGGAGGTGGCACACCACAACAGCACCGGAAATAAGGCCTGACAAGAACAGAATGGTGCAGACAATCACAAGATAGGTGTTCCACGATATTGTCCATCGAGGAATGAGCTAAGCAAATCGCACTAGATCTGGAACCCTCACCCAAAGATGACGGCAGAAAAACATCTGGACGTAGAATATAGTGATAGCTTCGAGTATCACAGTTATCTTCGGAAGCCAGTATCTGCGCCATGGATTATATCCCACCTCCGGATTTCCGAATGTTGCAACATTTTGTATTCGCATCATCACTCTGTGGCGAACCTCAACGCAAATTTTGAAAGAACATCAGACACACAAGGAATGCAAGGTCTTCAGTGTCGTCAGGAGTGCAAGGCCTGCCACAAAGAGCTTTATCCACATTGAGTCGCGCTTTTTCAGACTCGTTGAAATGGTGCACTTCTTATATGACTAGGAATAGCTAATTGATAGGTATTGCGAACAAACACCCAAAACAACCAACCACAACCAATCTACCTCCAAAGATCTAAGTGCTTCTCTTTGTGAGTTCGGGTCCGGGCTGTAGTATGCGACCAGCAGGTTTGAACAAACACAAGTTTGATTTATAGGCTTCCAACAACACACTCTACAACGTACTAGCAATATGCAACTGCCAACAACAACACTGCTAGGAACCTAGGGATGGTCCGGGGGTGTGTTTATATGGGGTGGATACAAGATGGCTGGACCGCTAGGTCGAGAACACCAGGGCAGAGTATGTAGGTTTGTGAAAATCCTCGCTAAGGGCAACCCCAAAGACTACTGAGGCTAACAACAAATGGACTTCAATCCTCAGACAGCAAGACTCTCCAGCTGGTTCTCGAAGAGAACACCCTTGTTTTATATGTGGAGGTCTAGGACCAACAACACGAAATCCTCAACTTAGTCACTCGATGTTTCCAGAGTCCACAGTTACTGATTCCAATATAAAGACTACTACAAGTGAAGTTCGGTATCAACCTCCACTAGCAGCCTGAGTCCACTAGCACCAGCTTCGTCCAAAGTCTGGGGCGTAATGTTCTTAGACCCTAGTCTGTCCTGCACTCCCTTTTATACTACTAGGTGTGAGTTACATGTGAAAGCGAGCTGAATAATACAATAAGCAATATTAGATGATAAGAAATACGGTCAGCCAATGAGACGACTGCCGTTTGGTTTTGGGACTGGTTTGGTATACGCCAGGTCAGCCTCGCTGACCGGCTAGGGTTCAACCGTGAGTATATCAATGGATCCTCAGCCCTCCGTCTATGCTGAGTACCCCTTCCGGACCAACCGGCGATGTAGCCGGTGATCTAGGTCATCTCTACTCTGTCAGAGCGTCGATCTATTACATCTAGGCGACGCAGTGTTGCGACCGACATCAAATGGTCATAGCTCGTTGGTCAGAACGTCGATCCACCCTCCGAACATCGGTACAGGCTGTACGATCGTCCCTAGCTCCATTCCAATAGCCTGCTTGCTATTCCCCTTCGCCCTAGCTGCCCAGATCGGGTGTTGCCTCATCTCGTATGTCGTGGTATGTCTTTGTCAAAGCCCTAGCCAGTCGCTAGTCGGGTTGTTCCGCCTAGCACCGTCTAATCGCTTATCTAGAGATTAGATAGTACCACTGGTTACCGCGCTGAGCTTCCTAGCTCTAGGCGTGGTCCTCTAGCGGTACTTCCATTGTAGATATCCGTCTGCTAGACCCTCGCTAGCTCCGTCCCAAGTCATCTCTGGACTACTAGAGTCTCCTAGGTCATGTCTCATGAATGTATAGGCAGTGGTTTAATCCCTGGTTGTTTGTACACTTAGCTAGCAGCTAGCGCATCACACTAGTGCAGCCTCGTGCTACAGTCAGCAGTTAGGGCTCGCTCTGACTCTCCTTTATATCACCTAACAAGTGGTCTGCGTACTAGCTGATATGCTAGTAACAACAGAAGTGCTAGTTGCTTCCCGTTGTATAAATACTGGTCATAGGAAATCGCAAAATTAGCCCTAGATGCCGCGCATTTATGTTACGCCATTTCATTGTGTAGTGCGCAAATTGTGCACACAGAACACCCTGAAGAAATAGGGACAAAGAGGCTCCGAGATTCTAAGAGAGTGTGAGCTTTCATTATCTATCCAATGAACCGGGAATCTCGCGTGGGCTGACACGTACATCGAGGAACGGTGCGGAGGGCATGATGTCGATGGATTAGTTCGTCCTGGCGAAGCATTTATGTAGGCGAGACTAAGGCACGTCAAAAATGCATTTTTTGATTCGGGGTTGACACGGATGCCGGGATACGCTAGTAACTGGTTGTTTCAATAACGACATACAGCGACATACCGCGAGTCCGGCTCAGGCATCTTACTCCACCAGGAAGTAGTGATTCAAATTCCCTGGCAAAGATCAATGGCAACAAGGCAACAAGAGGGTACTCAAAATTGGGTGCACGCGCCCAAGATCAGTACCTCCAAGTTATAGTCGAATCCTGCCTGTTCTACCAAAAGACAAGTCTGTTGGTAGACAGGGTGGTCGATCTGAGTTTGAAATAGCATGATGCCCGGCTTGCTTGCTTGTATAAGCGAAGTTTTGGCGGGGCGGCGGCGATCACTTCCGCTGTCTATTGACAGCATTCATGGACAGACAAGTCACTAGTCTATCCAAATTATTGGGTGTGGCTTCAACTAGGCCCATTCGGAATGAATCAGACGGCGAACATTCAATACAGGGTGATGATGACGGCACAATTTGGCCGAAACTTTGTTTTACTCGTCATTCACTTTTCCGACCCTGTGTAGGAAATTTCAAGGACGCATACCCCTTGCTTTGAGTTGTAAAATGCATCTGGATCGTGGCAGTAGAGATTGTGGAGATACGGGCAGCGTTGCAAAATAGCGATGAAATTTGGGCGACATTGGAAGAGTCAAGGAGGAGTAAGCCACTTGAAAATGGAGAGACCAGTGTTCCGCCGTTTGGTGTATGGGGCGAGTTTTACAACTCCAAGACGCAACGGTGAGGAGTCGACGAGTGAACCAGAAGGCGGAGTGTAATAGAGAGCAAGGCCCAAATATAATGTGTGAGGAACAAGTGAGGAAAAACAGTAATGCCAATGGATGCCAAGAGTAGAGAAAACACTGAGATGCATGCAGATTGCCATGTGTTTCAACGGGAATTTTGTGTAGTTTCTCATAGACATGCACTACAAACAATTGAACCTCGTATCTCGGTAGTTTGTAACTTTTTTCCAATAACGACCACCATACTTAGTCTGCGGTCATTTTGGAGGTCAAAGCCCAGTCTGAAGAAAAGATCTGCAGCGCACCTAGAGTGATGCGTATGTGCCCACCCAGCATAGCACACCACGAGCGAGAGATGAGTGGGAAAGGGGGCAGAGTAGTGGGAGATTAACTGTTCTTTAAGATTTTGCTCATTTGGCAGTGCTCATCACTTGAAATAACCCCTTACTATATCCTTGACTTTCTTTGCCGTTTGACACAACCTTTTCATTTCCAAGCGACCACCTGACCTGCATGCAATCTTTCTTGATAAGACGCAGTGACTGCTTAGGTTTGGAGCAAGCCTGTCTCCATACCGGCGAGCCGGTGATTCTCAGAGAGAGGCTTGTTACAAACTGCCAAAAACAGAAACACAAATTTCTTGCCCGTTTCCTGTGAAATTCATTCAGAGGAAAGACATGATTTGTTCTTTGGATACCTGCCTGTAATCCTATCAAATCAGATTAAAATTACATAGTGAGGCGCACCTACTAGACTCGAACTTTGACAAGGCATCATCACTTTGCATACCTAGCAAATAAAAGTATATTTCTCAGAAATTCCCCGATTTTATGGGCTCAATGAACTCGAGCAATGATTTACAGCAGGTCGCCGAGCAATTTCTATCCCCAGAACTGCTTCGGTCATGCAGGAAATATAATTTTGTTCTTTGTGATGAGTGTGACGGTGCGTGACATGTGTGACTTGAGCCTTGCATACACTCGAACTGGTTGGATGAAGAGTAGAAAAATAGCCAGTAGATGTTTTGGGACAATGTTGAATCCTATCCCAAAATTCAGAGTCAAGCAAAGATCTCAGGTGTGGATCCCAGGTCAACTCAAATATACCCACCTCTGTTATCCTCGACCCCACAATCCTCATATCTATACCAGGCTTGACTGGACAAAAGTCCAGTTAAAGTGAGTGGGCGCGCGTTGTAACGTGTGGGAACGAGTTGCCACGTGTTGAATGTCGTGGTCACGCATTGAACGTCGTTTCGACACGTTACAACTTCGTTTTCAGCAGATGGACCAACGCGTTGGAATTTTTGAATTCACAGAGTACGGTGGGTGGCTATTATTTGCACGTGTTTTCAACACGTGTCCACTCGTGACAACCCGTTGAGATTTTATTTGTGCCAACGTGTCGACACGCGTTGTTACTTGTTTCCACTCAGGAGCTTTTGTGGGGCAAATATCAGGGACCTTTTTTGGTCCCAATTTCTTGGCCCCAATTGGTGCTCCCCTGTCTTCTGCTCTCCTCATGAGCGAAGCCCCACCTCGCCGATCGAGATCTCAGTGTCCCATGTCGGAAAATCGGGGAAAGGTTCTAAGGCTTTGTAATGCCTTGGAAGGTCTAAAGATTACATGAGCCTTGGAAGTGCCTTGTTACGCGAGAGTCGGCATTGGAAGGCATTGGAAGGCGGTCAAAGTATAGGAATAGGGCGGTATAAATATTTATTTATTTGAAGGATAGAACAAAAATCTATTCACATCTCTTAGTTGAGATCAACTATTTGTCAACCACCAGGTTTGAACTGACGACCACTTCAATGATGAAGCGTAATTTGACAAGCCACATCGATAGCCACTACATCAAGTAGTCTATATATGTAGCATTTGTCGCCTCATTTTGATCCACTTACAGGCTCAGTTGGCCACACAAAAAAAAAGATTGTAAACTTTCTATCAATACAGGGCTCAAACTAGGTAGTTTTCTCAGCTCCTCACCTTTGTTTGCACATTGTGCAATGAGGGCTTGCACGCCAGCACAGGCCCCCCGCGTCGAGCATTGCCTGTCAGAGGGCATTGTTGTGGTCGCTCGATGGCGTATTCGGGAGCGGAAGTGGGAGTGGGCGTGGGTACTGCTGCTGGTGTGAATATGCCGCCGCGAACGAATGCAGCTGCTGTGAGTGTGAGTGATGATGCAACCCCGGGCTAAATGCCGCCCTCATGCGGTGCTTGCTCCCCACCTCGCCGCGCTCCCGCTCCACCCTCTCCCATCCCTCTCCTGCAGCTCCTGTTCGCATTCTCGGACATCCCGTTCTTGTTACACATCCCTCTCCCACACATCCCGTGCTGCGTGCCGCGCCGAGCTTGAGTCGTGAGGTCGTAGCACTGGTGGAGAGAGATCTTGCCATGTGATTGATGGCGTCAACGGTAAAATAGCTGGTGTCAGCCTGGATGAATATACCGGCAGGAATTAGGAGTTGTAGGTTGCAAGGCTAGACAGTTTTACCGGATATGTACTCTGATTAAAAGGTCTTGGAATGCTGGACTAAGTCTTTGAACATCTTTCAACGGTGTTGCAAGGCGGCGCCAACGTTGGAAGCCGCCCGCGGCCTTGACATGAGCTTGAAAGGCAATGCCGGCACATGCCACCTTGCAACGGCATTGGAAGGGCACAGCCTTGGAAGGCCGTGTACATTTTTCCGACACACCCACTCTTCCCTCAGCACAGACCTCGCAATTGTCCCGTTAGTTGACTTTCCAGACCACACTGGGTTTCAAGCACGAGTGCAAATGAGCTCAGGTAGGGTTTGCAGCTCTCACTCCTCCATAAACATTGACACCGATGACACATTCATCACAGATGATAAACTATGTAGTTACCAATAGGGGATGAATTGGGACCAATAAACGAATCCCCAAATTGGGACCTTGGACGAGAAGAAATCTAAATGTGTCGGCTGTCGTGGCCACGCGTGGAGAGTGATGGCCGGTTTTCTGTAATAAAAACCTGTACCAGCATACCACGACTGGTCACGCAGTGGCCAACAAATTTCAAATGCGTTGACAATGCATCTCCACGCACCTCAACATTACTTCAACGCGTGGAAACGTGCCCAACGCGTTACCACGTGTTGTCACACGTTGTGAGGTCTCTGAGCGTGCTACGCATTGCTCGTCGCCTCATGGCCCCTGCGAACCATCTGCACGAGTAACGGGACGAGCTCGGACGTACGCGACGGATCTTCCTAAATGGGATTCTACGTTACCGGAAGCAGCTTCCGAACGAGACCACCGCTCTCCCCACATCCGCATCGTCTCCCCCGCCATTCTGGGCTCGCTCCTGCATCATCATCACACGGATACGACCCGTACGCCATGATCCACGGGTTCTTGCTACGACATGACCTCCTGCATCCAACGAACCGGCGCTCCTCGTACCGCTCGGACTGCGCTCGTCGCTACCCGGTGTCGACCAACAGGATACGACCGGTCTGGCGCCTGGACGACGTTCCCTCGTCTCCGTTCTCGGACGCTCTCCCACACTGGACGGACCTACCGCGTGCCTGACGCCGACCCATCGGACGAGGCAGAGGATATCCCGACACAGCGCTTCCCCCCACTTCACACGACGCATCGACTAGCCGAGAGGAGACCGTCCGTCTCTCCCCCTTCCGGAGCACTCGAGCACCCACCGACGCAATTACCAGCCGTGCCTGGAGCCCCAGACGTATTCCGAGGTTGTCTGGCCTCACCGCGCCTTGTGCACACCCAGAGACGATTGGTCTCCTCAGCAGAGGCGTCCATTCTCCTGTCATATATATGCACCCCGAAACACCTCATGACGTCCCCTGCCCCCTGGAAACACCTGCCACCCGCATGGCACCTCTGGAAACGTGGGAAGTCGTCGAGGAGGTATAAAAGGGAGCGCATTTAGTAGGAGTAGTCAGTACCTTCCGGCCTGCAGAAGTAGCTTTCGGGGTGTTTTCCTCACTTTCTGTACCGTTCTCAGCTCAATCTAAGGGGTACTCCCAGCCTTCCCCGACTTCGTACCTCTTGTGCACCCTCCTCCTCACCCACTGCCAGAGGCAGGCCACACATCTTACATTCGCTCGTTCATTGGCGTCTCACCTCTCACACCTCCATCAGCAGGGTCCCTCCTCACCGGACCCGGTGTCACCATCCCAGGCTTCCTCGATTAGGATCACCGTTCTCACGAGCCTCGCTCTGTAGAAAACAGGCCCGAAGAGAAGCCATCACATATAAATTGCCGTCCATAGCCAACGAGACCAACCGTCTCGCCGTCGACCGAACGACGTCGGTGTCATCGTCTGTGCAACACACATCGCATCTCCAGCGCTGGTTCTAAGGGGAAGAGCACACGAAGGAAAGCAGGCAGGGCAATGCATTTAGGGTTCCAGTACTCTCGTACGGGGAGCCAGGTTTAGCCATTCACACCTTCTTTACCGTTTTCACTAACAACAGGTCCTCCGCACACGTCCACACCCAGGAGACGAACGGTCTCCACGATCCCCATTCACACACACACACACACCTATCACTCATACAAGGCCGATTCGCACACCGACCTTCCGCTCTATCATTCGACTATATCTTCCCCTCTAGAGGACGAACGTAGTCGAATTCGAATCATATATCTTTCGATACCGACACCGCGGGTCCTTATCATAACGTGTGAACGGGACTTTTGTCCAAAGACGGCCGTCATACATATCACCCATGTAGCTAGCTAAAAGTGGATTCGCCATCTACGACACAGACTGAATCAAACTGTCTACTCAGATTCATTATATTCACCTAGAGGAAAGTTTGGTGGAAGCAATTTAGTCTCTCCTCATTTGTGAACAAGCCTCAGTTACAAAGAGTTTTCTGAGACTCTCAAAGACTTTGTGGGATTTCGGAGTAGGCCAAATCAATTCGGCACTTCCAAAGTACGAACTATCAACTTGGAGAAAAGGGATCTGGGCACCTTCTGAGGCGGGAGAGCAGTTTGAACACATTGCCCTTTTTCAGCATCTTGGCACAAGCCCCTCTCAGCCCTGCAAAGCACGTGAATGTCATGTGATGCTGAGGAGGCGGCTTGTTCCTAACCTAGTGAGTGACTGCTGGCTACAGCGCAGGCTGATCCCCTACTCTGTTTACAGAGAAGGGTTCTGTGGGCCTGAAACCATAATCCGTCCGCCAAATCGCTGAGACCATCAAAAACGTGACATATATTGTAATGTATGACATCATTATTTTCGTAATTGTCAGCATGAATGAATATCTGTCGGATCGTATCCACTGCTACGAGTGCGTGAGTCAGCATGAGTGAATATCCGGCGGATCATCTTACCAGCATCCCCTACTCTGTTTACAGAGAAGGGTTTTGTGGGGCTAGAACTGGCAACCGTCCGCAAGAAAACAGTCCCGAGGTTTGTTCAAAATCACTCACATGATAATGTCATCTGATCTGCTCATCAAAAATTGATATTTGAGCTCCATGCCATTGAGTCGTTCCCGAAATCACTCACATGATAATAATGTCAAATCCTTCTTGTTTCGTAGTTTCACAGCTTCAGTTCTTACCTTTGCAAAATTGGAGAGTCAAAAGTAACATGCATGAATGATATTTAGGCATTCTCTACCGGTTGGGACCCAGAAATCATGTTTCTGGGGAGACATCAGCAAGAGGTGATGGAGCTGCATCAAAATCAAGCATATCATCCAACCGCCGCGATAAAATTCTACCAATAAATTTGAGAGTCGAAAAGAACATAGATGGATCATATTTAGTGATTCTCTACCGGTTGGGACCCAGAACTCATGTTTCTGGGGAGGCATCAGTATGGGACCACAAGAGGTGATGGAGCTGTATCAAAATCAAGCATATCATCCAACCGCCACAATAAAATTCTAGGAATAAATTTGAGAGTCAAAGGGAACATACATGGATCATATTTAGTGATTATCTACCGGTTGGGACCCAGAACTCATGTTTCTAAGGAGGCATCAGTATGGGACCGCGAGAGGTGATGGAGACACATCAAAATCAAGCATATCATCCAACTGCCGCAATAAAATTCCACAAAATTTGAGAGTCGAAGGGAACATACATGGATCATACTTAGTGATCCTCTACCGGTTGGGACCCAGAAATCATGTTTCTGGGGAAGCATCAGTGTGGGACCGCGAGAGGTGATGGAGCCACATCAAATCAAGCATATCATCCAACCGCCGTGGTAAAATTCTACAAATGAATTTGAGAGTCGAAGGGAACATACATGGATCATATTTAGGGATTCTCTACTGGTCGGGACCCAGAACTCATGTTTCTGGGGAGGCATCAGTACGAAACCGCGAGAGGTGATGGAGCCGAATCAAACATATCACCCAACCGCCGCGATAAAATTCTACAAATAAATTTGAGAGTCGAAAGGAACATAGATGGATGATTCTTTACCGGTTGGGACCCGGAACTCATGTTTCTGAGGAGGCATCAGTATAGGACCGCGAGAGGTGATGGAGCTGCATCAAAATCATTTTGACCTATGCACTTGAATTGAACTACAAACTTACGAGCGACTTAATTTAAGAGGAGAGTGTAGATTGATTTGAACTATGCACTTGAATTGAACTTCAAACTTACGAGTGACTTAATTTGAGAGGAGAGTGTAGAGTAGGGGATTGGTGCTCGCCGCCGCTACCGATTTGATCCTTATCACTGGGCCAGTAATCCTTCCGGTTAAGGATATATGAAATGGGTGCTTATTTTTGTTCGACTGCGAATCCTTTACCCCCTGTCCGCCTCTTCAGTTCACTGTCCTGTATCATTCTTCTCTGGCAACAGTGACGGCCCAATCGGCTGGCTATCGTTGCTGAAGTGCTCCTAATATCGGGCCTCTTCTGGTGCCGCTCCAATCTTTATGGATCCCTCGATGTGAACGATTTTTTATGGTCTGTGGATCAACTCAGGTTGCAACAAACCAGTGTCTGTGCCCACGCTGTTTTCAAGTCTGAGAACCTCTTTCGTTGCGGTCGAATCAATCAGGTTTCCTGGCAAGGATTGTGCTGCGTATCAATTTATTTTTGCACTTCAAACCATCTATCTGTCTCATGCCTTCCGTCATTTGTTCACTCTCCCGTGTTCGTGGTTGTTCATCACATCGCACCCTGATATTGGTGTGCTATGGCTCGGGTCGCGTCCCGATCTGTTGGCGTCCACTGTATTCGCTTTGCCGCTTCCCAAAAGACAATGCAATCACTTCCTTCATTTTTGTTTGCGCAATCTGAACTCTAACACCTTCCTTGCATTGATCTCGCTAATACTACAGAATCGGAGGCGCGGTGATCTGAACCCAGACCGATTGCTTCTATTCGATTTCGGTCTCCTTTCGGTGAAATATTTTTATCTTCACGGACTCAGTATTCTGTTCACCATCTTACAGCCTACTCCACCCGCAACGCCACGGGTTAGTTCAACTGCCGGGACCCGAGTAAGTCACGAAGATAAATTGGGCAATCTATCTATCTACTTCCCTTCCTATCGTATACTCTGGCCTGTGTCATCATTCTTACTTGCAGCATGGCATGTGCTCACGACTTCAATAATATATATATTATCATCCGAGTTGGCGAAGCGAAGCGGCGGCATGTCTTGTCTATTAATAATACAATGACAATGACAGACATTGTCTAGCTACATAGAGAAAGAAAGAGACGACAAACCCGGCATCCGCCGCGGCGTCGTGATTCTGATGTGATCAAATCGGGGATTAAAATCGTTTCTTCACTGCCTCCCAAGCATATTGATATCCAACGGATTGTATGATGATCAAGCACCGGGCGCCAATATCAAGTAATTCGGGCTGTCGCTCTTGGCTTTCGGTACTTTCGAGCTGCTCTTCGAGACCTCAAACTGCAATTCAAATTACAAACATCCTCACAATTTCCCGATGTAGATCTCGCTCTCAATGAATTTCCGCTCGTGCCTTGACACGCCTTGATCTTGCTTCAATATGGCTCAAATTCGATGAACCATCTTGCCGCCGAATCAAGCGCCGACTCGCCGACTCGGAATCCGTGCAGTTCCACCTGATTTCATTGACGTCGTGGGCACAAGACCGCGCTCGTTTCACTCGTATGATTTGCATCAAGGATGCCGGGATGATCAACCTCGCAACCTGTGAATATCAATCTTCGTCGCATTCTTAAGTCCACCTGTCGGCGCTCATAAGAGTCTCCAGATCGTCTTCCTTCCTCCCCCCACCTCACCTGGCTGACCTTTTGTCTCTGGCTGATGTATTCATCAGGTACTTGCTGCTAACTTGAGTTACGAATGACTGCTGATGCTTTGGTTGGCTAGCTCCCCTCCGCTCAGTTTGTCTTCTCACACTGCTCACTAGATATTTCCCCTCCGTCCGTGCGTTATGCAAAGCAAATGTGTTCCCCGACTAGTACTGACATGTTCTTGAAGTCACACAATATGTTGGCCCGATCCTCGAGAAGCGGGACGCGTTTTCCAGCAGTGGATTGGCTTCGGCGTCGTGGATATGGTTCCCGGAGCCGGATATATTAACGACTGCGCCAGCAGGGAGCGTCGCGTTTACAAAAACGGTGGTTACTCCTTCAGGAAAAACTGCGGCCTCTGCATCGATCTCTATAGCGGTTGACAACAATTTCACACTTTGGTGTAACGCGCAGCCAATTGGGGCCTCCGATGGGATCGTGGCGGACGGGTGGCAGAGTGCGCAGATCCTCAGCGCAGCCCTCAACGCGACGTCCAATGTTTTCTCGGTATTGGGCACAAATTCCAATCCAGGTACTCCGGGTGCTGCGAATCCCGCTGGTCTGCTTGCGGCCATTCGCATCTTTTACACGGACGGTTCGAACGACACCATCCTATCGGACAGCACCTGGCTGGCCTCCGGCATGATCCCTGCGGATTTCCCCCTCCCTCATGACCTCTCTTCGTTTGTACATGTGCAGGTCGCCACCAAGTACGGTTCTGGGCCCTGGGGAACGAGCGTCACGGTCCCCACCCCGAGTCCAAACCCGCTCAATCTGACCGGCAGCTCGTGGATCTGGTCCACCTCCAATGCAGCCGCGGATGCGCCGGTGGGGACTGTCGGATTCAGGAAGACCGTGGTCTCACCGTCTGGTAAATCCGCCACATCAGCGACCGTCCTTCTCTCGGCAGACAACACGTTCCAGCTGCTGATCAACGGCCAGTACGTCGGCGCTCCACCCTTCGACAACAACGCGGTGGGCTCGTTTGAGAGCTGGGAATACGCGCAGCGCTTCGCCGTCACCCTCACTCCGTTGACTAACGTCTTCACCGTGCTTGCGACAAACTTCCCCGGGCGGCTGGGCGGGACGTCTAGCGCGGGCGTGATTGCCGCCCTACAGATCGGGTATTCGGACGGGAGCACGACTATCATTCGGACGGACGCGTCGTGGCTCGCGGGTCCCTTTACGTCGGCGTCCTTGTTCCTTGCCGCAGCGGACTCCACACTGGGGCCCGCGATCTCTCAGGGGCTGTTCGGGATGTCGCCTTGGGGTCAGCTGCGGGGCGTCGCGGACGCGTTGAACGCTTTGAAGCTTCCTGCGAACAACGCCGCCGTCGTCCCTACCACCACCGGGTCATCGACGACTAGGACGATCTCTAACCCGCTGCCAGCACCCACGTCGACCTTCGGCGTCTCACCGACATTCAGCGACCCATCATCCACCACCTCGCCTACACCCAATCCCGACGCAGGCGGTGCTCGAGCGCTTCCCATGAATGGTTGTATACCGCTGACGTTGGTATTCAGTCTTGCCGTCATTATCTCCTCCATGCTCTGAGCATCGTCTCCCCATTTAGATTCCTCTGTACCATCCGTATTCATACCCCTGGTTTCTTGTACTCGGATTATCGATGGTCTGTGTGTATTTCAAATCCCGTAAATTGTACCGGCCAGTGGCCATTAGGTACGTTTCTCCTCCTAACAAGTACATAGACGCCAGCAAAAATCGATGAGTTACAAGACTCCACTGTACAACCGTTTCAATAACGGCTGAATGAATACAAAAAATCTCGTCGCTTCGCTTCTTCATGTCTCATACTACGATAACGTGCAACGCTCCCGACCATTCATCTCGACTTGGACGTTCCCGGTGTCCCAGTCAATTTCAATAAATGATAGTAAAAAAACAAGTTACGGACAGTGGAAACTAAAGACTTTGTGCAATCAAGTGGTTCGGGTATCCAACAGGACGGCCTCATCCTGAGTGACCCGAACTTGCAATCCTGCCGCCGCAAGGACGTGAAATGCGGTCATGGCGTGGGCAGGCGGAACCGGCACGATTGGCCCCAGAGACAGTTCAAACGACTCTAGAATGCCGTGCTCCTGCCTCATTCGCAGCAAATCTGTGAGTAGGCGATAATCGTGGATGGGCCCCGGAACCATCCCAACAGAGTCGCAAATCTCGAGGTATTTGAGCCTCGGAAGAACGTCGGCATTTTGGAACACCTGCATCTGAGATTCAATCCCCTCGGCCTCGAGCCTCAGATGCGCTACGGAAGTTGTAAAGCGTAGGAGGGACTTCAGGTGAGGTGCATCATCTGTTTGGTATACCTGCACGCAGAGAAACCGCAGATCGCATAATGAGCGCTATATCAGTGACTCCAAGGCGTCGGCGTCAATATCGCCTGCTATTTCGAGCCGTTCCAGGCGCGGAACTGTCAGAAAAGCCAAAATGCGCTTGTGGGCAGCCGTCAACGAGCGCAGAAAAACGCAGCTCGACCGGCAAATATGAGATCGACTGACTGCCGGTGCCTGCATAGGAGTAAGAGAGATCCAGGAACGTTGCAAGATAGCAATGGTGTGGTCTGCACCAATGTTGCCAATTCGAAGGGAAGATCGACGTCGGGGAGAGATAGGTTGGCGTAACGAAGCAACGGAGCATCTCGAATGATAACGGGATCATCCACGGTCCACATTTGGCCCTGTACCCGACTTTGGAAATTGTAAGCCGCTCCAGGAGCGGAAAGGCCATCATACTGAGCTGGCGAACTGCCGACATGGGAGAGTCAAGTGGACGTCCTTCCACTGAGAACAGTGAGGAATCACGGCCTCCATAAACATGCGAGCCCTCGGCTCGTCGCCAGTTAAGAGGAATATGGTGAGGGGTTGGTTCCCAGCGCGCGAGAGCCAAAGCTCCAACGCTCTCTAGATCGTGCCACAAAACAAAACAATGCCCATAATTTGGGTGTGCCGAGGGACAAGTCTCTCCCTTGGCGACATATTTGAGCGAGAAGTAGAGGAGCCGCACGGGGCGAGGGAGACGGGATCGACTTCGGAGAGAGAGGTGGAAGACAGATTGTGGATATTTCCGCTGTATCTTCTGCTAGAAAGTAAAAGTATCGAGGAATTGGAGCCAGCTGAGGACACGTGTAGGAGCGGCGAGGTAATTGGTGATTCAGTGAAAGGGTCTGTCGATCAGACAAAGCAGTTGCGTGGATATTTTGGAGGTCAAGCTCCAGGCTGAGGAAGAGAAGATCTGCGCACTGTGACCAGATGCCAGGGCGGCGCAGGAGCACGCCAAGAGTGGAAGGTGGCAGCGGGAAGGGTCATTAGTAAGACTTAGGGTGGGAGACATGACGCGGTGACGACACCGCATCCGATCCAGTGATATGATCAAAATCATCAAATAACTTCTCCGTCTCGACGACGCCCTCGACCGCCGCCGCGATCTGCGCAAGATCTGAAGGTCAAATATTTACACGGTGGTATGCGTTATACATGGTCGCATATAATTTATGATACTTACGGGAGACATGACGCGGTGACGACACCGCATCCGATCCAGTGATATGATCAAATAACTTCTCCGTCTCGACGACGCCCTCGACCGCCGCCGCGATCTGCGCAAGATCTGAAGGTCAAATATTTACACGGTGGTATGCGTTATACATGGTCGCATATAATTTATGATACTTACTGGAGCTACTTACTGGAACTTTCCCGCAGATTGAATGGGCTTGCGCGCGATTCGGATTCAGCGTTTGATTTAACGCCCAGATTAAATGGATTTGGGCCGGTCGACACTGAGAACCGGATCTAGAATCGGTACGAACTGTGAAGGAAATGTACCACGATGGTGCGGGCTGGGGCGCGTTTTTTTGCGGGAAGGACAATCACTCATCAGACACAGCCTGCCAACTTGGACGTCAATTTTTTGCTGGTTTCGTGATTCGGACCGTGCTGTGTAATGCTATGTACCTACCTACCTGAGATCCACGCTGTCGGCGCCGGCGCTGATCAGGGACGGACTGCCAACCGTCTTGCTTCGTCCCCTCACCTCACCTGGCTGACTTTTTCTCTTTGGCCGATGTTTTCGTCAGGTACCTGTTGCTGATTTGGGTTATGGATGGCGCTGATGCTATGACTAGCTCCCCTACGCTCATTTTGTCTTCTCACGCTGCTCACTGGATACTTCTCCTCCGTCCGTGCGTTACGCAAAGCAAATGTGTTCCCCGACTAGTGCTGACATGTTCTTGAAGTCACACAACATACTGGCCCGATCCTCGAGAAGCGGGACGCGTTTTCCAGCAGCGGATTGGCTTCGGCGTCGTGGATATGGCTCCCGGAGCCGGATCTGTTAACGACTGTGCCAACGGGGAGCGTCGCGTTCATCAAAACACTCACCACCCCGCCAGGGAAGACTGCGGCCTCTGCATTAATCACAATCGCGGTCGATAACAACTTCACGCTTTGGTGCAACGCGCAGCCAGTTGGGGCCTCCGATGGGATCGTGGTGGACGGGTGGCAGACCGCGCAGGTCCTCAGCGTAGCCCTCAACGCCACGTCGAATGTCTTCTCTGTGATGGGTACTAATGCGAGCCCATCCACGGCCGGTTGCAGCGGACCCTGCCGGTCTCCTTGCGGCCATTCGCATCTTTTACACAGACAGGTCGAACGAGACTGTTCTGTCCGACAACACCTGGCTTGTCTCCGGAACCATCCCTGCAGACTTTCCCGTCCCTCTCGATCTGTCCTCGTTTGTACACGCTCAGGTCGCCACCAAGTACGGATCTGGGCCCTGGGCAACAAGCGTCACGGTCCCCAGCCCCAATCCAAATGCGCTGAATCTCACCGGCAGCTCATGGATATGGTCCACTTCCAACGCTTCCATCGAGACGCTTGCGGTGACCGTCGGATTCAGAAAGACCGTGGCAACACCCGCAGGTAAATCTGCGACTTCGGCGATCGTCCTTCTCACCGCAGACAACACCTTCCACTGCTGGTAAACGGCCAGTACGTCGGCTCTCCACCTTTCGACAACAACCTCAGCCCGACTAGCAGCTGGCAATACGCCCAGCGCTTTACCGTCGCCCTCGCTGCGACGAGAAACGTCTTCACAGTGCTCGCCACGAATTTCCCCGGGCAGCAGACAGGTGGCGGATCCAGCGCTGGTCTTGTTGCCGCCGTACAGATTTTTGTACTCGGACGGGACCAGCGAAATCCTCAGGACGGATGCTTCGTGGCTGACCGGCCCCTCCACGGCCAATATCTCGTTCCTCACGTTGTCGGATTCGACACTGGGGGCGGCTGCCGTACAGGGGCCGTTCGGGATGGCGCCCTGGGGTCAGTTGAGCGGAACCTCGGACGCACTCAGCGTTTTGAGGCTCCCTGCGAACAACGCCGCCATGGGAGTCCCGAGCCCCGTCTCAACTACGAAGGCAACGTCGAACACGCTCTCGGCACCTACGACGATCCTACCCGCTACCAGCCCATCAGCATCGGTCATACCCGATCCGGATGCCGGTGGTGCTCGTGCGATTGGCACGCTCGATGGTCGTACACTGTTGACGTTTGTCCCCGTCCTATCTATCATCACCTTGTTCGTACTGTGATCGATGTTCCTCTAGGATTTGCTTTGTGTACTGCTTTCGAATTTCAATACCGCATTTTTGGGATAGCTGTTGGATTATATTTCAGGATCGCGATTGTGCCAACGTTGTATTTAATACTAGAGTTAGACACGCTAGACAAGGAAACTTCTATGGAGCTCGCTGCCAACGAACTTTGGGTTACTTGTACAGGTGCGACTTTCGCCATCCAATTTCGGCTGCGTCAAGTTCGCTCACGTTCAAATTCCGCTCGATGACGGAGGAAACACAAAAATCAGACGCAACGAAGTCTTGAGATATGATTGAAAGATGAGTGCAAGCTCCAGGAAAATGGATATGATTTGTGTGATGGTAACGCAAAAGTCATCAGGAAACTGGCCATTCATGCCCAGTTCGGCGACACTGCGACTGATATCGAGAAGAAAGATTTTTCTGGAGCTTTCTGATGCGTGGTTTTATTGCTGGATATTCTGGTATCATTTTGTGGACCGCCTTCGGTGAAATTCTGCGGTTCTGTTTTCAGATACAAAGTGGCTGAAGGTATATGTTAGTCTCCCCTAGGCAGACACTTCAACAACTTTGAGCTCGTACCTCGCTTAGGTATATGCGGGATACAGAAGATACAGGGACTACTGAACAAGAACAAATGAGCAAGAAATAACGAGTGGGGGTTGTACTAGTAGCTCGAGAAAGATATTCTAGACAGCAGCAGCGCCGCCGGGATCAAGAAGGGATCCCGAGCCGTGCCCTGTGCTGGACAAAGGGAAGGTGGCCCTCTCACCGGAGTTAAACTCAACGGTGTCTCCTTTTCGAATTTTATTGTCGCAGGTTCGGGCTTCCCGCACGACAGCCGTATACGATAAGTACACACAAAGCATGCAAGTGGACTGTCTACAGGTGGAAGGAAAGGGAAAAAGGGAGCAAAAAGGGAAGAAAAAGGGGATGCATGTGGGGGTTTCATAGTAAGTAGACTTTTCCTGCCCTTTTTCGCACCCTTTTTTCTTGGAATTCTTGCAGTTTTAGAGGTATCGACTTAGTCTCTTCCCTTTTATACCCTTTTTACATGCCAGATGCTAAAAGGAAAAAAAAAAAACGGTGAAAATTGATGGGAAAACTGAAAAAGGGTTTAAAAAGGAGGGCGGAAAAAGGCTACTGTGAACGACCCTAAATGGCGCCGGTTCTCCATTTTCCGCTGGAGGAACTACTGATCGCAAGAGCCACAGCCCGAGATAGCGTGGAGGTCAGGACGCCGCCTTGATAGTGTGTGGCTGGGATCATGCGTGGGTCCCTGTCAGAAAATGATGTTCAACGAGAAACGGCGGACATCACATATCAGAAAAAATGTTTCTTGATGAAGAAGGCGTATTATTTGCCACTGGGCCAGCTTTCTACGTACATAGGTTGTGTGCCAGTGGAACACAGACCTCGGTCAATTCTATCCAGTCCGTAACTAAAGCAGCAATGCTGGTTCCGCGGTGAGAAACAGCAATCACAATGGAAATTCAACGTTGGATCCACAAACTTGCACGCCGCACGACCTCGGGGTCGTTTATCTTTCCTTGAGACATTTCGATTGACCTTCCATATGAGGCACGCTGTGAAGGACAGTAACCGCTTCTGAACACTCACTCGCACACATCCATGCGAGCCAAACCTTATTCGTGTCTCTCGGAGCTCGAACTTGAGACAACATGCGGTCTAAATCTATTGGGGTACCAGAGAAGCATGATTTCCCAGCTAATACGCCCATCGATTTCCCAGGTTTTTTTGCGTGACTCAAGTTTGAGGGACTCGTCCGATCGTGGGAGGAGCGCCTGCAGTTCCATTGTGGCGTCGGAGTATCTTCTTCCGCGGTACCTGTGCAATGGAAGCGTATCTGTTGGATTGATCCCGTTCTCCCATACGCGGGAGTACTGATAGCCTGGATCGCCGGAGCTTCGAAATTTTGTCCTATATCCTATGGTACGCCTGATGAATCAGAGAAGACAATTGCGCAGATTATGCAAAGACAAAAGAAATCAAGATTGGCATTTTTCAGCAAGTGTATTAACTGAAGTACAATACGACTAGGCACAGCGATGACTAAATTCAGCGACATTATGAAAGAGGTGCTCTTCGGTCCAGCGCGCCATACGAAAGCCGTCGTTGTCCATGTTGTGATCGATTTCAATCCAGGCAAGCGCGTCGCGTAATCGAGTGCCGTGGAGGAGGCAATTATAATAGTCGTGATCGAGCTCCTTGACGGTCTAGTAAAGTCAATCAGTATTTATAACGATGTAGCCCTGCGTTCACCTCTTCGTACAGGTCACAGAGCCGGTCCCTTTCGGCTCGTGGCTCATGGAAGAACGAGACTATAGTGTTCTCTGGGTTCCGGTACAACGGGGATTCGATGATGGGCGGGCGTATCCAGCCTGGGTAGTCGGCAGACATGCAAGCAGGCATGGATCCATTGAACTCCCAATCAACGATGCCCACAACCTCGCCTGAATTCACGTCTAGCATGATGTTGTTGGGCCGTAGGTCTCTGTGCGTCAGCGCAAAACGCGACATGGACGGAGTATCCTGAGCGAGAGCGATGAGAGGCCTCAAGCCTTCAGCAAGGCGGTCTAGGCGAGTGCACAGCCTCTCGTGCTCCTGAGAATTGTTAACCGTGAGTGAGCGAGCGCGACGGGTGGAGATTGCACTTCTGAAGAAAGAGTGCAGGTCGGTCGTGGTGGCCATGTCGAATGTGTGCGCCGGAGAAACATATATGTAAGGGCGACCTTGAATAAGAGGATTTTCAATCATGCCAAACTGCTGTGGCACGGAGAGACGGAACATAGAAACAGCTACACGACCCCAGCTTGCGACCGTGTGTTCCTGGTCAGCGTCAGTGAGGATTTCCGAGGATGAAAGAGGAAAAAGAGAGATGAACAGACCTTGGCAGCAGGACTCAAGCGATGATACGAGTGCATGGCATCCAGACCAGGCATGCGTGTCGTTACGAGCAAGCATGTGGCTTCGTCGAACGCAAGAACGCGCGGAACAGGCACGGTAGCCGCATTGGCTTTGAACCAACGAAGAATGGAAAGCTCGGAAGAGAGCCTTGCGAATTTCCACTTTTCCGTGGGATCTTCGCAATCATACAAACGGCACACCAGAGCACGAAGGAAGACCGAACTCCCACCAACGAGTTCAATATCCATAACCTACACAAACGTGAGCAATGGAATAGTAATTATGGTCAAATGACTCACGGTATCCGTGCGGTCAGAAGGCTTGCGCGTCCTTGCTGTGAGAGGCTGCTCATTCAAAAGCTCACCCGCGCGCGCTACGATTGACGACCATTGCGCGTCGCCACGCGCAGATTTGGCCAGGGACCAGACATCGTACACAAGAGGTTCCAAGTCGATCTCAATCGGCTCGTCGTCGAACTTGTACATGACGGCGAAGATGGGCTCATCCATGACTGGGGCCCAGGGTAAGAACGGTAGGCAAAGATGGAAAGCAAATCTGATGGGACCAACAACACGTGGAACCAAGCCAAATAGACGCAATTATTGATTCGAGCGAGAGTTAAAGCTGGGTCTGGCCTTGGAACGTTGAGGACAGTTTGGGGGCTAGTCTACATTGTCTGCCACATAACTACGCTGCGCTGATCCATTTTTGGTGGGCTACCGTACGCCATACTTGCCTTGAATTCCGCGGCACCTCATTGGCTGGATGGCGACCCGGCCCGGGCTCCAAGATTTTTTGTGGGTCCACATTGTTGTTGACTCCCGATCAAGTTCCGAAATACCTCCGCAAAAAAAAAAAAATTGAGCAGATACCGCCCTGAATTTCCTCTGAGTTCCGGTCCAATAGCCTCATCCCTGGCGCGCCTCAAATAATGATTCGTCTGGTTGCGCTCCAAGCCACAGTACAAGTCGTATCAGCCTCGGTTGTGGGTCCCAGTTGACTCCAGCCGAAATCGTTAAATTTGTTAATCACCCTGCATCGTCACTTCCCGCGGATCTGCTGTTCGATTCCCCGAGAATGGAATAGAAAGGCCACGTGCTACTTAGCAAGCTCCTGGATTCGTCCCCAGTGCCGCGATCAAATCGTTTTTTTTCTTCCGACAAAAATTCTCTTCCATTCCCCATCATAGATTAGCTGTTAAATCAGTCTTCTCAACGCCGAGCGATGATTTTAACCACCCGAGCTGGAGCTCTGAGACTGACGAATGGAGTTCATCGGGCAGGTATCCGTCTTCAAATCGCATGTGTTCCCAGGAGTCACTTCTCTGAAATAGTAGCCGAACCCCCACGATATTTCGGGCTGTGACCGCTGGTAGGCTCTGGACCCGGCAGTTCAGTTTTCACCCGCAGCTCTCGAAAGAGCCGGCGCCAATCATCCAGTCGGTGTAGCGTATATATAATATAGGGTGGCCATTTCTCTCCTCAGCCACCAACCAACGCTTTCCAGCAGCCACTCACAGAGTGAGCGATTCCCCGCTCATAATTCATAGTACTGAATCTTGTCCCTCACAGAGCTCAGCCGACTACACAATGCTTTCCACTAATATCAGAAAATATGCCGAGGTGGCTAGAAGCCAATGGAGCTCGTAATGAACACGGAGCTACTCGAGTGCAGGTGCAGGAGCACAGAGAGGGCACAGAAGATGGGGGTAAAAGGTAAAGATCTGAATTCAGGCTATGCTACGACAAAGGGAAGATGATATAGGTACATCAAGTATCAAAGAAGTGATATAAATCATATCTATCAATACTCGGACTGACGCGAACAAACAATCATATATCTTGACACTCCCACCTTTGCAAAGACCGAGACATAGCGGACAGAGTAATAAAGAGGCCATCAACAGAAGTGCTGGAACTCCCACCCAACAGCACACCTGGAAAAACATTGAGAACCCAGACAGTCATGCCAGGACAACAAGCACTGCAACGCAGACTGCACTTGGCACAGTTGGCTAAAGTCTCCGTCACCAAAGGCCAAAGAACAGCTGCGCAGCAATGATGAAGCTGACGAGGACGAACAGGCTGAATACCTCCGCAGCCCCTGCTGTAGTTGGTCCCAAGATGTGCCAATGTATGTGAAAGCTCTTGAGCTTCAAGGCTGGTGAAAGAAAGGGCCAAGGGTGTGGAAAAGCACAAAAACGAGGGTGCGAGAGCTCCCACCGAACGGTGCATGTGGAAAGACAGAGAGAACCACAGCAGTCATGCCAAAACAACAACCATTGCAGTGCATACTGCAGCTGACACAGTTGGCTAAAGTCTCCGTCACCAACGGACAAAGGACAGTAGCGCAACAACAGTGAAGTTGGCGAGCACAAACTGAATACCTCCGCAGCCCTGTGGTGGTTGGTCCCCCACATGTCCGATACATGTGAAAGCCCATAAGCTTTGACCTGGTAACAACCAGATCCTGCACGCATAGCAGCGCGCTGGTCGTTAAGTACTGGAGAGCAGCACCAGCGAGATTGGTCCATGCCCAAATTAAAGTCGAATCTAGATATGCAACAGTGTAGTGCACCTGGTGCAATGGTGGAGTCGATGGGATGAGGCATGAAGACAATGGAGTGTGGTGGTTTGCTGGTGGGAATTGTCGTGCTAAGGGATATGATGCAGTCACAATGAAATGGAGTGTGGCAGCATCAGAGATCCGTGAAATGATCTGCAGGACAATTGAGGCAGATAACGACCTCCTCGAAGTGAAGGTGCTGGAAGATGACAGAAGGATTGTGGCGGGATAATTTCCCTGCAGAGGGAGGATCCAAATAGGGGTCGATGGATACCTGTACAGCTCGAGAATATAATGGCTGTGCATGAGAGAAGTCCCGGAGAGTCATCGGGGATGAGCAGGTCATGTGGACAGACAGCGTGAGATTTGTGAGATGTCTGTGCAGACAGCGTGTGAACCAATGGACGCTGTGGATACAAGAGTCTCAAGTAGTGACGGGGAGGCTCGAGAGGAAGACCTATGAAGAGCAGCAAAGAGTCGAGGTGGATAGGAAGGTGGTGTAGATCAGGATGAGCAATAGAAGTAATGAGTGGATGGTGAGATTCCGCAGGCAGACTGAAAACAAGCAACTCTCGTAACTTGCATTCAGGCTAGGGCGCGGGGCCCATAACCTATCAGAAAATATGCCGAGGTGGCTAGAAGCCAATGGAGCTCGTAATGAACACGGAGCTACTCGAGTGCAGGTGCAGGAGCACAGAGAGGGCACAGAAGATGGGGTAAAAGGTAAAGATCTGAATTCAGGCTATGCTACGACAAAGGGAAGATGATATAGGTACATCAAGTATCAAAGAAGTGATATAAATCATATCTATCAATACTCGGACTGACGCGAACAAACAATCATATATCTTGACAACTAACACCATCATCCTCTACGGAGCCGCCATGGCCACCAAGGTACGGGCTTTCGATCATCATGCTGTCCTTGGTATTCACCCGGTTGATAGGACACCACACTCGCCTCCGCTGCCTTCGCGGTTCCGGCCGACGCCAATGTCGAAGAAACCGACGTATGTGTCCGCGCCTGATAGTTTTTTTCTGCTCTCAAGTGCCTCAGATACCGGTCAACCAGGCCAAACGGTGCTCGGTGTGCCAACAATGGATCCCTACTTCGGGAGGCACTCACAAATGCCCGGGACAGGGTTAGAAGCGCAGAGAGTACAAGGTTTAGGGTGCCTTCCAATTCGCCACATGTGTCTATTACTCCAATTCTACATGTCTGATGTCGATCCTTGTGGTATTTCGTTCTGCCACCGGCTATCGTAGCCCATATTCCTCGTGGATTCCTCAGTTGGATCGTAGAGATGTGAGGACGGACAATTTTAGTGGGAGTGGGACTCGTCCAGTCCCACTCAAGTGGACAGATTTGTGGGATTGGGTAATCTTAGTGGGACTCGATGGTTCTCCGAAGTGGGACTGGTCGCAAATAGATCAAATAGTGGGATTGATGCACTTTTCGGAGTCGGTGGCCGACGCATGCCGTATTGATCCTCATCATGAAGAGAATCTAATTCACAGAGTAAGTATACTTATGATGAACACCGAGACAGATGCTCGAGCCAAGCATGCGAGTGCAACCAAGTCCGAGCCGTGTAACATTGTTAAATTCGCTTCTGGACTCTGGAGAGGAGAGGAGTTAGATGATTGGAACTATGAATTGCGGGGGAAAATCGGAACGAAAAAATAATTAGTGAGCAACCGCGTCGGGGTACAGTGCAAGCTGTCAATGGGTTCGGCACTATGGCCGCGGGTCAAGGCCGTGATACCATCAGACGGCAAGTCGCTTAGACGAATCCCACTGTTTCAAAGCATGGGAGTGGGACTCGGGACGATCAGTGGGACTGCGTGAGTCCCACTCCCACTAAAGTCGTATATACTCTAGAGATGTCCAATTACGAAAGTTAGCAGCAGTCGGATCCCTGTGCTCCACGAAACTCAGCTGCTGGGTGAACCAAAGAACTCACGCAACATTATAGCTCAAAATACCTTAGGTTCTGCTGAAGATGAGTAGAGTCTGCGCAGGTGAGATGAGCAACACCGAGTTGTGTTTTTTCTCCCAGAAGCACCTATATTTGCTTTCAACTGAGATACCAGAGAATAATATTGTTTAGACATGGAGGAATCGCTGGTTTCCGCACCAGATCATCCTGTCCTGCGAATCGTCGACCATCGACTATAAAATAGGACGTGTCGACTGCGACAAACTGGTACTGAACTACCTCTTTGGTTCGGCTCGACCGGCAGATATGAGATCGACTGACCGCCGGCGCCTGCATAGGAGCAAGAGAGATCCAGGAGGTTTGGGCAGCGTTGCAAGATAGCAATGGTGTGGTCTGCACCGGATTCGAAGGGTGGTCAACTGTCCCGCGAACTATTTGGCGGATCATCTCAGATTCTCACATGAATCATCACCCCTGGCTTAATGTCTCGGGCTTTTCCGAGTCCAACACTAGTTGAACTATCGCACTCAATGGATATCCCGTGCGGTGCGCGGTCTTCAGTTTCGTATCTTCACGGCATAGAAACTGTCGGATTTTTTAATCATTTCAAACAGCAGATGTGCACCCACCATGGACTTCTACCGGCATGTTCTGCCGGTCATGATCAAGCGCTGATGCCGTTTAGCATTCTGTGTATTTCCTAGGTCTAACCAGCAATAATTTTCAGCCCTGCGCTCAAGCTCAGGAGCTGGCTCCACGCCGCTGACCTGCCTTGTCCTGGCCTGGAAATATTGCTGCTTATCTCGCCCCGCCCCCTAGTCAAACAATGGAATTGATGCCATCGCAGTGCTTTCCCGCTTATTCTCTTTCAAAAGCCTGCGCCCTTCCACGCCGTTGTGGCCCTGGTGGGTTTCTCGGAGTCGGAAATACGACGATACTCGGAATAAATTCTGCGTACACCCCGCAGGCTAGTCCGCTCGTTTGGTGTGAGAAATAAAGCCGATTGAACAGAACGAACGGAGATAGCTTTGTCCCGCCATGTTTGTAGCTTGCCTGCTTTCTACCCTTGCCATTCCATCCAGTTCTTGGTGGGTCCATGATCACTGTCCGAATGAATATTGCGACATGCCGGATCGGTAAAGCATAATAGAAATCCGAGGCACCTGGTGCCTGCCCATACGGGGTCCGGTGTTCTGGTGATATAAAAGAGGTGCAGGCGTGCAGGCAGACCCCAAGCTTTGCTTCCTACGAGTTTCTCCCCGAGAAAGACGGTCGGCTGGGTTCAACCGTCCAACACAACAAAGCGAGTCGTGTCGATAACTTTAGTCGGAATTGCCATCATCGCGACTTTGGTGCGCTTGAGGACCCGTATCCGCACCCGCAGATTCTGGTTAGATGACGTTTGTGAGTGTGCATTCCCGCCCAGAATTTTCGGGATGTGTTGATTTCGTTTCCTTCCAGGGGTCATTCTTACTCTATGTTGCTCCAGCAAGATGATTGCCTCCATCTGGCTGAGAAGCGATCCTTCTCAAAGCAGATCCACCGTGATTACGGCTTACTGGTGAACCTGCTCACATAATTTTACTTTTCAATTCTAATACTCATGCCAGGATCGGAACATTGCGCTTCACCAATACGCTGTGGTTAGTTCGATCTCACATTGCCATTCGGCATCATACCACAGGGCCTCCAGAATGAGCGTGATGTTGTCCGTCATTCGTCTTGTCCCTCATGATAACCGCTCCAGGCTCCGCAAAGTACCCCTTTCTCTGGTCCCGCGCTTTTGCGAGGAATGCTAACTCCCTGCCAGATCACCAATTGGTTTTCGGCGCTGTTTGCTGGATGGACCTTCTCATCCAAAAGGTCCACCTTTGCGCATCAGATAAATCGTGGTATGAAGGACAATTCCCTCAGCAGTGTCCTCTGAGTACGGGGGTGGTAGTTTTCCAACTTGTCGGTACGTCAGCCTCTATTTGCGGAAGAGGTCGCACACACTGTAACATCAATGATTGTATCAAGCCGATGTTTTCGCGGATGGCACTCTCTTCGTACTCCCACTCACCTTGATACGCCATGCCATTGTTCCGGGCGGCCAGCGAAAGTGCGTATATTATTTCTAAGGCACATGTTTCTATCTGATTCGCTCTATGCGCCTCTAGGATGCTCATCGTGATTTTCGCTGCCTGTCTACTCACCACGCTTGTTTCCATTGTTCACGCGGTAGTCTTGCTCGGTCCTGGTGGTTCGCTTGAGGGCGTCACGGTACAGGCAGAGGTAAGCCTCCACTACGATACGAAACCCGGCATATGTGACTTCCTGCAGGCCGCCACGGCCCTTCTTGTTGCCAATGTTGGAGTATTAGCTACTTCCTTCTATCGTCGCCGCCACACGTCGGAGGACCTTGATCCTATACCCTACACCTACAACCATTCTATTGGCGGCGCCAAGGTGGACCCGTCCAGTATTTCGGTGGCCATGAATAGCACTGAGAGCTGGGATCAAAAGAAATCCACCGGCAGCAACGTCGAGGTGAAATAGAACCATATATGGTGGTAAGGATGGATAAATGTCAAATGTAGACTCATTGCGAGCGAAGCGAGCAATTATTCAGTAAAGCACGTGAGGAGGGGAGGGCTGGCTGGTGCAGAAAACAAGAACAAATTCTACGACGTCTTTTGATGGGAAAGAACTACATCAGCAAATCCTGGTTTTGCCGTATTTACCGTATTCGCCTGTATTCGCTGTATTTGGAAGGCTTCTTACGTAGAGTTACGTAGAGCTGTGTATTTCCAGGGTGCTTACGTAGTGGACCGTATTTGAGGTCAATCTATGTAGTTGCCCGTATTTCAGCCTCATCTCCATAGTTGCCCGTATTTCAGTCTCATCTCCATAGTTGCCCGTACTTGGGCTTTATGTGTACCTCACTGTATTTGGGGGCCAACTGTGTAGTTCTGTGTAGTCTGACCTCACTGATTTGACGGCTGGGTGGGTGTTGCCCAGGCAGACAAAAATACATCCTCAATCAGTTCTGCACACTAGTGCCAAAAAAATTGATTCAATACAATAGTTACTAGCTGTACAGACAATAATGCAATATAAACTCGGGACCCGAGAAAGACAGTGGCATGATAAAGGAGAATGGGATGCTAAACAATAAATGAAGGGCAGGCGCACGGCGCAGGGGGCTATACGGTAGGATACAAATCATCTCGTACAGAGATTTGAGACGCCGGAGTGACCCGTGAGGCCGCTGACGGCGCGCTCGTGGAGCAAGAGCGAGGCAGAGCTGCCGCTTTTGCACAACACCGGCGAGAGCGGGGAGGGCACGTCTCCCAGCGCCGGCACCAATACCAACGCGTCCTGCCCCTCCCATCGCCCGCGCCCTTGCTGCGCAAGTCCACGTACCACCAAGCCCGTGTCGCGCATGAAGCGGCGGCACGCGAGCACGGGCACAGGGAGGAGGGGCAGTGGGTGTACTTCGAGGTGCGCAGGTTGCGCTTGGAGACCTTCCGGAGGGAGCTGAACATCGAGGACTTGCTCTTGTGGAGCTCGGGGGTCGGCGAGAAAGAGCGCTCATCGCGCAGCTCATGCATCATGGAGGTGGAGGTGGACGTGATGACCGAGTCGGCAATGCTGAGGTTGCTGCAGGACTTGGAGGCGTGCGCGCAGGAGAAGATGCCCGATGAGCTCTTCGATGAGATCACGTGCCAGACCGCGCGCAGTTTTTGTGAAGTGTGAGGGAGGGAGACGGGCGGGACACTGCGGCAGTTGGGGCGGGGTGTGGGGATGTTGTGAGAGTCATTGATTGGGCGGGTTAGGGGAGATGGGGGCACTTGGGCGTGGCGGTGGCTGGGGTGGTGCGGCGTGTGGGGACTGCGGGGCCGTTTTGGGGAGAAGGAGACGCGTTGGAGGGCATCGGCAAGACGGGGTCGTGAGCTGTCGGAGTCTGAAGAGGCGGAGGAGGTGGCAGAGGAGTGTGGCGAGCAGATGCGGACTGAGCGGGAGTGCGAGGGCGGTGGTGATGCGGTTCAACTTGGCGGTGGTCTTGTCAGATGCGGAGACATTGGGGATACTGTTGGCATCGATGTCGAAGGTGACCGCAACCTGAGGGACACCACAAAGAACGGGGGGGGGGGGGGGGGGGGGGATGCCGGAGGGGAGCTCGAACTTGCAGAGCAGGCTGTTGTCCTTCGTGCGCGCACGCTCAGCACAGGTTGGAGGACAGGTCTGCATCAAAAGTTAGTAACACATCCCGAATAATAGAAAAATGACACCACCGGCGGTCTTGATACTGAGGGAGAGAGGAGATCCTGGGTCTGTTCAGAGGTGTCACCGGAGAGAATGGCGGCCTGGACGGCACTGTAGGCAGAGCTTTGAAGCTTTGAAGACCAAAGGTCTGCAGCAAGGGCTCGGTGGGGGGAGAGCGCTGAGCAGATAAAACAACGAAAGCGAAAGGGGACGATGCGAGAGATAAAGAGAAGAAGAACTCAACACACATGTCCTCTTCTGCGCGGTCTCGAACGCCTGCTGGCGCAACTCGTACTGTCAAAAAAAATTTCAGTAAGGAATATAGGAAGGCGCAGAATAGAATAAAAGTGTAGCGGAGAAACACACCGACCCCCCGGCAACACCACCGGCACATAATCCACCCTCCTCCCCCTCCCCTCCTCATTATGCGCCGCCACCAGATCTGCATCCCCACCCCACCTCTCCACCGCCCACCTCTCCACCTCCTCCTTATCGCTGAACCGCCCCACACTCCATGGGCTCACCGCGTCCACCGCCCCGTCCTGGCCAGCCACAGTGAGGATCAGGCGGGGTCTGCATGCGCTTGCCCGCGCTGGGCGTGCACCAGTGCGAGGGCGTACCGGCGAAGATGTAGATCTTGTTGTTGTTTTGTTGTACCCGCCAGTATTTGAGGTGTATTGGTATTGGCGGGCAATGGCGCGCAGCGCATCGAAGCACGCGCACGCGAGGGCGGCGTCGACCTGCGAGTCAGAGAGGCCGAAGCCCCAGAGGGTGACGATCACCAAGCTTAAGGTTGCCCTTACACTGACATGCCTTTCATAACTTGAGCAGCCTGGTTTATTGTGTATTTACAATGAAACATCATGACTGTAAGGGCAACCTTAGGTGGTAGTTTAAGTACAAGAGAGTATGGGAGGTGCTGTGGAGGTGATGTGGGATCATATATCAAACCAGTGGAGTAATGACATCACACTTTTGGGGAAGCTTGGCCAAATCTTGGAGCAAATCCATGGCCTTTTTCAACACAATTTTTCATGATGAATGGTAAGGAGACCAATCAGGCTCCAAGATAGAAAACTGCAGAATATAGGTCATGAAATGTACATTGAAATTCAGGATGGCTGTTGTGACGAAACATCATGAAACTTGAAGTTCAACATAAAAGTGTTGAAATTATGATGAATATTTCTCATAGTGCCAGGGGAAAACATTACAGCTAAAGTCGGAACCAAAGGCGTGATCAAATTTTTCTGTTTTGGAACATTTTCAGAGAATTGTCAATATCTCAGTCAGTTCTGCACCGATTTGCATAAAAACTGGATAGATTTACTCCGCTAATTCATGCGCAATTAGTGACAGAGAGGAATTTGAAAATATCATGTATTAGGTAATCTGTGTTTTTGGAGCGTTTTCACACCAAATACTGTTTTTGCATGCCTAGAACAGGTTGCAGAGGCCCAATACTTTGTGAGGAGCAATGTTTATACTAAGGAAAGGATTTGACAGAGCTGAAAATCCAAATAACTTTATTACCGTTCTTCCAGCTGCATTGGAGGCAATCAGCATTTTCTTGCATCTGAAGATCCTGTGAGAATCACACTTATCTGAATATTTTGTGTACTTTTGGCTCTGTCAACTCCTTGCCTAGTTACATACACTTTTGCTTGCAAAATATTAGGCCCCTGAAACATGTTCTAGCCATGCAAAAACAGTATTTGGCGTTGATATGCTGACGGTGCCGCTGAGTGCGAGCTGATATATAAAATACCAGGCATCCAACTCTGGGGACGGTGACCGTAAGACAAATGTTGTGCGAGTGGGCCAACCCATTCTCAGGACTCGTATGTGAGGTAGATGGTGTGGAGAGGTAAGGAGGTAGGAGTACAATGGTGGTGTGGACGACGAGGGACGAGACAAAATCTAGACAGTGATGAGCATACTGAGCAACGACGAAGGCTCAGATGCGAAACGGAGGCGAAAGCGATGTATAAACGTGTTGTGTAGAAGTAGAATAGATGAACAGTATTTATAGTAAAAAGTGTAATATAAAATAAAAGGAGAAAGTTCTTTGAACCAGTGTAAATTCTCGGGAACTCTGTGAATTGATTTCATCTCGGGAATGGGGACGCCAGATGCCGGAAACAACAGAAGACCGATGGTTGAAGTTGGGAATGATGGGAACCGTGGGAATCGGACCGGAATGATGGAATCGGTGCTCAGACGGGAGCAGTGATCATCAGCATGAAAATGCTCCAAAAACACAGATTACCTAATACATGATATTTTCAAAACTTCCTCTCTGTCACTAATTGCACATGAATTGGCTGAGTAAATCTATCTAGTTTTTATGCAAATCGGTGCAGAACTGACTGAGATATTGACAATTCTCTGAAAACGTTCCAAAACAGAAAAATTTTGGTCGTGCCTTCGGTTTCGACTTTAGCTGTAATACAGTCAGGAATTATTTATATTGCTGCACCATCCCAAATGGTTTCAATCAGTTCTGTGACCATTGGGTTACTGATTGACTCCTCTACACTCATATACCCCTTCATAAGCTTTGCACCAAGCCACTCGGAGCCATCCAGTGGCTATTTTGGCATGCAGTGTCTGGTGGCTACACCAGCCACAACATCATCCAGTAACTCCACTGGTGGCTAAAAATATGATTGTTGTGTTATTTTAGCCCACCTTAGTGTGGGGGTTGTAATACATCAGCAATCGACAACGATCGGAGGTCCGTGATATATCAAAACCTACAACTTGTAGATGAATCTGATATATCACCTCATGGTCATTTTTCAGGCCATCAGGCCATTTATTTCTACGGCCGTCGCTGTTCAGCACGACCAAGATGGATATCTGCATTGGGATGGCGTCGATCAACAGTTGTGCACGTCGCGATCAATCGCGATCAACCCTCTTCGACGTCGTCGGCAATGACAATAACAAAATATGCCTTAAAAATCACGGAAAAAATATGGGATATGGAGGGTACATCTACGATATACATGACAGAGTAACTGGTGTACGCGTTGTAAACGAAGGTAAAAAACAGATTTTATATCAAATCGCGCCTGCACGTGCGCCACTACGGCTGCGCAGTTGCGCGCTCTGTCCCACTTGCTGTCGATAGCCGCAGCACTGGGCCGACCCACACTACCTGCCTGTTGCATCGGACCACCCCTGCCTATCCACTGCCGCCCGCTGCCCGCCGCTTCCTGTCCGCTGCTCCTGGCTCCCCGCCCGCTTGCCCGTTCGTAGCCGCAGCGCCAGGCGAGCCCAGGCTGCCTGCCCGCCACCTGCTTGACCGCCTGCCACACTGCCCTGGCCCGCCACGCTACCTGCTGCCCCCAAGCCGCTCCCTTGCTGCGCTTGTACGCCAGTACGGCTGCGCGCAGTTGCGGGCTCTGTCCCACTTGCCGTCGGTAATCGCAGCACTGGGCCGACCCACACTACCTGCCTGTTGCCCATCGGACCACCCCCTGCCTACCCTGCCCGGCCCGCTGCCCGCCGCTGCCCCCAGCTCCCCGTCCGCTGCCCCCGGCTCCCCGTCCGCTGCCCCCGGCTCCCCACCCGCTCGCCGTTCGTAGCCGCAGCACTCGGCGAACCCACGCTGCCTGCCCGCCCCCTGCTTGACCGCCTGCCGCACTGCCCTGGCCGGCCGCGCTACCTGCGTGCGGTGGTCCTGATTCGCGACACCAGCCCACGGCAGCTGTATCGCACCAATACACGCTGCATACCCGCTCCTCATGCCTCCCCACGCCCGCTGCACGCCCTGCCTCACCAATAGGGAGCTAGAGGGCAGGGTTTTGAGGTGGAGCAGCACGTCCGTCGCAGAGCGGTGGTCGTACAGAGCATGTCCAGAGTCTCACGCAGCGCACCGTAGGCGTTGTCGGATGGCACGTACAGTACACGCAAAGTTGGTATGCGCTGTGCGGGTACTTACGCCCCATATGACAGGGCACTGAAAAGATGTGCCCGCACAGCGACCGGCTGACATCCAGATCTAGATAAGCATAAAAGGGGATGGTGATAGTGGAAGACGCACCTAGGTACATGAAAACCAACTCCGCTGCTCTCTCTCCAGCCACCTTGTCTGTTCTGACCATTTTGCCACACAGGACAACAAAATTCCGGGCTGTCGGCTCCCAATAGTCAGAAAACAGAAGAGGAACTTGTTTTAGATCAGGCGACTGCACGGGGACGACATTTGGACACATTGGAGAAAGTAGGGGCGAATGCGAGCTCGATACGTAGTGGGAGGTAGAAGCACCCGTAACACGGGATCCATCCAGTGAAAATGCTTCAAAAGTGGGGAGCAGACGGCTGGAGGGACAGCAGTCACATTTGATAATAAGTCAGGCGGCCAGAAGTCTTGAAGAGAGTGTTGGATGCTCGGTCGTGTTGGTGGTAAAGCAAGAGTGTCATGGGAGTCACGCACCGGGTCACGGTGCCGGTGTGCCCGATAACCCAAAGTTCGCGTTCGTTAGACACCTTCACACAGTTTCTAAACATTCTGAAGAGGTTAATCTCCTCAATTTAGCCAAAAAAATCATTTAATGAAATTGGATTGAAGATTTGGCCAAATTATGACACGGTACCATCGAGATTCGTCCTGATGGGCGCTTAATGAGCGTCAAATGCATCGATAACACGGAAAACCACCTCAATAACCTCCAACATCACCCGAAATTCAGGGTTTGGCCTCAGAAATCTGTTCTACGACTCAAACCAATTCACAGGATATGTAGCTTTCGAATTATTGATGCCTATGTAAATTTTTTGACGTCGTAACACGGTTTGGCGGAAGAAAAGGTTGAAACCGCAATGGCTTTTGGGCTGTCCGATAGTGACTCTGATGCAACATTTCAACCAGCCTCAAATTGCGGCAACAAACGGTGATTTATGAATGGGAGTTCAACATAGACCTAATTTATAATGGTAGAACATACAATCCAGATGCATAGGGTGGTTGTCGACGGGTTTTTTGTATGGTAGACATCTTTAAGCGCCCATCAAGCGCCCATCAAGAGAGTTCATATCGTACCGGGCCATTATTTTGTAGATACCTCGAATTGTGTGCACACACAAGTTTGGCTAGTCATTTTCAAGACATTCCTCTCTTCGAACTGTTCTGGAAGTGGTGCTGAGCGTGAAATAAAGCAGATTGTTGTGTTATCGCCGCTCATCGGCCGACTAATCCGTTCCCCGGACGCCGTATCCGAAGGTGGTTTTTCCTATCTTCTGAACTTGCAAACAGCCAGTTCACTTCTTAAACAGATCTGCTGACTTGTTAACATCCAAAGATATACATTCTAGGTTACCACAAGTGTTCTACTAAAAAATAATACATACGTAATTCTTCTACGGTTGAGCAGAGCGATGCGGTGTCAAGTAAGACACCGAAAATAACCATGCCCAAACCATGCTCATCGCAGACAGTTTTTCGGGGCATGCCGTACTGGAAGAAGACACGGAAATTCACGGGGTAGCGCTGGTTTCCAGCAGTAGCCCCGCTACGGCGCTAATCAGTAGCATCCAGCTGCAAGCGGCGGCGCTGCCAGAGAACTATCATTGCAGTGTCAGCAGGTGGGTAGGCCACAGAATGAACGTAAGACAGACTGGAGGCAGCGCAAGGGGGATAGAGAGGCAGTGGCACCATTGATGTGCTGACAGCGGGATCGGCCGGCAGGCAAAAGGCAGCTCTGCGGCATGCAGCGTGCAAGAAGAGTGTGCACGTTGGATCGACAGCAACAGCAAAGATTCCAGGTGCAAATGCAGCGGAGCGCAGTAGCGGGCAAGGCGACCATGCAGCAGATGGTACGCGGCAGGAGTAGGCAGGTGTATCGAGGGCGGTACACACGAACAGCAGCGAAAGCGGCGACGTACGTAGAGCTGGTGTATTCACGGTTTGAGCGGCCAGACTGTAATCCGAAGCGTAATGGAGGTGGCTGAAATAACAATTGCACGCCCCAGAGTTGATCAAACAAGCTGAAAATCACAGAGGCGAGGGAGATGGTGGTCAAGATGCTTGTGGTAGAGTTTTACAATGGTCGGGGACCGGTAGCAATTTTTTGGGCAATGCGATCTGGGTGATGGGCGCCAGCGCGGCAGAAATACCGCGCTACCAAGAGGGGTTTGATGCTCAAGGAGTAGAATAGCAGTCGAGATAACCAGTGAGAACAGCCCAGTGAAGAGGGAGAGCCGGTGGGTGCCCCAGAGGCGAAGGGGGACCAGTGTGGTGGAGGGAGAAGTGGATTGATGGCAGGGATCGAATTGTAACAAGCATCAACAATTCGACCCTTTTGGAGTGGCAGTGGAGCGCCATCAAGGCGCCATCATTGGGCGGGCCAACGGTGGGCGCCCAATTCGGGTGGGGAGAGCCATGTCGCGGAACGGAAGGTGAGCTGATATAACCGAATCAAGTCCAATTGTCGGCTCTGATATATCATGGTCCTCCGATGATTGTCGGACCTCTGATACATCAAAACCCCATATACGCCTGTTTAGCCACCATAACCGCATGCCTGATGAGCCAGCTCAGAGCCACCTGGTAGCTTCTGGTGGCTCAGCACAAAGCCTCTATTTACCTCGCATTTATCTTGTCTGTTGTCCTTGGACATCCGACACTGTACCTTAGTTACAACCCCTAGGGACTTTAGTATATAAGCTGTAGCTACTTTTTAGTATTTACTATTCTCGTCTAAACTCCAGACTTATTTGTTGGAACTCTTCATGCTTCAGTCACCCTTGTCATCTCAGAACCCAGAATCTGCTCTGTGCTGACATATGCCTAGGAATACAATTTATCAAATTCGCTTTTTTCACCATATTATTGTACTATAATAGGCTCTGAGTTGGCCTGATCAAATTCAAAGAGCTTTGAATAACATCCCTATATGGTTAGATCACCCAAAATGGTTGAATTATGAGCGAAAGAAGGGCTGATGTAGGGAATTATAGGGAATTTCATTTTTGGATGATAGATGTTCATGTCCCAAATGGAAAAGTTATGCTCAGATTGTAGAGCTCATCAAGGGCTACAAGAGTCACCAATACCATTTTCCAATCAGTGTTCCAGGTGGCCCACAAAATGCAAAATACTTTCTGTGAACCATGTGGCATTTCCATCAATTGCTGGAGAACAGAATTGGTAGTAAATCAGTTTCTCCACTTGCACACATTCTGACAGGTAAATATTGTTTTTCTTCTCAGGGAGAAAGTCCTTTGATTGGAAATTAATGTCAAATGCCTTCCACAGTCATTTCTAGATTTGTGAATTCTAGTTCTTGGCAGTGGTCTAGTAATCAAGTATTTTAGTTGCAGTTTACCATCAGCATTTACCTAATGTAGCTGCTCCAACTTTTACTAATAATCAGGGCCCTTTTTTTTTTTGTGTGTGATAAAAATACTAGTGGCCACCCAGTTATATGGATTAAAAACATTGAAAGAGTATTGGAAACCAATACCAGTTGTTATCCAGCTAGTATACAGCAATTACTCACCAGAACTGTGAAGAAAGCCAGAAAATAGACCTCAAATTACTTATCAAATTTCTAATTTAATTGTTGTGTCACAGTGTCACAGCTAAGGTTAGCAATTGATCAACTGATTGGTAGAATGATGATCAAAACTTGACTGTTTTCCTCAGCTCTCAAGTCTCGCCCTCAACCTCAACCCTCGTTCTAAACCACCGCATACAACCTCGTGTCTCGTACTCAACCTTAGAGTTATTTGTTCGTCCTATGAAAACTCGTACTCAACCTACACCCCACAACCTCGTGTCTCATACTCAACCTTAAAGCTATTTGCTCGTCCTATGAAAACTTGTACTCAACCTACCCCTTGTCCTTAACCTCAACCTGGAATAGCACAAAAACCTCGTACCTCGTGCTTGTAAATTGTTTCTCAATCTCATTTGTGGAACCTCATATTTTTCATCGAAAAAAGCTTTTATAGGGCACCCCGTCCTTGTGCGCGAGCCCTGGGACGGGGTACAGCTCGGCGGGATCATACGCAGAGGTGTCGGGCCAGAGGTCAGTGTTGGGGCGGCCGTTGGCGGGCGTAGTGAGCGGCTGGTTGATCCAGTACAGCAGCGTACACCACCGTTTTACGCGTAGCATCGTGCCGGAACTCACAAGTCACGCAATGGCGGTACACCAAAAGCAAATGCTTGGTCAGCATATGCGCATGCCACACACGTGCATAAAGACGAACCATGGCCAAATATTTGGCCCACATCTCTTTCTCTTCTTCCCCCCGTTTCAGTCCGCTCCTTCCTGGGGTCGCGGCTACCCCAATTCTTCATTCACTCCACCCCAGACAATATATCCTTCCTCTTCATACATGCCCGTTGTCTCCGACGATGGGAGTATGCCCAACACGCCCGGTGTCTCACCCCGAACGAATTCAAAGCGGAGAACGGCATCGACCTCAACGGCGACCGCATGGCCATCCAGCGTATCCGCAAGGCTGCCAAGAAGGCCAAGATTGAGCTGTCATCCACCACGCAGACCGAGATCAACTTGCCGTTTATCACCGCTGAGGTGTCCGGACCCAAGCACATCAACACCAAGCTGATGCGCTCGAAGTTCGAGTCGCTCGTTGCCCCCCTCATCCAGCACACCGTTGCTCCCTGCAAGAAGGCTCTCTCCGATGCCGGCATCAAGTCCAGCGACATCCACGAGGTCATCCTCGTCGGTGGTATGACCCGTATGCCCCATGTCACGGAGACCGTCAAGAGCGTGTTCGGCCGCGAGCCCAGCAAGGGTGTTAACCCCGATGAGGCTGTCGCCATTGGTGCTTCGATTCAGGGTGGTGTTCTTGCCGGCAGCGTCACGGATGTCCTGCTCCTCGATGTTACTACTCCCCTTTCCCTCGGTGCGTATTTTGATTATTTATTATGATGAGGCTCACGGCGGTACGATGTAGGTATTGAGACCCTTGGTGGAATCATGACCAAGCTCATTATGCGCAACACGACCATCCCGACCAAGAAGTCGCAGGTGTTCTCCACCGCTGCGGACGGCCGACGTCATCTGCAATGCCCGCACCATGACCTGCCTCATCTGGTACCACGTCCCCGCGCCTCACCCCAAATGTGCCTGGTGCGAGTAATGTGCGGACCCCGGCACTCTTCTACATCTGCCAGTAGCCACGCCTCGCAGACTTCGCTCCACCAGCCTTTGCTCCCCGCATCGAACCCCGCACCGAAGGACGGTGTGCTACAGTGCGTGAGCCCGGACGTGATCCCATTTGTGGGTGTGCTGACAGGGATGAGGGCGTGGGTGAGGGGGATATGGGCACTAGACCACGTAGGTGTTTTGCAAAAGACCTGGTTGCGAGCGTCACGAATTTTGCAAAAGCCCCGGGTAAGCCTTATCTTTCTCCGAAAGGGCTGTATTAGTGTTATCTCTCGCCGCCGCTTGTTACCTGGGCCGTAGGCCCTTCTCAATTAGGTAGGCCCCGGCCGATCAATGCTCTTACGGTCACTACCGGGCACAATTGAATAAATATATCGGTAAATAGATATAATACATAGGTCCGATATGTCCGATAGGCCTGACAAGCCCGCAAAATAGTAAAAAAAAAATACAGCAAAAAAGCGGTAGCACCGCAGGACAGCAGGACAGGCAACGACGGTATTCATGGCATCGAAAAGAGGATCAGAGGACACGTTTGCGATACAGGGACGGCGCGGCCGCAGTACTAAAACAAAGAAAACGTGCCGTTAGGAAAAAAAAATGCACCGCTCGAAAAAGCGGCAAAAGCGTACCTCTTAGATCTCGTCGTACTGCTGGATGTAGGTGGTCTGAATGGTGAGGAGCTCGTCCATTTTGACCCGGCGCCTTTCCTCGGCGCCCTCCTCCTCCTCCTCCTCCTCCTCCTGCTCTTCCACGCGTTCTGTGGCACGCACGCTGCTCTCCGCCCGGGTCTGCCATTTCTGTAAACGGCCAATCCTCCCAGTCCTCGTCAGACGACTGCCCCGACTGCCCGGAATCCCCCGCTTGCGGTCGCGCAATCCTATCCGACAGGCGCCACCAGCAGCGGCGGAAGCGGCACGCCAGCTCCCGCCGCACGGCCGCTTGTTTTGCTGCCAGTGCAATCGCGCCTTGCAGATGCGGGGCGGTGTACTTGATTTGGCCGCGGTAGTGCGTTGACAGCGCACGCTCATCCCAACACGCTGCTTGCCACTCGAGCGTGCGCAGGCACCGCACCATTTCCTCCTGGAGAAGGAGTGTCTCCTCGCGCCAACGCTTCACCCGGGCGTACACCTTCGACCACTCCACCCGCACACTTGCGTACATCGCCTCTCCCACCGCGCCTTCCGTGCTTCCTGCACCATACCAAATCCAGGAAACGAGGCGGTTCTTCTCACCCATGCCCGGAACCCCCCGCACCTCGCCATTCTCGTTCACCTGGGCTGCCTCTTTCCACTTCGCCTTCATCGCCCTCTGTTTCCTCCTCTTCGCCTCCTCCTCATCCTCGGGAAGCCGAAGATCACCCTTCTCGAGCGCATGCCAGCTGCACTCCCCCATGACGTGGACAAGCGCCAGGCGCGCCGCGCGCGCCCGCCGATATGTACCGGCCGCGGAGTCGATCTTCTGCTGCTGGCCGTTGACGAGCGATCTTGAACGCGTATTCTGGTGCTGGCGACGGGAGTTGAGCGTTTTGTACGTTTGCAGCCGTTTCTTGACGGTGAGGGCCGTGGCGGATTGTCTCCAAGCTTTCGCTACATTGCCCATCACGAAGCCGTGCCTCAGCAAGGGCGAGCCCGGGTACAGAGAGCGGCGGCGCCGCTTGGGACGGTGAAAGGCCAGAAGGAAGGAAGAGCGGGGCACACTCGGATTCCGCAGGTTCCACCGGATCCTTGCCAATGGCGAGACGTTGCAGCGCTCCAGGGGAGTATAGGCGTTGCATCACCCGCAGCTTTTTGATCTGGCGCGAGATCCACGTGCAGCGCGTGAATGAAATCCGTCAGTTCCTTTGAGGTGGGATGTTTCTTGGCGAGGAGGTCGGCAGCAAGCTGGCGTCTAAGGAAAACGCTAAGCCACGAAACATAGAGGCAAATAATAAATAAAAGCACGCACTGCTGCGCTTCAATCACCAGCCCAAGCATCAGATACTCGATCATCGTGTCGTCGTCGGCGTCCAGGGAAGCGGAAGTGCTACTCTCGCGTTCTTGCTCCTCGCGCATCAGCTCGAGTTCGACGTCTCGCAGCGTGGGACCTTATGGGAAAAAAAAAAAAACAGCCCGTTAGCGCAAGAAACACGCTTAAAAAAAAGCCCGCTTACCTGCGTGAGGTAGCTGGTATGGGTTATTTGTAGACGCCCCCGACCTCGAAGGCATCAACTGCTTCCTTCCACGCAGAAGCCTCCTCTTCCTGCGCTGCGGTGAACTCCTCAAGCCCTTCCTCTTGCCGCTTGAGCTCCTTCTTCGCCTTGATCAGTCGTGTCCGAAGCGTCGTACCTGAATAAAGCGTCAAGAAAAAGTAAGTCAGCAGTGCGGTGATCAACGCGAGAGACTTACCCATTCCAACCACCTTGTTCCAATTCCAATAGTGCCAGAAATTGTCCAGGGTGTCCTGGCGCGATCCTGGCCCCATTTCGCGGGTGCTCGCCCCCATCAGCCCGCTCGAGGACCAAATCCTCTCGATTCCCTCCATGTCGGCCTGCGCAGAGCCCAGGGTGTAGAGCAAGGAAAAGAAATCTTGGCAGAATTTGAGGTGGCCCAAGATATGAAGCTTGGGAATGACAAATTTGACGAAGTAGTGGGCGAGCTGGAATCGAAGAGCGGGTGGAAGCTTCAGGAGACAATTGCGGAGATTTTTGACCCATTGGCACATGATGTCGTAGGAGAGGAGGAAAAACAATAAGTCGCGGAGATGGCGCCAGGCGCTGGCGACGACATAGTCCATGTTACCGTACCTGAGAGAAACAACAAGGTTAGTAAAGAATGATCACAAAATGAGGCTGACGTACTTCTCCCCGGCCTGGAGATCCCCAACACCGTTCTTGCAAACGATTTCGTGGCGGCTGCAGGTGATCATACCGCAGCCGGTGACAGCATACCCTTGCGAGTATTTTGTATTGGCATGGTCGAGAGCGGCGAGGCCGGTGCAGGTGCTCATCTATACCCGCGTCAGCCTGGAGCCTATGTCAGGAAACAGGCCCGAGCTCACCTCTTTCTGCTCTCCGAGCGTCTCTACAAACTCCGTGTATGGGCCGGAGCGGGTGAAATACACCCACCCGTCTTGGATGCTGGGGTCTGCCGACCAGCTGGAAATTTTTTTCCTCTTGAGGCGGAAACACGTGTCGATCGCGAGGAAGATACAATACAGAAATCTATTCCACGTCAGGCTTGATTCCTTCAAAACCAAAAAAAAAAAAACGCTCGCCTCAGTTCCATTGGCGCTTTCTTCCACCCTTCAGCGAGATTTACTCCAACCTTGGGGCATGCCAGGCAGTCGACAGCAAGCTCCCCCTCGCGCGTTGCTGCTGTGCGGCGGTTGGGATCGTTGCCCATGCCCCCACGCTTGAGAGCACGAAGATTACGCCATTGGCGTACGACCCGAAGTGCTAGTTGGTACCGATTCTAACCAGCGCATGAGCAAAGTGGGTAAAAAAAGATAAACAGATACCTTGAATGCATTGCTGCCTGTATTGTCGGTTATTTTTGCGAGTGCATTGAAGAAATGGTAAGCCGTCGTTTTTCCTTGAAGGCTGACGGCATGGAAGAGCTTGAGGGTGGCGATGGTGATGACGGTTTGGGGATTATCGGGCGTCGCGGGGTACCAGCCGTAGGAGAGGAGCTGCTCCCAATGCGGTTGGGAGCCACTGCGTCGACATTGACAGAAGTCGACCGCAACGGAGTGGAAGCCATTCGGCGCGATGACGACGAATTTCTCCCGCCCCGGGTGGGCATGAGGGCAGCGTCGGTTGTCGGGGTGTCCAAGCTGCACCCGCAAGCCGAGCTGGCGTAGATCTCGGCGGTCGAAGAAGGTGCCGTTCCAAGCCTACAGACACGGGCGAATAAAATCAGTTAGGGAGAAAATAAGACGACACGAAGCTCACCTCGATGCGACAAAGGGGACGGAGTCGATGTTCCTCGAGTATGCATTTGCAGCAAAACATCTGTGCGCCGAAGCAGTCGCTGCACCGGTAGCTCGCCGGCTGACCGCAGGAAACAGGTTTGTTCCTCGCCCAAGAGCCCCTCGCGAGTGACAAGGACGCGCAAGTACTGGTCGCGATATTTTTCGACCCAATGTCGAAGATTGTCATCCTAGCATGAGTACATACGTTAGACGCAGAGATATAAAGAGATTGAATGAAAACCCGCACCGTAGTCGTGTACCGTTTTCGCTTCCGTGGGGGCCGCATAGTGGCAGGAGGCTCATCATCCACTTGCATATCCTCCCATTCATAATCATCCTCGAAGGCAGGAGGCGGAGGGACCAGGCCACGTTCGCGCTGAATGGGAACGACCTGGATATCTGCGCGTCTTCCGTCGGCCGTCAGCTTAGCGGCACGAATATTGTTTGGAGCGTTGAGGGAGTGGCCCCACGATTGGAGAGAAAAGGTGTTTTTGGCGCGCTTCTTAATCTTGTCGGTGCCATCGTTCGAGCGTTTCATGGAGGGAGACGAAGAAAAAAGCTACACGTGGGCATGCGGTACACATGGGCATAAGTGCGCTCTCATTTCGCTGCAAGTATTTTAAATTAAATTTTTAATGGAACACAACTGAATCACCCTCAATGAGATCGGCAGCATACAGATTTCATTGAGTGAACAAGAGAGCCCCAAGTAGAAGTAAGCAATGTGATTTAGAAATAAACGCGCCCTGCTCCAACCCCGCTCTACTCCTCGTCAGATGAATCCGAGATGTAAACGACCGCTGATTCCTCAGCAAGGTCAAACGCCTTGCGCACACCCGTGGTGACCTCGACTTTGCGGAAAGAACCGTCCGCTAAGCCTCGACGCGCAGCCACGAAGACCTGGGGTCTGAAACACAAGTACATCAGCCACCCGGTCGTTTAACGCAGATCTAAGCTGAAAACGTGCGAACCTCCAGCATAGGGCCATGGCATAGCAGGACATAATACGTGACAATGGAAAGAAAAAACAGATCAACGGTAACGACGCAGGCTGAGCGTGTGGTTGGGGCCGACGAGGATGCTGTGTAGTACTTGTAGACACCATCTTGGTTGATCCAGTACGAGTTAAGGATGCGGAGGTGCGCCGCGTGTCTTCGAACGCGCTCATGGCCCAGAACCACCCGCGGTGTTTTTTTGTGAATGTTGCCGGAGAATTTATCAACCTGAACGAAAGCGTCCTCCCCTTTTTTATTGGTTGAGCCATTAAAAAATCGAGTTCAGAAGACGAAGGACTTGCCAGTGGGTGTAAATCCCGGGAGCACGCCCGCACGTAACCACATAGAAGTCCCACGTTTCAGAGCCGCGGGTGTGTTCAAAACCCCTCTTGGGATAGAATGACGGGTCCTCCTCGAGTTTGAGCCGTTCAAAACGCGCTGTCGAGCGCGATGTGCATGGCGGTGTGGCGGGAGGAGACAAAGAGAGCCACCGACACAGCCACTTTCCCATGCACGTGTATAACGCGAACTTGAGCGGATACTTGAATTGCAGACACCCTCAGGGAACCGAAGATGTAAAAACCAGCCTAGACGACTTTATACAAGTATAAATGTTTTACTGAGGCATAATCAACTTGATCCAATTTTTTTTTCATGAACCTTTCCAACAAGTATTGCACTCGAGTAAAATAAAGGTCTTCTCGTGCAGGTAAGGCCCGGTATCATGTTAGTGAATGTAGTTGAGTATTAGTTGGCTATTTAATCCCGAAAAAAAATGCCTTGGACCTCAAGACGATGCTTGCACGATGGTACCGTCAAAGTTGTGTTTTAATGATCTGGGTTATTGAGAGTCAATGAGAGCAGCGACAGACTTTAAAACGAAGGGAAGGCATCAGGGAATCATATAATTTCACTGGTATAAAATACAGAGTCATACGTTCAGTTTGAATTTTCAACCAAAATCCCGAGTTGGCAGATTTTTGAGGGCCCATGAGGTCAGACTTCGTTTACAACGTTTTAAACGTGCCCGAGGACGTCGTATGAACTCGAAATATTCGAAAGATCTGGGGTTCTTGGCTGTCTAGTGTCCAAGGTTGTTGGATATGGCGAGAGAGAGCAAGTTGAATACGGGTTGTTCAAGCTACTTGAGTTGGACGAAAGTCCAGAACCAAAAGTTGAGGACTGAATTCCTGTTGTTCTGTGAGTATGTACCTTGGGAAGCTTTCCTTGTATTATAAATGAATCTTGTGTCCGCTGAGTCCATTTGGAAAAGACGAGAGAGGGGTGAGTAGGACGAATTGATCATTTTCTGCTTTAGGGTGCACTGCCACTACACACTCTGATCTGCTCCACAATGTCGTCGTCCAACCTCCAACGTAGCATCTCCTCGAACATTCTCTCTCGTACCCACTCCTCGCCGTGTCCTACCCGCTACGAATCCTATCGCATTCCCAACCCCGGGCCAACACCCTACGGCGAGATGACGGAAAAATGGTTTTCGGTCGATGGGTCTTTCCGACTCAAGCAGAGAAAGCAAGGGTACAAGGCAAAAGAAAAGGAGGCTGAGGTGAGTCAGAATGAGATCTCGTACTTTTCTGATGATTGGCTAACTTTCAGCAGGCGAAATTGTGATCAGAAAAATTGAGTGGCGGATGGATGTCGGCGGACGATGATGATACTAGAGCTCTTCTGTGCGGCTGCCTGCAAATGATTCATTTCTGATGATAATGCTCAGCGTAAACTCGTAAGGCGTGAATTGAGACAATATATTTGGTGCAAAGTAAAAGTACGGGTGGCTAGCTAAGTTCGACACGCACGCTTGGCAGGGCGTTCTTCTTCGCTCTCGTCGTCCGTCAAGTCGCTGAATTCGGCGACTTCTCCCGAGCCCCACACCTCCACCCTCGACCTCCCGGTGAAATTCTTCACCTTCACGTCCTTCCAAAGCATAAATTTCTTGAGCGCGGTGGCACAACGTGCCTTGCGCTCGACCTCCCGCCGCTGGATGGCCTCAGCCGTGGCAGACTCGCGCCAAGACCGATCCGACTGAAAGCCGTTGTCGACCCAGTGGAACAGGCCCCCAGCAGAATACTGGATGAGGGAAAACCGCTCCTCCCCATCCTGGATAGGGGTGTTGGAGTGGGTGACCACAGCGGACAGGATGAGGATGCTGCAGCCTGGAGGGAAGCGGATGATGAGGTCGTAGTCCCAGCACACGAAATGCCCGCCTTGGTCGGCGTCGAAATCGCCGAGGGCACCGATGAGGCACATCCCGTCGGCTTTGTTACCGAAGTCGGCGTGGGGCGGGGAGACGGAGATGGGGCCAAGGTTGGCAGTGACGGTGGTGAAGGGGCTGCAGGCAAAGGTCCGGTGTAAGTGCGGGTTCTGCTGGAGGAGAGTTTGCTTGGTGGTGTGGTAGTCTGCGTAAATCGGATAACATAGCGTCTGAAAGTGCGCTGAAACAGAAATGAGCAGAGGAAGAAACTAAACGAGCGGCGCTCACGGATGGGATAGGTGGCCATGCGGATAACGCTCGGGTCATTCAGCAGCTCCTCCATGGCGGCGGTGTTCTGGGCCGACGAGGCCTTGATGTTCCCCACCTTCTCCCTGCCACCGCCGAAAGCAAAGCCGCGCGCCGCCGTAGGGAACCCCTCTCCCTCGGCGTAGGCCCAGCGGTGGTGGAACGCGCTCGCAGGGAAAGTCATCTTGTCGCGCGCCTCACGCATCGCCTCTGTCGCCGCCTTGAGGACCGAGTCCCAATCTTCGCCAGGCAGAGGCGGGGCGATCAACACCCCGATGATGTGCCCTTTGCGGTCGAGAATGACGTGCGTTCGTCTGAGAGATGGTTGAGAAAAGGGGGAAGAAAATGGCCGCGACGGAGGACTCACTTGCCATTCCAATTGAAGAATTGCAGATGTTTTTTGAGGTATTCGGCGTCAGCGGCGTGGCGAGTAGTGGGTGCTGGAGGGGCTGAGCTAACCCAGTCCATCGTGGTTTTGTAGCACGAAATTCGCCGGCGGAAAAGGTGAGGGCGATGGGTTCGGACTGAGTGGCCTTGTCAAGGACTTGAGGCGTAGGCGCAGGCGGCGTGGTGCTGTTGAGAGATGCCACAGTAGCAGCCTTGCGCTTCTCGCGTGCGCGGCATCGCTGTTGGTCTTTTTTCTTCTTCTTGCCTGTGAGAGGAGTGGTGCCGACAGGCGCTGTGGGCAGCTGGTGGACGCGAGACGACGTGGATTGCGGGAGCACATCTTTGATTTCTTCCTCGTCAAGGGTGCAGCCGCTGTCCTCGCGAGCCATTCGGGCGGCGTTCTCGTGCAGAAGTGCGGTTTCGAGGTCGAAGCTGGCACAGAAGATGGGTGCGCCGAGGTCAAGATTTTCTGGGCGCGTTCGCAAGTCAGTAACGCGCAGGACTAACCCTAAGAAAATAGAGAAACAACGCGAAGGGGGATGGAAATACGGTCGCCCTGCTACACCTGCCCTGCTCTAATGCGGGAGTTGGGCAGAGAGCAAGCAGGACGGCCGAAAATATGCCTCGCGTGCCACCCTGCTCTAATGCGGGAGTTGGGTGGCATGCTCAGCAAAAAGAAGAAAAGAGCAAAAGGAGGAAAAAGAAAAGAAATATCAAGTGAGGAGAAAACTTACCGTCGAGGGCCTGCATGTGAGTTGAGTTGGGAGTCGAGAGTCGAGTGAGTGGCACAAGTGTTGGTCATGTGCTGAGTGACTTAGCGCATCGTAACGGTCACTTTCGCTATTTCCCTTTCTCTGTGGCTCACCTCGTTTTGCAAAAAGCTTGCTACTACGTATTTGTCTCTCTCATGGCGCACGGCAACAAGGGCTTCTTCTTCGGAGCCCCTCTTCTGCTTTTGCAAAAACACCTCCCGAGATACTTGGCCTCGGAGAAGAAAGAGGATTTCTGGCAGACCTTCTGGCCTGAGTGGGACGGCGCTTACCCGGAACTTGACACCGATGAGCTGCGGCAGGAGCTTAAGGAGGCGGAGGACGATTTCAAAAGGCGGTGGGCGCGCGTCAGGGAAAAGAACAAAACCGCCGCCAAGGGAAAGGCCCGCCGCAATGCCAAGCTCACGAAGCATCCGACGCCCGGTCAGCGGATGAACGAGCTACGTGCTTGCGGGTCAGATCATGCGGTGAGCAATTTCGCACCGGGTTCATTATTACATAGCTAACAAATCTCTCACAGAAAGTCAGGCGGTGGTTCTCGAACGCGAAAACCAAAGACAAGAAGCGCAAGGTCGAGCCATTCCGCGTGTGGCTCGGGCGTCTGGCAAAGCTCCACGGTAATCCCCGGCGCACCCAGATGCCGTGGGTGTTGTGGCAGCACGAGAAACACGGTGCAGCGCTGCGGGCCCTTTACCGGCAGAAATACAAGGTGGACACTGATAAGCACGGGATTTGTCCACCCATGAAATCTTCGCTTTTTCGCGTTTTCATGACAAGACATGTGCGGGCTACGCTCCAGAAGCGTCAGTACTGAGGTTCCCAAGTAGCTGGCAGGGCAGGAACCACTGAGTAACGGATGGGAACGGGGAGGAATACTCTGGAACCATTGGCATGTGCTCGCTCCGAAACCTGTAGGAGATGTGTAGCCCAACGACCAAGTGGAACGTGAAGTCTACTCTATTCCCGCTCACGGAACTAGACGGGACGGACTGGAATCCTGTTGTGGTGTGTTGGACATGAGACGCGTAACGCGTTCTGATCATATGATCACTGGAAGGGGCTGGGAACATCATATCTTGATGGATCCACGCCGTCCTGGGCATTCCGGATAAGGGATGGTCACTAAGCGAGGGTCCGATCACTTGGACCTACACTCATCGGCTCCTGGAGCACGTACCCATACTGGGAAGTACTTTGAATGTGGTATCCCTGGAGAGCTACGGACTGGGGGCTTCGGTTCCAAATGTTCTGGTAGACGGGAAAGGCACCGGCATTGGGAGGAACAGCATATACAGTCGGGATCGACATAAGGGATCGGTTGTGATGGCTCCGGCACAGTCTGACCGATCGTACATGTGCACAGGATCGCACCAGGATGGCGTGCTCGACATGGGCAGCCAATAGAAGGACTCAGATACCCATTCTTACGACGGATACACGGAAGTCAGACAGATAAACGGACTATTTTACTCATACTTACTTATTCTTGGACGTTTCCATGTGTTTCAGCGCTTTGTATTTAAGTAGCGGGGCATCTTGGGCGACTTCACGGAATCACCCCACGGCTAGTAGGCGGAAACGCTTGCGAATTGGGCAGATACCGGGGAGTTCGAACAAGGTGTCTCTTAGAATTCATCTTGGCTTGGAATCTTTTCTTTTGTGATCGGTATCCTTGGGATCCGACTTTGCCGTTTGACTGGAACTGTTGGGATCGTGCTGAGTACGCACTTGGTTGTTTGGGTTGTGTTGTGAAGAGCTTGGGATCGGAACCTACTACTGTGAAGAGCTTGGGATCGGAACCCACTACTGTTAAAGAGCTTGGGATCGGAACCCACCACTGTCTGGAGCGCTTGGGATCGGAACCCACTATTGTTGTTACTGTATCACGCTTGGAATCGGCATCCACCTCGCTTTGGAGAACCCCAGCACCCCGTTCTCGTTTGTTTTCATAGCTGAGAAGCTTCACATCATCGCGCTCTGTGCTTCCTGTCTGTTCGGGTCAATCCTCGTTCACTCAGATCTAGCCTGAACACTTGCACAGCAAGGGTTCCATTCACATCGACACTCTCGTTGCGTTCCACTAGCTTTCCTGTCTGTTCCGGTTCCATTCCGGTTCACTCAGATCAAGGCTCAAGTACTTGGACTTCGTTCCAAGGACTTCTATAAACAATACAACGCTCTCTCCTCGTTTCCGAGGTCTATACCATTCCCTGCAACCTTTTATAAGGCCCTGTACCAGGGTCTGATACTCGTCTGTGCACGTCTCGAGCACTTCCGTTCCGTTCCGACGCACTTCTGTGTGTAGGTTTGGTTTTGGTTGGTGTTTTTCTTGATAGGTTCAGAGCACATTGATCAACGCCGACGAGGAGGAGCAGGAGGAGGGAGCGCAGGTAGACAACGGGGAGGAGGGCGAGGGTGAGGGCGAGAGCGGTGGCGAGAAGGGCGAGGGCAGCGGCGAGGGCGAGAAGGGGCGAGGGCGAGAAGGGCGAGGGCGAGAAGGACAGCGGCACCGGTGACGGCGAGGACGAGAAGAGCGAGGGTGAGGAAGATGAGGAAGATGATGAAGAGGAGGGGGGAGGCTCATCGGCAGGTCGATCGGCGACGCTGGTCCGCAAGTTTTTGCTCGCCAAGGGCTACCTCGCCAGTCTCAGCGAGGAGGACCAGGCTGAGGTGGGAAAAGCTGAGGGAGGATGCTTACCAGGAGAGGTTGGCGGCGCACAAGCGAACAGAGCAGGGCGACGTTGCCTGCGGCCCCATGGAACTGGCCGGGTGAGCATTTCTCAGAACTTTTCTTTGAGCACAGCTGACTGACCTTCTGTTTGCAGGTGCCGAGCCAACACCGAAACCATCGCCGAGAGAACGCTCGAGGCGATATGCGGCCAAATGCAGTGCAAGGGGTTAATTGTGCTCGGGGAGATCGTGGAAGGCGTCGATGGAGAGGAGGACGAGATTTTTATGTCCATGTGAGCCTGTGTTTCCCTATGAGTTCAACGTTTCCTTACCAGTGTCCCTTCCGTTTCCTCTAGGGTGACGTGGGGCGAGCTGCCGAAACACGCTGGCATCGACTTTGCGAAGTGGGCCCCGGTGCGCTCGAAGGCTGTGATGCAAGCGTTCACCGATTTCCTGGTCGCCTGCAAGAAGGACGAAATGGGTGAGTGCTTCGTTTATGCCGTTGACCCGGGGCGTAACGCGCTGATGCTGGCGCAGGTGTTCCCGGCGGTGCTATGGAGCAGGATCCTCCGAACGCGAGCATTCCTGCTCTCTGCTCGCAGTGCCTGGGGTCGCTGGTGCCCATGCCGGCGAGTTGATGAGGCGGCGCAAAAGACGGGAGCCGCACAGGATAAAGCGCCGACGAAAGGGGGGAAGAAGAAGGGAAAAAAGCAGGATAAGAGCGGGGGGAAGAACAAGAGGGGGAGGAAGAACAGAGGAAAGGGGAGTGCGAGGAGGGTGATCGATTCGGAGGAAGAGGACGCGGAAGAATCGGGGTCAGGGGAGGATGATGACGAAGGCGACTGGGGCGGCAGATCCGAGGCCGGGCGTGACAAGGAAGACAATGTGGATGAGCTGCTAAGCAGCAGTTGCGCGACGCCGGAGCCGAGCAAGAACAATGACCCCGAGCCCGAAGACGACGAGCCCGAAGACGACGAGCCCGAAGCCGACGAGCGCCCCGTCTTGCCTTTCAGTGCTCAACCCAGCAAAAAATACCAGCAAATCGTTGCTTTGGGTCGGGCAGGTCGCGCTACATTGCGGCAGAGCTCGCGCGCCGTGAACGAGGAGACAGACGCGACGATGTGCCCGACCGTCAACCCATCCGTCCCAAGCCCAAACCGACCCTACCGCGGTGCTACCAACGGCCCGCTCGACCCCAAGACGGCCCCACCAACGAGCAGCCCGCTGCGAACGAACAGCCCGCCACGAACGAGCAGCCCGCCGCAAACGAGCAGCCCGCCATCAAGCACCCCATCATCAATGAGCAACCCGCTGCCGAGCACCCCGACGACAACGAGCGGCCCGCCGCGACGACGCCCATGGACGTCGACGCGCCGCCCAGATCGCCCGCCGGTGACACCGCACACGCCCCATCCCCCATCCTCGCTTCCTCCCCTTCTGCGCTACGCACCTCTTGCCCCCCGAAGTACCAGGCGGTATTGGAGCTCTTCGACACAGCGGTGGAGGGAGGATTGTGGAGGCCAGCGGTAAGCGCCTGGCTGACGCTGGAACACGCTGCTGGCTTCCCCATCTCGGGGAAGGCTTTGCCTGCTGGCTGGCATCCAGGAGCTGTTTCCTGGTGGGTGCAGCATGGACGTGGCACTACCCGGATCCCCGCGGGCCTCGACAGCAAAGACGAGCGTGAGGATTTCTACGACACTGTGGTTTCGTGGTGGTTGGGGGTGAATCCAGCATGGAGGAAGGAGGGCGTCAAGAACGCGGACGAATTCGAGGCGCGTGGGCTCATACAGCGCAGCGGGGGCGATCTCGAAGGCCTCCCCCTGGGGTGAATGGGCTAACGAGCGTTCTCGCCTGCCTCGTGTGGTGGTACCGCGTGGCCGAGATTTCGGAAGGTGGGCCGAGGTGGAGGAAAATGGTGGATGGAAGATGTTATTTGGGTGCTCACTGAGAAACAACGAGCTTTCGTGCACAAGCGGGCAGCTCCGGACGGTCTGGAAAACCCCGCGTCCAAGCGTGCCCGCACAGAATAGGCGTATCGTAATTTTTTTCTGTCATTTGATGCCGCGGGGAATATATTTCTTGGCCCGCTTCCCAAAACGGCAGTGCCCCGAGACCCACCGAGAGTTCCGATGATATCAGACCGTTTTAGGATGTCCGATGCGGTCGGGAATATTAAAGCCCGGTATCTGGGCCGGTAGGTGCCCCAGAGCCGCTATCTACAGCCATATATGGACCTCCGGTGGCTGTACGCTCACTACCCGGGGCTTTTGCAAAATACCCGACAGTCCTAAGCCTGGTGTTTTGCAAAAGTCTTACCATACCAGCTGATATGGGGGGCGAGGAAGGTTTGTTGCCGTTCTTTTGTTGTTTAACGATGCTGATGAATTCTGCATATAGGACAATATGGGTCAGCATCGTGTGCAGGGGGTGGTGAGTTGTGTTTCTAGGTGGTGTGTTCTGTGGCTTCTCATTATGAACTTCAACTGATTATTGGTGCAGAAATCCTTTGAACACCGGCAGCTCATGACTTTGACATAGTCATCCAAAGTATGTGTGGTGCCCTCTGTCTCTGTTCCTAGGCTGACGGTGTCGTGTTGCGTGTAAACTTGGCTTGTTTCATGATTTCAAGCCAGGTGTGCACATTCTCTCAGGTCGGCTTCCTGTTTTGTTAGGTAGTTGAGCCCCAGTTGCAGTAGTAGCTTCAATATCATAGTTTTCAAATTCTAGGGTGCCCTGTCGATTTTGTGGTTATTTTGGGATACTGAAAGCATTTTGCAAGCGATTGTGAGGTCTACATGAAATACAGGCAAATACAGCAAATACGGGCTCAATACGGGCTCAATATGGTGAAATACGGGGCACTACGTAGACCGAGCCGAAATACGTGTGAATACGTAGACCGGGCCGAAATACGTGTGAATACGTACAGCGGCCATCAAATACGTACGTCTACGCAAGGGGGGACCTTCATACAGCAAATACGGGCACTACAGAAATACGTAGGACTACGTAGAGGTACGTAGCCGACCCAGGGATTGCTGATGTAATGCCTTCAAAGTCGCTCATACCAGGGTATGTTTCTTGGCACATAGCTCTCTTGTCTGGTAAAATCCTGCATTCACAGCCAAAGATTTGGAAAAGTTTGACCCCGCACGCCTCTGCCACCGCTCTCGATCACGTGAGTATAATAGAGAAAGCTTTGGCGCGTGGCAAAGCTGCCACTCCCGCGTCCAAAACCTCAGCGGAAGGAACTTGCAACATTGTTTAGATGATTTTGTTCATAGATATCCTCCTACTTAAAAATTAAATGTCGACTCTCGTGAATTTCTGTCCTCGAAGCGAGCACCCGGCGCGGCCGCGGATCCATATTACTGATGCCTTTACGCCATAACTCCGGAAATCCCCTTTTCTGTAGTTGCTTATGTATTTATACGAGGTCTAGTTTTTGCTTCCTTTCGAACCTGGGTTTAAATATGCTTCGGTGGCATCCCCGCAATTTCTATGGCTAGTTCAGCTCGGTTTCAACCTCGAGTTGGCTCCGCTCCCCACTGTTTTTATTTTCGCCGTCTGTCGCATTTCACATTCGTCTTCCTGCTTCTCTACTATTATAATACAGTACTGGAAAAGGTAGTATCTTGACGTCAAATCAAAGGCAGCCCCGATGGATTGCTTCGAATATTCAGCGACCCACAAACGACTCGTGTGTTCAGCGTGTTCAGCAGTGTGTTCAGCATGCTCAGCAGCCACAGCGATGCAATGGAGAACGCAAATGAGGGGAACGAGGGAAAAAAGAAGGCATTGGTTGACAATAAGTATGAATAAAAATGAGGACCGTTGATGACATTTTGTGTCGGAGGTGACATTTCAAGCCGATTCCATAGGCGGAGCGGGTCTGAACATACGTGCCTCCTCCAGTCCCTCCAATTGGCCAGTATCTAATGTCAGATATAGCCTAGGGACAGCCCATCGCATAAATTTACATTTCGGGAAGCTGAGGGTTATATGTTTGCCACTGCTTGTTTCTTGATCGCATCAGATACCTCCTTTCCTTCGCTTTTCACCGCCATGAACGTTCAGACGTTGATACAAAGGTCGATCAAGAGACTCAGAGATTCTCCCGAACAGGTTTACTGTCTTCTGGAGCGCGTTTTCTGTTTTTGACCCCCGCAATAGGTCCTTGAAAAAGCTCGACGAGGCTCAATCCCAGATCTCAAGGATTTGGCCAACCTCTGGCAGGAGGTGAAAAATTCGAAACGTCCATGATAGATACTATATTTCTTCCAGGTACCCGATCTTCGGCTCGTGTCTCTGGGCATTCTGGAAGTTTTTTTCCTCCACTTGAGTGCCGACACGGCTTTCGCAGATCCATCCGAGGCAAACGAACGAACACCAACTGCGGAACGCGCATTTTACGCGCTCTTTGGGCTCTCCAAATCAGGCGACTGTTTCCTGCCCGGCACACCTCATCACCGCAATCCTGCCGTGCTCAAAGCCTGGCCAGGCATCTTCAAATGGAGTGCATTCTTTTACAAGACGCGAGTAACTTCCCTCCCTCCTCGCCCTGCGGAGGGCCGAAGATCAGCCATGGATATCATATCGAGGGTATGGTACTGTTTCACCCGTGCGGAGGGCTTACGCGAGGCCATCGCTGCCACAAAGGGCACCATCGAAATCGCCACCCACCTCTGGCTCCTCGACGATGATGTCCCGCAGTCTAGTCCCAACATCGTAGCCATCCCCTGCGCTGCGGCCGCCCTCGATGCTATCCTCGTCGACGGCCCCCGCCACCGACCGTGCCCTGGCAGCGTCCGGTGGCACAGTAGACCGCATCGTCAAAAATCGCCATGTCGCGTACGCGCACCGCCCTCAGCCGGCGGACACTCGTTCCCGTGGAAATTACGATATACCTCGATCTTCTCGGCCACCTCTCGTACGGGCGAAACCACCCCCTGCGGATCGGCCTCCTGCACGCAGGTGCCATCCCCCTGTGCACCCGTGCCGCGGGCGATCTCGCACGCGCTCTCGGCTCCGGGGGCGACGTTGCGCTCTTGGACGGGATCGTCGCCGCTTTCGGGTACCTTGTTAACTGTTTGCAGTCGACCGAGGGCTTCACTTGGGTCGTGCAGAGTCTGACTGCGGATCTGCTGCTTGCTCTTGCGGACGCCAGCCCCCACTTCTCGCGACTGGACGCGGAGGACTACGACATGGTGTCCTCGCTTCTGAAAGAGATGCTGCCGACGTACCTCGTGTACCGCTCCGTCATTCAGGCTGTGGACGAGGGCATGCGGAGGCTGGGGGCAAAGCAGCAGAAGAAGATCGACGCGAGTATCTTCAGAGACGTGTGGATCGATTTTCAGAAACTGGCATTGGAGCGGCACTTTGTTGTGATGCAGGCAGTCGCGGTGAAAGGGAGGGCCGCGACGTGCGACAATGTCGAGGTATATACTAAAGCTTTGCTACGGCTCTGACTGATCAACTCCTCCAGTGCCACAAAGTCGACGCGAAGAATACTTTCCGCAAGTGTGGCGGCTGCTCTACGACACTGTACTGCTCCAAGGAGTGCCAGACGCTCGCATGGAAGCAAGGCGGGCACAAGACCATGTGCAAGATGAAGCAGCGTGAGCGCCTCGGTACGTCCCCCCGCTGCCTATTCCCTCCTTCCCCCATGCTCACTGATCCCAGAGGGCAAATCCCAAGCCATCTCTAAATCCGACGCGGCGTTCTTCCACCATCTCTCCATCCGCGACGCGCGGCACCACCTCCCGTTCCTCCGGCGCCTCGCGCGCTCGACGTACCCCGCGCTGCGCTCTTGCGAGCTTCTCATCCGCATCGACTACACCGCCGTCCCGCCCGCGTACTCCGTCGTCCCCCTCGCCGAGGCGGAACGCCATGACATCGCCACGAACGGCTCGGCGAACGCGGAGGCGCGTAACGACGCGCTGCTCGAGCGCGCGCGCGCGAACCCCGACCGGTTCGGGCTGATTCAGAGCCAGGTGGCGAACGGCGCGGGGATGCAACTGGTCTTGAGCGTCGTGACGGGGAACTTCTGGGACAAGGGTGATGTCGAGGAGGCTTTGCGCCTGCGGACTACGACGACGACAACACCGACGACGATGTCGCGGAGGACAGTATGAGGGATACGGGCGTCGACGATGTGGACCTGATGATGGCGAGGACTGTGCTTAATCAATTCCTGGCGCACAAGGGAGAGCCGCCAGCATTCTAGTCTTGGATCCTCCGCGGCCCAGCGGCCGAAATACCAAACGACCGAAGCTGAGCGCTGAGTAGCAAACGCCAAGGCGAACGCACATGTGCAGACGATCGTTGCCACTGAATCTATTGAAAAAGAGGTCCTTCGCGGGTACATGCGCCCGACGGAATTGTCACCTGATGCAGACCCACTCCTTTGTCCGAACAAGCAACCGACTATTTGGGGAAGACTGGAAGTTGACGCGTTTTACTCCACTCTTGTACTCTCCTGTACATGTTCCTTTGGTCCGCCTCCCTAATCGATCTGTACTCCGCGGCCGCCAGAGCGTTGGCCAGATATCGATGAATGGAACTGCTTCGAAATACCCGGTCGCCTCCTTTTGTCGTGGCGACGCAGCCTCGTTGTCGTGGTTCTGCACCACGAGTCCATATGCATTTGCGCAGCTTCGAAGCACGAAACACTTATAAGGGAATATGTTGCCATAGAAATTCGTAATCGACGCGTACTTAAATCGATCCCACTCTTCAATTATTCCCTACCTCTTCACCACCATGCCTGTCGTCCAGATCTCCTCTTTCCCCGCCTCCGACGCCGCCCCTGAGGTCTTCAAGGCGCCCGCAGATTTGATCAAATCCGCCGAAGGCTACAAGAACTCATTCTACGGTATGCAACTCGAGGACAAGAAGACCGCCTACTTTATCTCCGGTTAGTGAATCTTCCTCTCCTCCTCTAACTTCAACTCAATCCTCTCCGAAGTCTGGGAATCGTACGAACACTACGAGAAGTTCCTCAAAGACCCCGCCGCCGCGGGGCCTCGTGGAGAATGCCAAGACCGCCGTTGCCGGCAAGCTCGAGCGGGACCACATCACCGTCAGCAGCGACCCCACGCCCGTGCTCACCTCCCCCGTCGTCGCAATCACCGCCCTGACCCTCACTGCCGACGGCACCGCCGAGAAATTAACGCCGTTGCTGCAGGAGCTCGAAAACTCTGTGGAGGGCACCGCGGGCGCGCGCGCGTACATATGGGGACAGAGTGTAGAGAACAAGAACAAGTACCTGCTCGTTGTTGGGTGGGACAGTTTGGAGGTGCGTCTGAGACCTGTTTGAATACGAATGATCACTAATGACGGTTTCCGCAGGCCCACGCCGCACAGGTCCAGGGTGGGGCGCAGACCGAGATCAGCAAACAGATGCTCGCGATCACAACTGCCACACATGGGCACGCGGCTTTGACGAAGCACGTATGAATGAAGTACGAGTTGTAACACTGTAGAATGCGGAATGTCACAAATAAATTCAAGTCGATTCAATTTTGTGTGGGCATGCCCACGGGGCGCATGGATTCAGTCTCTCATCGGATCTGGGTGGCGGGCATCTCTCCTCGACTAGAGCTAGCCGTATGATGGTGCGATGGATCTTCTAAATCGCATAACGACCGTCCCATCAGGTCAAATATTCCGTTCTCGACTTGGAACTGCGATGTGTCAACGCGTTTGGGATCTCTTTATCGATCGATTGCAGGTACCGATGTGATTCTCTTCGCTTGCGTGCATCCGGTGCGTTCTGTTCCATGCGCTGGTTCGCCTTGAGCTTGACCCCTTCCTCGCCGTGTCGACTTGAAAACTTTCATCATCCGGTCGAGCTACCTGGGGACTCAGGCTGTACAGTTGGACGAGTGTGTTATTGCTGGTGATCTGTGAGTCTCATTGAGCACGCCTTAACCATTCCAAACGCGTCTTGAAGTCGAGATTGGTTGGGATTTCATTTCACCGTCAAGTTTAACTTGGCTTCGAATCAAATCAGAAGCGCGGCGCGTCACTGTTCAAGTCCCACGTTCCCTGCTCCCAATTCCAGCGCCCCGGAATGCTTCTGAATTCCACAGTAGGTACTTATGTCTGTTCTTTCATTTCGGATGGTATATTGAAGCTCGGTGCAGGTCAGGTCGACTACGTACGGCCTGGTAAGTACGTGCCTTTAGAGACCAATATATATATATAATGAATGGATGGATCGTTTTCAGAGGTTAGCCTTGTTGTGCCCAGCTGCAGGGACTACGGAAATGAATCAATATAGCCGGATGTATGGACGACAAAACATACGTGGTGAGATCTTGGGTTCCATATCAGCCAGAGGCAAGCCCAGCAATCGTGTGAAATCCTGATTGTATGGGTCGAAGCTTTTGGCTTCGAAGAATTCGCGTATGGCATTGTACTGATATTTGTGCCAGTATCTGTGAAAGTTTGGGTTTTGAGAATGACGGCGTGATCGGCGGCGGTAGTGGCGGTGGCAAATGATCGGAGTTCCAATTGCCGCCTCTCTGCCGCTACTCTGCCAACCTCTGCCAACCTGCGCAACGGCTGGAGGCGGCCGGCCACCGATATCCAACAGTTTGATGACAGTGCTCGCTGACATGCAGCATGCAGCAGCCGCCGCTGCTGGTTGTGGCCGCCCACACGGCGCCCGCCCCTCTGCAAGTCCTGAGCCCGATCAAATAATTCACAAACAGGATTTATCCTGTATGTGCCTATTTGGGGGGAGTGTGAGAGTTGGTTACAAACCGCCTCCGCCGGCTTTCCAAATTGGGAAAGCGCTGGTCGGCAAAGTTTCGGCAAGGCAAACTTGCCGTGGTGTGCCAGAGTGTGCCGAACGAGACTGAAAGCGACAAGTCCACCAAAACGATTAGATTACACGGCCAGTATAAGATACAAAGCTACAAGATGTATAGAATACAAGGCTATAGGATACAAGGCTATAGGATGAATATAAGATACAACTTGTACTTGGGCGGGACGTAAAAGAGAAATTGTGCCAGAGGACGGCGCTGAGGTATACTTGTGTCATTTAGGCTGTGTGGCGGCTCGGTGTGTGGGGCAGGCCGTCGGAGGTGCTGTCGAGGGCAGCATCGTCGATGTCATGTACACGGCTGGCGGCGTACCCAAGAGACGAGCGAGACATGGCGGGGCTGTGGTCACCGATGGTGGTGGCAAGGTCCCAAGGGCGAGGGAGATGGCAGGTGCCTCGTCGCGCGCTTCTTGCGAGAGCATTGGGCGACGGGGGCAGCAGCTTCATGCTGTCGGGTGAGGTGTTTGTGCGGGAGCTCCCTTTTGCGGGGCAAGGCACTGGAAAGGCAACACTCTCATGGGGGCAGCGAGGCACTGCTTCTTCGAGGCTGGCGGCGAGGAGCTAGCGAGAGGTGGTGGTGAGGGTGGACGGGCATGGGTGTTCGTCAATGCGGCAAAAAAACAGCAGACTGGGCACTTGTTTGGTGCGCGCCTCAGCTCGGCTTCAGGTTTGGAGCTCTGCTGGGAAGCCGTCAGCAAGGGGCGGTGCCCTTCCTAAAAAGGGTCAGGGCGGAGGCGGTTTGTCTCAAGTGGAGTGTGAGGGGGAGGACCAAAAATGTCTCGTTTTTGTCACATGACTTGCATTTATTACCATTGTTGACTACCCTCCTCAGATTCCATTGCTAACTACTTGTGCAAAACTGGCCATCCCCAGCTCAGATATAGTGAATTTCTCTGCTTTTCTCTGGTTCTTGACTTGACTGCTAGCTGGAGTGGTGATGTGTGACTTTGTGAGCAGGAACAAGGCTGGAAATATTATCCTGGGTTGATACGTGCATGTATCGTCTTTTGCACAACTCAGGTAGCTAAGTCAGCCATATTTCTCATCTTCCTTCCACAATCTCTGTACTCAATCACTTTTACCCCCATAACTTGTGTCAAGAGGTCTTGGAACTGAACATTAATCTCCACAGTTGCAACAGCGGGTCAAATGGCCAGTGGGACAGTGCCATATGCATGCAAAAATCCTGTTTTTGACACGTATACATTGACACATGGGCAGCGTGAGGTAGCCTCAGATTTAGGCTGCTTGCCTCAACAGCTTTATGCCTATGCTTACAATGTGTTCCAATAATCGTTGGCATGATGGCAAGCTTTTTTTGCACCTGCATTCGCCTGCTCGCATGCCTCAATATCCAGAACACCAGGTGACACTCACTGCATTCAGACCCCTCCACGGCACAGGGTGCGCCAGAGGCATCGTGGCTAAGTGTGACCAATCCGAGGGCAGACATAGTCTGCTGCAGTCTGCCTCCATTTCCAAGTCCGCAGCTGGTATTCAAATCCTCGAGATAAGTACTCACCATAGACAGGTTTTGTGCATCTTGACATCAGACTGTAACATCATGGGCCGGTCTCACCAATACAGCCGAGGCTTCATTTCTCATAGCTGCTAGATTGGGCCTCTGAGCAGTTGGTGGCAGCGGATACCTGTGCAAAAAAAAAAAAAATCTCAGCCTCAATCCCAGCGAATCAAGCAGCGAGGGGAAGAGGGAGAGTGTGCGTGAGTGGCAGCCACCCCACTGCACTGATACGATAGCAACACCAGGGATGATGTCAGCAATGGCCCTTAGGTCAGCTGGACCACGTCCACGCCAGACACAACAGCAGCTATCCCTAGGTGTTGAGAGAGAATCTGTCACCGCTCGAATAGCACATGACCATGTGTCGAGGATCCAAGGGGAGGATGTGGCCAACCAGGCCAGCATCCATAGGCGGTGAGCAACCCATGCTGAAGAACCCGAAGATATTGCAGAGAGAGTACTGCAACTATGCACCAGACCCTAGTGAGAGGAACCTGCTCCAGGTGGTTCAAAAAGGGGCTTCGGGTTCTGGATAGGGGGTTGGGGTTGTGTCCCAAGAACCTGAGAGGAGGAACCTGACTCAGGGGTGCTCCGAACAGGGGTTCCAACTGGATCCAAGACCGAGGGGTGCCTGAGGGGAACTCAGGCCAACCAGTCTCTGTACAACCCTTGCCAGGGAACTAGTGTGATGATCTCTTCCCCTTGGTAGGTAAGTGTCTCTCCTTGCTGCTACCTAACGGGCCAGATCCAGCACTGCTAGGTCGAGATCCCAAAGCAAGAGACAGAGAGTAGGAGTTCTGGTGTTGTTGAGCAAAAGGGGAGCAAAGGCAAGACCAAAACAACAAGATAGGAACAAGAGCACTCCAGACTCAAGTCCAAGAAACAAGAAATCCAGCCAAAGTAAGGCTTGAGAATAGACGAGGTAGAATCTACTGTACAGGGGAGATTCTACCAATTTTATATACCTTTCTACATAAATCAAATACAATCGTGATCGGTTACTGTATCCAACATTAAGGAACATTAATGCTGATGCTCCTAGTCCCTATGTGTTATCACCACAGCATCTAGGGGTCACCAAAGAGTCATGAGCATAAAGGAGCCAACAGGTGGCACCAAGGGGACACCTGTCGCCATTCAAGAGCGTAGTCGTCTTGGCATGGATATCAGGAGTGAATATCCACCAACATAAAGGAGTGTAGTCATGTGTAAGGATGTCAGATACAACCTTACTACATCCAGACACACACACCGACACATATACACTTCAGTATTCCCGCTATCCTTCTTATTGTACCCTACTGCAGCACTACCACTCATACCTATAATGCCGCCCTTACCCTTACATCACTCGGGACTTGAGATCTCCCTTCTGGGATTGACTGCACCTCAGGCTTCTCCTTCCCATAGACGCCTTCCATGACTCTCCTGTCATTGCACCTCACTACTGGACCTTTGGTCATCGTAGTCTGCCTCTGGGTCACAGCTTATCACCGAAGCTCCAGTTGCACACTATTACCCTTCCTCTGCTGCCGCCTCTCCTTATGGTCATCTCCTATCTGCCATTATGCCATGATCATCCCTCCCTTCCGATCCTCTGCATCACCGGCATGATCAACTTCTCATCTCCCTATACGATGATGGCAACATCAGCATAGTCTCAGTCTCTGGCCTAGCAAACCATTGACCTCTTCCTCTACTACCTCCCTGTACTAATGATGGCAACATTGGTATAGTCCCTGTCCTTGGATTGGCATCCCAATGACATCCTCCCTTTGCATGATCATCACCGGATCTCTGCTATCCCATTACCGTTCCCTTGGAGTCAGATCACCGCTGTCCTCCTTCACCATCCTCCCTCTCCATTATCTCAGGGTCATCCCACATCATCACTATTGCGATACCATCCTCATCGGAGTCAGATCACTGCTGTCTTCCTCACCATTCCCTGTGGTTTCCTGACACACTGTTGTTCCAGGCTTGGCCTCTTGGAGTTATATTGATCTTCCAGAATCATCCTCCTTGCTACGTGTTGTCTGATTCCTCCCTTCTGTGCCGTCAGCCATGTATGCATCTCACTGCCTCTACATCTGCTCTCTGCCCTTGCATGCATGTGTCCCTCATATCACCTCTGCATTGCCCCTGGTGTATATTGTTCTATGTTGCACCACCACCAGACTTTACTCTCCCAGGTATTGTCACCACTACTGGACTCTACCCCTTCATTGCGGTACTGTCACCCTTGCTGGACTTTACTCTTCCAGGTATTGTCACTACCGGACTCTACCCCTTCATTGTGGTACTGTCACCCTTGCCGGACCCTACCTTTCTTGGTATTGACATCCTCAGGTTGTCCTCTGTCCTCCCATGATATGACTTCCACCCCTCGACTTCATCCCATCCATGTTGTCAGCCTGCAGTCTGCACAGCTCCCTGTTCACCATGCTGCTGCCTCCTCTGCTTGGATGATTGATTTCATCCACTGTAGAAGATGCCTGAACTGGAAAGGATTCAATTTTTTCAAAGTCGGGAAGAGTGGAAGGCTGCCGTATTGTGGAGGCAGTCAACACTAGAGTGGTTGGCCAGACAAAACTAAGAGAATCCAAGAATGACAGAACAATAGTGTGGTCATTCAAGAGCAGCCACTAAAAAAGAGGTACATAGTGGTCAAGACCAAGAAGAGAAGATGCTATCAGTATAGTACAGAGTCACAATCAATATGAGGACAGATACGTAACAGGAATAGAATGTAACATAAGATACAAATCAGAATGTAAGATAAGGACTCAACAACAGCAATGTAAAAGGTAGGATGTCGAAGAAGAGTGGTATAAGTAATCATTGAGGTGTAAGGCTGCTGCTTCAACCTTACTACATTTCTCTGCACCGTCCAACCTCTCCCATCGTGGATTGGTTCAGCCTTTGCTGTCTGCATCACAACACCACTGTTCTGCGCTATTGCATTGTACTACCACTGTTCATGCGATCCTCATCGTATTGCTCCTGTTGATCCCCTTCAGCCTTAGTTTAGCACACCAATGCCTCAGTCTTCATTGCTCCTTGCAATCCTGCATTGTATCTTCACTGCTACCACTGACTGAACATCATTGGCCTCAATCTCATTGCCTTTTGACTGATCCTCATTTGGCCTTCAGATTTCCTTATCATTGACTCAACCACATCCCTCCTCAATGATTACTTATACCACTCTTCTTCGACATCCTACCTTTTACATTGAGTCCTTATCTTACATTCTGATTTGTATCTTATGTTACATTCTATTCCTGTTACGTATCTGTCCTCACATTGATTGTGACTCTGTACTATACTGATAGCATCTTCTCTTCTTGGTCTTGACCACCATGTACCTCTTTTTTAGTGGCTGCTCTTGAATGACCACACTATTGTTCTGTCATTCTTGGATTCTCTTAGTTTTGTCTGGCCAACCACTCTAGTGTTGACTGCCTCCACAATACGGCAGCCTTCCATCATGACCCATTGAATATGGTCATCGGCATAAAGGAGCCCAGGTTGTTAGCACAAAGAACCCGGGTTGCATGTGTATGGTGTCATGCTCTCGTTGTATAGAGTCCTGGGTTACTGCGATAGGAACCCGGGTGGTAAAGTGGTGAGGAATCCACCTCTGCATGGATTCTGAATAAAGGTCCAAGGGATGTTCATGTCCCTGAGGTCGTATATCGTTGTCTGCCATCTCAAGCTCTCCATTAGAGTCGAATGAGTGTTGTGGGCCAGGGAATAACCCAATCAAGGACGGGTTATTCCCAAAAAGGAATGTGGTAGAATCCAAAAAGGATATCTGCGATGCTGAGTCAGGGGGATTCATGACAGATGATGGAGTACTCTCAAAAAGTCCTCATCAAAGCTAAGCGGTGAGAATATTCCCAGATGCTAAACAACACATAACATGTCAAGGCCAGGACACAGGGCAGGAGAGGTCCAGCAGAGGTAGGCAAGGTGTGCCAAGATCAGTTGGAGGTGGGAGGCAAAGCACAGTAGAGTCTGCTAACCCCACCTCAACTCATGGTGGTAGTGCGACGTAGGTCTGCCGCCATCACCACGGCAGACTGTGTCATGACACCTCAGCTCAGTGCGGCTCATGGTGGTGCAGCATGGCAAGCTGTGCCAATCATTGGCCTGAATGCAGTGACTCTTATGTGCATCACTAAATCATTTGAACCTTCACGGCGGGATCACAGAAATGGGCGGGAGACAATGCTGAAAGGTGTTTGATGGTGGTGGTCCAGACTGGAGTGACAAGGGCCTATCACGCTGTAGCCGAGCACAGCCTCAAGAAACCGTACGGTTTCTTTTTGGCAGGCAACCGTAGCCGTTCCGTAGCACCCGATCAGATAGGTGAATGTACGGTACGGCACCGGTACAGCCCAGCACTGTAAAGAGCCGTACCGTACTGTACAGGCCGTATACGGCGATTGTCGGCAATCACGCTCGGCATCCTCCGGCAATAGCTGACTCGTTGTGCAATCAGCGGGCTGTTTCCAGCGTTATCAGTAATTCCTTTGCGAGAACTTTTGTTATCATCGGTCGCACTTCCCCACTCTTGAAATTTTGCCCTTGAAATTTGGGACTGGAACCCCGCTTTGAATATGCTCTAATATTACAGTATCACAGATTCTTCTTCTGTGAGGGCGCTTTTACACGGCTGTCAATGTGCTAACAATGCGTCATGGGTGGCGGGTCAAGTCCATAAAAGGAGTGCGCTATCATTTTATAAAAAAATTGCTGTGCATGAAAAAGAATCGGCTCAAAGGTTTTTGCAATCAGCTGCAAGTATTTCGGTCGACCTATGTGCTTATCATTAAAAGTGAAAAAGGACGCAGAAAATGCGCAGTAGTCAAGAACACTAAGTTTGCTGCATAGAAAGCTGTGTGTCGGAACCCCAAACCAACTCCATGCGTTCGTTCGGACCGTGCCATGTAAATGCGATAGAGCGTGCTTTCTCCATTTGAGGGAACGGGGATTCAATTGGTGGGGTGGATGAGGTAAAATTGCTCATCAGTACCCTGTTTCTGCATGACAGTACCCGCATTTCAGTTGCTTATACGTGGATACAGTTCATATTACAAGGTACTTACCGAGTTCTCCGGCTTGACCTTATCAAATTATGAGACTTGTTAGTCATTTTCTCGGGTTACCGTCGATGCCACCACACTCTGCCACGTAATGGCCTTTTTCAATTTGAATTTGTGCGAGTCCTGAGCTGGAAACGGACTAGTCATAAGACGGGTACCCTTTTAGGAATGTCATAAAAGGCTGGGTCACGAGACTAGAAACAGACCGGCATTCGCTGTGACTGCACCCACCGTTTCTTGTCCTGTTCATCCAGAAACACCTCGGATGATACTATGTTCAGCAGTCATCCTAGGTGCGCAATCCTTTCTATGTCCATACGAGGGCCATGCTCGTACTAACCCTCAATCACATACCAGAGCTTTTTCAATGTTAATGGCATTATTGATAACAGGGACGTGTCTCACGTTCTTTGTGCTCTGCGCCTACGCCTACACAAGCTGGAACCCCGTCTCGAGGCCTTGCATGAACTGAGTCAGTTTGTGTTTGCTTGCATTGGCTCTGATATTCAAGTAAGCTGGTTATTCAAACAATGGATTCGTTGGTTAGGATTTGACCCTACTGTCGACGACATTAGTCTGGGATTTGGTGTCTCCTTCTTGTTTGGAACTTTACTTTCCAAGCAAACGATGCCTTGCGCGTTTATTACATTTTTCATGGACGTAAGTGCCAGCGATGAATAGCTTTTTGCTGGTTTGCTTACATTATCACCCGCCAGTTCAGCCAGATGTTCTCCGCAGGCATGTTCTTTTGCATGGCGCTCAATTTACAGTAAGTCAAAGGCTCAAGGAGATGACCTCTTTTTACATCATTTTTCAGCTTGATTCTCGTGCACAAAGTCAACGGGCAAAAGATGGAAAAGTTTTACTATCTGGGCACAGTGATCTTTGCTGCTGCCTGCTCAATCACGCCACTTGCCGCAGGTGTCTATGGGTAAGTGCTACCTGCTCTATGTCAGTCGCAAGACAGCTCATGCAAGCATGAAACCAAAGATGGAGTTTGCATGCTCAAACGTGCTGGTTCAATACTCGCACAGAGGCGGAAACGTTTCGATGGGCAATTGGCACAGAGTCCTTCTGGTTGCCTTTCATGGCTATTGGCGAAGCTTTCATGTTTCTTTCCATCATCGCATTTTTTATATCTTACGAGGTTTGTCGGCTGTCTCACCCAAATTGCCCTCCTTCACTCATGGCGGTGTACTCAGATGGCCACTCGCTGCCGCCGTCATTTCCACTCAAATAGTTCAGATTTAGAAGACCGCTATTCGCCCGAGTCGCCCTTCGTCAAGTATTGTTACACAATCATTCGGATCGGTACGGTATCAAATTTTTCCATTTATCGGCCGCATCTAAGGCCTCAGCAGGCCTCTACCCGCTCGTTTCGTGCCTCATAAACTTTGGCACCGCCATCATGGGTATATATCAACTGACACATCTTATTGTACATCCATGTGCTTAATTTACTGGATTGTTGTCAAATACCAATAACAACTCGTGCAGAACTGGCGGCGAACAGTTGCGGGTACATTGTTAACCCTAACCACCGCATTTGAAACTCTGAATTAAAGTTTTTCGCAGGTTTAACAGTCTATAGTTCCCGCCCGATAATTTACAGTTTGCTCGCCTTTACGGATCCTGTAAGTTCGAGTGTTCCTTTCCTGAATGTTAAAGTCTGTTTTATGGGCTCATGGTTAACGTCCTCCTCTTCTTTTTTAGTCATTCATCCGCGCAGCCAAGAAAATATGGCGGCATATGAGGCCGTCCACCATTTTTTCCACTTCACGAACTAGTCTACCTACGCTGACCCAAATGTCGGGCGAGTTCACGTCAAACGGTACGACCTCGGAGCCATGAATCCCTGGGAAAATACTGATCCTTCTGCTTCGCGGCCACCACCAACTTGGTCCTCAGTGCAGACACCGACTCATCCAGAAGCGGAGCACGAGAACCAAGAAAAAGTACAAGATCGCTTGAATGACATTGCGATACAGCTTTAATTCGGAACAAGTTGTTTTTTTCGGCCTCCATTAATAAAGTGTAGCATATGGAATAATTTTGGGGCGGTTTGGTTGAACTAAACCAGTAGACTCGCAGGCCAGTCGACGTCCACTCGGTTACAGACACAACGGGCGAGACGGATTTGGATAAAGAGCAAACAGACACAATATCAGAACAAATAATGATGGGAACGACAACAAAAGGTAACCTCGTGGACGGACTGGGCCGGCATGTCGCCTGTTTTGGTGACGGACCATCTCCCCGCCATTTGAAAGGTGCGCACTTGGAAAAACCGCGAAATGAGCAAAAATGGGTCCGGAACTCTCTCAGTTGAGGATGGATAACTTTTCATTCTCTATCTATACAGCCTAACATGTTTTTTGACTTTGAGAAAAAGTAAATGGGTCTCTATCGATAGAGAATTGAAAGTTATCCATCTTTGCCTAATACACTTCAAAACCGTTTTTTCAAGATTTCTCACTTTTTCAAAGTTGCACCCTTTCAAATGGCGGGGAGATGGCCCGTCACCAAAACAGGCGACATGGGAGCCCAGCCGGTATCCCAGCATAATTTGCCGAGTGATTGTTGTGTTGTTGCTTTGCTGGGTTACCGGATGGGCACGAGCCTACTAAACCAGGTATGAGTTCTTGAAATATCAATATGTACATTCATACGAATACCTGTAGGTGATTATAAATATCCTGCTTGTTGTTATCCGCATTTATGTCGATATGCAACACAATCCCATAGCCCGAGAGTTGGTGATAAATCTGCTGATGAGGGTGCCCAATGTACATACATATGGTCCATACTAGATGGCATATGGAATTATAACATTCCGTCACGGGAGATATGGGCCAATGGAGAGGGACAGGCACAGGATGGGGGTGGCGGAGGGTGGTGGTCTAGGAAGAGATATGCCATCACCTTTCATCAACATCCATCAAACGGTGTGATCACGATGGAAGAAATAATGCGCACAGACCAGGCTAAGCTTCCCCTGACACGTGCTGTTCAGGTGCAAAACTTCTTTCCCTGCTGGAATACGTCAAATATAATGCTAGTTCCCATACTCAAATGGACCATTCACAACGCCCTCTGGGCACCCCTGGTACTGTGGATGCTGATCGTACGTCTTTACTGTTGTCCTGGTTTTCAACAATAATGCACCTCGTGAACCTTCCCTGTGTAGGGGTGAAGAAGCCGAGCAACCGGTAGTACAGATCTGTAACAGTCCAGGCAGACATCCGGCACGAGTTACTACGGGGACAGCAAGGTATTCTTCCCCAGTGCAGCGATCAGGGGAAAACTGTTTGAGGTCTGAAGGACAACCTCAGCCCTGACCTAACTCAAAAAAATCTGTAAATTTGCTTGTACCCAGGTGTGTTCTGATCATCATTAATGCATTGTAAACCACAAGCATTATATCTAATGAAAGTATAGCACTTCTAGCTCCACAACATCCAATGTATAGATCTGCTGTCCATGAACTACAAGGTGTGTCCAGGTCTGCCGAGGAACCTCAGCGCAGCCTTTGGTTCGAGAAACCGTCAAAATGCAGTGAAGATATAGGTTCGGTTTAATGTCATATCAGTGGCAACTGAATCATCGCTGTCCCCGAAGTTGAACATGGTCCATGCAATTTGAATGCTGTATAGTGGTATTCACAAGTGTGTGGGTATACTCAATTTGGCTGTGTAATTTTATATTCATGTGCATTGACGAAAGTGCACTGTGCAATATCCGATGTGCCCCATCAAAACTTAGATACTAAATACCGTCATATGCCAGGCTCAGCACAAAACCAACACGAAACGGTAAGAATCATACGTAGTTCTTCTTGTCGCCGGCAGCGACCATAAAGCGCAGGCACTGGCGCGCACCTGGCACATGCAAAGTTTGTGATCATTGACTTCATTTCAGCTTCTACCTGGTCGGATATAAGTCGACTGGGCTCGTTGAACACAGCCGAACCAGAGTGTCAAGGAATGCCTGAAGATCAGGGAAAATTTTGGTGTATTTGCCCAGATTTCACTTATGCCATCGCTGATAGGTGGGGGACGTAGTAAGTAGGTTTCCGGTCATGGGTCCTGAACACTTCAACTTTTCACAGTGACAGCTCTAACTGCTACTAGTATCGCATTTCTGTAACTATGCAAAATTGGTCGAATAGAACTTGAGTCCCAGGGTTTTCTCTTGCCATCCACGCATTCCCACTGTAGAAGATGAGGTCGGTCGCTGGGTGGACCAGAGAGGGCTAGGTCGTGCTGGCAGAGGTGGGGTAGACGAGGAGCAAGTGTGCGATGATCCGGGGATATGAATCTGACTAGGCGTAGTATAGAATGTGGAGAGAATCAAATAGAATACTCAGCTCAAAGAGAACGTTCAGAGGCGCGAAGATAATCAAAAGAGTGGGTGCATTGTGGTGGTAGGAAGCAAGGAGGGGTCCCCTAACTGTACAAACAGATAGGAATAAAGTGTCCGATCGTAGCAACTAAATAAAGTGTCCATGAGGGAATCCTCAGCTAATGCACATCCTCCGTCATTCTAACCATCCGGGAGCTACGCAAAGACGGAATAGGGAGAGCATGCTGCCCCCACAGCATTGACAAGTGGGTGCCCATGCCACTGTCGGCTCAATCCCCGGCGTAGTCCGAGAAGGCCGACGACTCGGGTCTGGCACGTCGCGTTGGCAGTACGTAGTTAGAATAAATAAAGAGTCTGTGATGCAAGAGAGATATAAGTAAATGATATGGAGAGAAGTCCGATAGCTCAATAACAGATGATTCCTGCATGGTCGAGTAATAGATCTTGAAGTCGGAATTGTATCGGCTTGACAGTGGAATGAGGTCAAAGACACTTGCGCAGCTGTGTAATGAATCTGGGAGTATAAAGGGAGGGAAATAGTGAGTACGAGAGTAAACTGTTGAAAAGATATGAGGAAGGAGTGAGATAAAATAATTAGCAACTGGTTGGATATTTCTGCATGACAGGTGTAAACCGTGTGATGGGGAGAGGCGACGAGGGAGCCGAGCGACCCTTCCACAGCGGTTGAAGTTGGTAGGTAGGTAGGTAGGTAAACTACACGGCACGGTCCCGCTTAGGAACACCGGGGCCCAGGAATTATCTAAGTGTCCAGGTTGTACACTATGGTCCCTGGACTTATCCATCACCCTGTAGCCGAGCTCACGGTCGCAATCTCTCAACTCACACCAGGGGCAAAGACCGATGCATATGAAAACCATATGTGTTAAACATACATGGTTCATGGTAGAGCTAAAGGATAAACAGAAAAGCAATTAGTAGAAAATGGGAACCTTGTTACCTTGAAACAAGTCCCTCCCCGTCAGCTCGGCACAGAATCTGCAGCGCGAATTGATGACCAATGTGCCGTGATCCGGATGTTAGAACTGGGAAATTCCCGTACCCTCGTTAATCAGTTTCTCACATTAGGGGAAGTCAGAGTGGCGATTCTATGCCGATTCTGACTTCGATTTTGATGTTGATTCTGATGTGATTATGAGTCGAGAATCAATCCAGAATCGCTGTTCCTCCTCCAGAGGAGGAACTGCCTCAGAATCGCTCTCAGAATTGATTTCCATGTGTTGCGCTTGATAAATTCGATTCTGAACTCAGAATCGAACTTGAAATCGAGCTCAGAATTCGAAATCGAAATCAGAATCGGCGTAAAGCTGACTTCCCCTATTGAAATGTAGGGCAAGTGGCATCGGTAGTTTAGTTGCACACTAAGAGCTTGCTTTTATGCAGTTCAGTCACTTCAACCCTTCTTATTCATTTTGACAGCCATTGAACAGGTATAAATCGCAAGAGTACAAAATGTTTGGAAATCACTGAGTCAACATAAGTAATGCAAGGACTAATAATCTAGGCTGTGCAGCTCAATTAGGGATCTCTTTCTAACATTGAATCAGAGTTGTGGTCGAAATCCCAACACCCGTGAAAATTATGACAGTGTATTGCCCATACTTTCGCCCTTGCGAACCGAATGCTTTATGCTCTTCCACTGGTAGAACGTAGACGTCGTAGAACTTCCACACTTGGATCCGTGGTAGAAAAGGCCAGTACGATTTAGCAACCCTCCTCCTCTTGTTCCTTCTTGCAGGACAGGTGTCCCATCTCAATGTCCGTTGTGTGTTCAGGATGATGCATCTGGGTCGTCGGGTCAGCGACACAAACAAAACAATTGCAGACATTTAAAGTATGTGTCCTACTTACACTTTTCTTCGTCATCAAGGAGTGAGGATTCATCTCTTGCTGGCCCTCAATGTGTACCTGAAGAACAGAAAAAGATAAAGTGAACCTGACACTTCGTTAATAGATTTTAAAGAAAGAAGACATACCACAGCTGTGCGGTGTGAATCCAACACGGATGAGAAATGCTGCAGGGTTAGGAATCACCGAAATGAACGCACAAAGCCCACTAATATTCGTATCCATCTCTGTACCAGGCTGTGCAAAGGCGACGCTTGTACTGCGTATCGTAGAGGTAGCTGCTTTCGACGTCGAGGGGGTCCATACACGCGCCGATTTGCGTACGTTGAGGTTTGACAGCTGTAAGAGTGAGAGAGGGTTGCGGGTCAGCTTGCGAACAAGATACTATGCATCTTACGAGACGCAAACTAAAACCAAAACGGAAGCGAACGTAAAGGGACGAACCATACTGAGCACGTGCGTCCGGCCGAGGCACCATGCGAAGCCCACGCCGACTACAAAAAGGAACCAGCGAAGTGGGAGAAAAGTTGGAAGAGCGGGCAAAGAATCAAAGTTGATCATGAGCTTAAGCATAAATTGAGGACAGCGACAACATACTGTTGCTTTCTTCGTTCAGTAGATATCTGATTGTGGTGTGATAAACATGGCGAAGGCCGCTGTAAAGACTCACCCAATGAAAGTCGCAACCGCTATCGCCGCCGTAGCCGTCCCGGTTTGAAGTGTCACTGCGATGAGTCGCTTAACCACACTGTTGGACCGCCGTTAGCCGAGATGTGCACATGTATGATTTATGCGCGGCGCACTTCCTCGTCTCGGTCGAAGTCGGTCTCGTTTTCAGAAACTCCCAGAGCAGCGCCACCGCAATACCGATATCCGCTGCGGCTTCTGTTATGAGCCAGAGGCTACAAGCAACAGAGAGCGAAAGAAAAGATCATTCGGATTCAGAAGCCAAGAACTATTGCAGGTGAATGGGACCGGACACACATCGCGGGAATCTTCAGCTTGTCGCGGTCCTTGAATGCGGGGAAGACAGCCACCACAAGGCCACATGTGAGGGTGCCGCCAAACTTAACAAGATATGAGCATTGGCTGTGGGAACTTTCAAGAGTTGAAACAATCGTCTGCGCACCGCAGCGAGGCTCAAGAGGCTTAATGAAAGAGTGATGACATGTTTGTGAGCGCTGGTAATAATCACTAGTGTGTGTGGCATACGAATCAGCAGATGAAAGGAAGGGCGCACAATTTCCAGTAGCGAGCGACCAGATAAATTTGGACTGGAAGGGCGACAGCGGCAGTGGTGAAAACGTATACTGGAATGGTCTACCGGTGGAACGTCACATAGGCCTGAACATGTCAGCTGTGTGACATTTGGCCAGAGACGTACCCAGTTTTGGTTAGCAAAGTATGCTGTGTCACCTGCAGACAAAAAATAGGATGAGGACGGCTGGGGGAGGTACGATGCTGAATTCTGGCATACCAACGTGCGTTATCGTGTACTGCGGGAGAATAAATATGACGGACGGTGTAAGGGCGAAGCGAAAACGTGAGTGCTCACTAAATATACACACGCGTAGTCGTTCAGGAGAGCAACTGTATCAATAAGGAAGGCGACTGACACCAGCGTCTTAACAATCCAGCAGCATTGAAATCAGATTTTTGTAACTCAGGTTGGAGGGAAAGAAAGTCATACCTTCAACCTCCAATTATCATTCTTGAAGTGTCGATAATAATACATGGCCTCGTACATCTCGGCCGTGTAAAGGAGCTAGTGTCTAGGTTCAGCGCTCCCCAGAGTTGCACAGCACACAAACACGAATGCCGCTCGCAGAGCTTGCCCAAGTTCCAATGAGAAGTGCTCTGAGCATCCGAATAAGCTTGTGCTTCTGTTACTGAGCGGAGGAGAACATACCCTGTAATGGCGTCCATGGCACGAAAAATACAAGTAGCAAGGGCAAGTAGTGGAATAAAGTCAAATGCACGTTATAAGTGTAGAGCGAACTGGTGGCGTGCATTCACAGCTGCCATCTTTTGACAGGGAAGCACCCTTGAAATTTGCCACATAGGGTTCGTGCAATAAGACCTTTTGGACTTTCCCTCAAGGCTGATTTACGTAGTTCGTGTTATGTGATGCTTTTTTTCTTTGTTTCTTTTCATCCCAGTGTCTTGTAGTCGCCGTTCCTCCCACTCTGAACCCTCGAAAACTCCATTTTCACTCCTCTCATAAACACATTTTCAGACCATTCTGAGTAAATTCCAAAAAGTGAGTTGTCTCGGCATTCTCCGGTGGCCCCCCCTGTGGCTCTGGATCTCCATTTGACAGCTAAATGCAATATTCTAGGCCGTTTCGTTCTCGTTACTTGTGGAGTTGTGGCAGCGTGTGAAGGCTGGCTATTGCGGGCGGCAGCAAACGGCAGCTTGCGAGCCGATGCGCCGTCAGGCTTTATGACGGGATTCCCCGGCTCCACTGTGCCACGGATCGAAATGGCCGAGAATATTGCGGAATACCATGGTGGTACGTGGGGATCAAGGACCCCTGACAATCCTTTTGGACCCTAGGGCCCGCTGTCCGGACAAAATTGAGGAAATTTCTAGACCCAAATAAGTATCCCAAAAGTGACCCCAGGCGAGAAAACGCGATTTTCACAGTGTCAGAAAGCGTGGGAAAATAAAAAGTGTCCGGTGAATGACGAGAAGTGTGGAAGTGGAACTCGCTTAAATTAGCCGAGTTCCACTTCCATCTTGTCCGATCAATTAATCAAGGCAGACTGCGGGCATTCCGGGCATCACACCGATGGCGGTGTGGGCGCATCAGATCCCGCTCCATGGCCGGATGTCCCTGATACAAACATTCGAGCCATCTGCCACATTTGTGGTGTACCTCCGCAACGGCCGTACTTGGCTGCCGATGCCCGAACCGGTATATTTTCTTACTGTTCATTTTCTTACTCAGATACTAGCGGTTCGCGGCCGGCTTCGCCGGGCCGCTCTCCGCTTGGCTAAAAGCAGACATCAACGTAAAAGGAGATTGCCGGCGGAGTTTAAAGGCTTCGGACAGCGTAATTTTATAAAGAGGAAGAGAAGAATTACTCAGAAATATTTTTTTCGTAGTATAAAAAAGCCTTGTAATATTTTGAATTCCACATTGAATTCACATTCTTTCTCCCTATCAACCAACATATTCGACATTGAAATTTGTTGCTCTTTCATCCACCCCCGTCACCGGCATGTTTCCCCAGGCTGCTGAGCTTCCATTGACTGAGATCAAGTCTTACCGCAACTTTGTTTGTTTTTGTTCTGTTCAATTCTAGTCCAACTATTCATTGTCTACCTCCGACATCCAGGCATTCACAAAGGCTCTCGGAAATCCCGCTCATGTCCCCCTTTTTTTCGGTGGAAAATGTGCCATCCTGGATGACTTCGTTGGGGTATCAGCTGTATGTGCTACATGATGATTCAGTGGAATCTGCTGCCAGTTGGAATCCCGAGGATGCATCTACCAAAGACCTCAAAGCCTATTGGAGCCTGGTAAGCCATAGCCTGTGGATCATTAATATATACCATTGACCTTGAAACAAAAAATTCCCAGCGAGAAGGATCAAACTCATCTGTTGCAAAAGGCCTTTCTCAACTATAAGCTATTGTAATCAACTATAAGCCGGTATAAGTCTATAAGTTTTTTCGGAGGTCTATAGACTTCAGAATGGTGCTATCCTCAGTTATAAGTCCTTACGGCACTTATAAGGGTTATAAGTGCTTATTGGAGATTATAGCTCCTTATTTGCAGAGCTTCTTGGAAAAGAAAAATTTCGGTCATCCCTTCAACCCATTTGAAGGGACAATTCATTCATGATTTTACTTCATAGTACTAGTAGGGTCAATAGTACAAACCTAAGGAGTCAGTATAAGTAATATAGTCGAATTCACTATCGGAACGAGGACAAGCACCAGCACATGTGTAGACATGCATGTGAGTGAAATTTTTGGAAGGTTATCATGTACTGTGTGTGGGCCGGTGTTGGCACTCCACTTCAGCTCCACTGCCTGTGAAATGTTGGAAAAAACCTGTTGCTGCCCTTCAAATCCAACAGAAAGATTATAGAATAAAATCTTAAACACCCGGAAGCTTGTAAGAAGCAGTTTCGTGTTGTGGGTAAAATATCACTTGAGAAGCAGGAAAGTTATAAGCACTTATAAGCACTTATAACCCAGTTAGAAGTCGGCTATAACCGACCTGCAACCTGCCTATAAGTCTGTAAGGTTTCATAATCCCTTATAGGCCAGAAGGCCCTTTTGCAACAATTCCATTTTTCAGTTTGGAAAATCTTGATGCTTGGATCAGTCCCACTGCATCTAAAGCATACATGGATTCTTAGTCAGAGCCTCGCACCTTACCCCAGGAATCTACCTCAATCAGCTCTCGTGCACCTTCCGTGCTTTGTCTTTGATTTCAATCCCCGCATCCTGGGCCAGTAGTCGAAGTGAATGAAGCTTTGCACAGCAATTTGGCTATGGTCGCATTGAAGAGTGGTGTAGTTGACTACTACTACATATGATGTATAACATATCCAACAATTAGACTAATCGGGGCATTACACCTAGTGCTACAGTGTTCCTGCCAGAAACCGCAAATTTCGGGCGAAATTTTATTACATAATGCGATCAAAAACACCGACTGCAGATTTTCAACATGATTCTAATGCACTTGTTCTCAAGAGAATCAGAACAGAATTGAGCTCACAGCAGTGTTTCTCATGAAAAATGTTCAAAACAGAAAAAAAATATCCCTGCCCTAAGTTCTGCAAAAGGCTGTAAGAATGCACAAATTTCATTGTGGCGGCACTGTTTTTACCCCAAAATTCCCTTGAGATCCTTGGCTAAAACTCTTAATTTAGCCAGTGTCCTTATGGCCTTCTTTTCTGTTTTATACAATGGCTTTGAATTTGGATTGAGTTCCCACTTGCATATGACATCTGTGATTACCGGGGCCATGTCCCTGATATCAGCCATGACATCGGCCTGCATCCGTGCTGAGGTGCGAAAGTGGACCTGTCTGTCCACATCGGCTTTCTGAATTACATTCTAGCACACGTAGGCAAAGTTGGGATCCCGCTGAAAGACACCATCCCATTGCAGCAGGTTGCTTACCTGTCACTTGAGCGAAATATTTTGTGACTCTGACCAGTTAGGTTTGTGGAATCCACCAATGCCCCACGGATCAAGGTGTGGAAATTTAAATGTCAGAAACCCTGGGTTGCGGTCGGATAAAAATAGGACCCAGATTGCATCTGTACATAATTATTGTGATCCAAACACCAGGCGACAGCAGAGGCCTTCATGTTGCGTAAAGCCTTTGGTATGGTTGGCAGATTGGTCGTGGTTCAATTTTGATTTGATATTGGCGCCCATTGTCCTTGGGCCGATCACTTCCGGCCTTTCAGCAGAGGCTCCCTGAAACCCAACACAGCGACACATCTTTCGAATCCGACACATGTCAAAAGAAGTGACACACCATTGAATATTTCATGCCATCTGACACAGTTCTGTGTACACTAACTCGGCAAAAGAAATGTCACCTAGCTTTTTTGCAATTTACGGGGCATTATAGCAGATTTCTGTCCAGACTCAAGTGTAGGGGTTGTGAGCGAGTCGAGGCCGACATTCCAGCACATTTAATGCAATCAAAACCTGGTGATATGCCATCAAACTGGCCGAAATTGACAAATGCTGATTTTTCGGCCAGAGGTACCTCCTAGGACATTTTGAACCACCCAAATTGAAGTTCAACATGTCTCGTATTATGCTATGCTTTGAATCATATAAAAAATACAGGCAATAAGGCGCTGTATCGCCCGCAACATGGCCATTTGGCCAAAAATGGGCCAGAGTGGTGGGGGGTGGGCCGGGGTGGCTGTTTTCTAGGCCTCATAGCTCGTTATTGCCTGTATATTTTTATACTATTCAAATTGGAGGATGAGTGCAGACATCTTGGGCTTTGATTTGGGCGGTTTAGATTTCTTTGAAAAAAATCCCCTGTCAAGTCAGAAGAACACCGATTTCTTGTCTTGCTCTACCTGACGGCGCATCAATAACATTTGATACCATCAATGATGTTAAAATGTCGGCCTCGACTTCCTTGAACCACCTGTACTTGATTTTGGGTGAAGATGTCCGGTAGGAGCCTAGTAATCACAAAAAATACAGGTGACATTTCTTTTGCAGAGTTAGTGTCATGAACCATCTTTTCATTTTACTTCCAGAACCCGAACAACCTGATCATTGATCAGATCAACTATCTGATCAATCGAAATAGGATACCGTTTTAGGATCCCAAACAGTTACGATCGGTTTCCCGATCGCCCCCTCTACGCTCATATACCCCTTCATTTACTTTGCATTAATCTTGTCTGTTGCTGTTGGACACTGTACCTTAATTTACAACCCCTAGGGACTTTAGTATATAAACCATAGTTATTTCCCTGTACTTTACACTATTCTAATCTAAACTCCAGGCTTATTCGTTGGAACTCTTCGTGCTTCAGTCGCCCTCGTCATCTCAGAACCCGGAATCTGCTCTATGCTGACAGTTAGTATATGATGAAGTCCTACAGAACTTCTGACACACTGGACTCCAAACAAACCCGACACACTGTACAGCATTGGGGACGTACAATATACTGCATGTGCTCCTGAGATCTGGGCAGTAAGCATACACATTCTGGTGCCTACCACAAGATGAGTGAACCATGTTGCCAAGCCAAATCATTTATATGAAGGCCTGAGAGTGTTGCCTTTTGGGGTGAATTATGGCGCAGAGTACTTGAGTGACTCAGGCAATGGGCCACTTTAGACTAGTGAAGGAAATACAATTGTGATATCCTGCATCCAGACCAAGTTGAAATTTTTGATACTGAAATTCAGGAGTTTTGCCAGCCCTCAAGCATCATAGTTTTCATGTTCCCTCTTAGGATCAGTGATTGTGTGATCCAGGACACATAGTGTCGGATCGAGTACGGGTCTCCTGTAGAACTGGATGGAAAATCAAAACTCTGAACTAACAACAACTTTCCCAGAGACAGAAAAAGATTGAGACAATTGAAACTACACACAGTGGTGAGATGGCCTACTCTGGAGCCACCAAAGATATCAACACCGAGATATGGCATGATATAAAATTGAAAGTTGAAAGATTTCGGCATTGTGCGATTCCAGTCCATGCAGATTTCCCATTTTTGGGATTCAAGAAGAGCTATGCAGACAGAATATTTCGCACTTGCCATGATTCTACATCAGGTTTGGTAACGGCACTATAGCATGGACCATGGTGGGTCAGTAGTATGTAGCACCATAGACTTGGAGTTGTGGTCAATGCAAGTTTGAAATGGGAATAGAATAGGCCATTAAGTCCAGTGTCTTCACACTTGTTGTTTGCCAGGAAACAGTGGGTCTAATCCTGGATTGCTTCTTGACCAGTCGTCTTTGTTCAAGTCTGCCTGGGGTGCATCAACTGGAAAGTTCATACTGGTTGACATCCATGATTAAGAGTTTAATTGCCAAGATTAAGCATCACTGCTTAATTGAGGCATCACAGGGCCCACAAACAACATGGGCAATATTAATCATCCTCTCTGATGATCTGGGGCACCACTGGGGTTTTGATTAGAGGTGTTCAAGTACTTTGTTGTGCTTGATTTACAAACAGAGCCTTGCGCAATGGATCAGGTGACTCAGCTTTAGCAGTAGCTGGTTACCCTGGCCACGGTTGAACTTCACTTATCAATTATCTGATCATTGTTGCCATCCTGATTTGGTTACTTGAACAAGGTCAGGACGGTAACTCGCATATCTCCACAACCACCTGGCGGTTTGGGCTGATTAAGGTACTGGCTCAAAGCCAGCACCTTCCTCTACCTAATACTGAAGGTCCTGAATGTCAGGGGAACCCCCAATCTGGCCGGTTTTCCGGCCGCTTCTCCGGCTGCTTTCGCCCTTCCAGCTGGATCCGCTGAATGATGTGCTCTGAACTAAACCCAAACAACACACTTATCACCCAAATACAACCCAAGTCTTTCCAGAATAAGTGGTGACACCTACGGAAATAAGACTAGGATCGGAAATAGGCCGATCAGCAAGCGCAAGAGCCAAGATTCAGACGAGTGGTAGTCCCTTTACAGGTCCTAACAAGGTTGAAGGGAAGGTATGTGTTTCCCTTAGGAAGATGAACCTTCACTACAAGATATCACCAGGAATTGGCCTGAGCAATAATCGAGCGGTGGAAATAAGATGTTTAAAAGCTTCACAGCTTATGAGACAGCAAGTATTGAGAGTGGTGGTGGTGATGACATCCAACAACATGCAGGAGACCTTGGATAGGTCGACGATATAACAATTCCAAACGATAGAGACCCCGTAGCTTATTTCCCAAGTGCCGATGATGATAGCTGATGACGATGACGGTAGCTGATGACGAAACACAAATCGATTCCCAGATGCTAGATTGCCTCAATCACGTCCAAGACGTTTCCAATACCCTATTCCTTATTCCAACTTAAGGTTTCTCGATGTTAAAGTCCAACGACAATACACACTGAGCCAACCCCAGAAATAGCCCAATTGCAAGTGTTCAGCCTACTAATACACGGGTGATTCTGTACCCTACTCGAGATAATGTCCTGACTACTTATACAAACCCCAAAATCATATGCAAGTCCCAAGAACGAAATAGAAATTAGTAAAATTGCCCGAGTTCCCCCTCCACAGCGTCGGAAGGGCTCCCGCGAGCGTATTGCCATTGGCCAGCGTACAGGACAATCATGATGTCCGTTCGAGCGGCATTGGTCAGCCTAGGGGCTTGAAACCCTCAGTCTCTTGGCTGACTGATACCGAGTCGTTCATCCTATTTCCCGTTGTCCCTGGTCCTTCCCTGCCATCGCTGACCATCGGTTAATGTTCCCCAAGCCTCCAGCTCCTCGTAGATACCCCTAGTGAGACTTGTCCCAGAAAAGGTTCCTATTTCCCCAACTCCGTCTGCTCGGAATAAGAACAATCCCATCAGATCTCCTTAGCTGACCTTTGCTAGTCCCGGAACTTCACCGGAATGTATATCCCTAGGCCTTGACGTCTATCACATCGAAGGCGCACAGCCTATTGGTGCAGAAATAAGACTATTCCTGCATGCCCTTGTCATCAGTATGTCCAGCATATTCCATCGTGTGGGAATAAGACCAGAGATAGTCTCTAAAGAGGTTTGTGGGCTACACATTCCTCTACAGTTTTCGAGGCAAGCACTGTCAATCTGCAGGGTAGTTCCCTACCCCTTTTACCCGTTACTCTGTGATCACAACTCATCTGGCTATACCGAGACCGTATACCATTCCTTAGAAATAAGCCTATACTGTAATCCAACTATTCCTGAAACGCGCAAAATGTGCGGTGTTTAGGTATAGTCAGATTCCAGACAGTTCACTGCTCTGGACACTTTTCCATCTGATGCTCCGGATGGTGTCGAAGTAACAGATTGTCCAATGGTGGACTGAGGTCGAGGGAAGGTCGAGCTTCGCTACGCTGCAACGCTGTAATAGACAAGAGACAAGATATAATAAAACTTGGACTTAACTCGTGAACTCGTGCCTGTACTCTAGGCGCTCGAATACTCAATGAGAACCAGACTCAAGGGATCCTAACTCGAAGGAGACTTGAGGGAGGTGAAGGTAAGAAGCCAAAAGAGAAGTCCCTGTTTCATATACATTTCGATCTTAAATACTCGATCGGGATGGTCGTCACGCGTGCTCTCGCGTCACCAGAGCCCTGCGCAACCATCCAATACAAATATGTAATATAATATAAGGTTCGTGAGCATAGAGAGCTCGATATAAAACCATACCATCTGTTAACACGATTCCAATGCAACACCAACCAGGACACGCGCAAAGACGAATAGAGAGACGATGTTGCCGCCTCAACATCTGTCCAGAGGATGACCAGGCCTCGGACGCGTCGATCTCCAGCGCGAGCCGAGAGGGTAGGAACATTAGAACCATGCTTCACAGAAGCTGGCTCAAGAGGAAAGGAAGGGGAAGGAAAATAAGAGACGAGGAGTGTAACGTACTAGAAAGATGAGAGAGTCCACATTATCCACCCAAACCCTCTAATCCATCGGAACGGCGCGTATGAACGTAGCGCATCGAAGCCAACGCGGTCAGGTGACTTCTTGAGCGTGGCTGGAAAGTCGAGGGTAATCGTGTATACGGCATTGAATGCGTCTCGGGACGGTACGGATGGGTACCTGTGCGATAGGGAATAATGATAGAAAATAGATAGTGAGCAGAAAAATGGGTGGCTGTTATCGCCAGAAGAGGAACCCGTGCGCATCACACATTATTGCATGAGCGACGTGCGAGCCGGAAGGCACTTCCACAATGGTTTTCCGGCTACCGCTCTGGATACTCCTGTGCCCGTCCATTCGTCCATCCAACCATCTGGGACATCTGTCCACTATCGCTGGCACGTACTATGTGATCAGGCCTGGGATCACTGTAGGTACCTCCGGATACGTGCTACTGGGTAGTTACTGATTAGTATACAGTATCAAAACCTGGATCCGAAAAATGCCTGGATCTGAAAAATTTAGGTTTGAGCTGGAACCCCGGGGGCCTTTGGCTTGATTCTTTTTTGTGGAATAACCACAAGGCCTATGAGTAATATAATGCATGAAAAATCAGCATTGAGTCTCTTGGACACAAGCAAAAAATCCAACAATTGCCAAAAATGGCTTAATCTCATTGATGGTGGCCTAGAATTGTATATTCTGAGGACAGTAGTGGCTCATTCACATCTACAGTGGCACTGGGTCCAGATTTCTCGGCCCCCCACCCAGCTCCAAAAATGGTCCTTCAACTGAACCCTCCAGCCATTTTCAACAGCAACCAGATGTAAGGATGGATGTTCCTTTACTCTGTCCTTATCTACTACCAGCTGGTTCCAGAAGCCTTCCTAGCAGACGGGAACATCTCGCAGGAGAAACTTGTCCAGTTCTCCATGTCCTTCATGTTGAAGGATGCGGCCACTCAGTGGGCAGAATGGCGCTCATCCGCTGTCCTGTTCCCGCTCCCCACCTGGGCCCAATTTGAGGCTGAGTTCTGCCCCTGGGTCGTAGAGGAGAACGAGCAGGACCAGGCCCTCTCCAAGCTCGAGTCCCACTCGTACTTCCAGGGCTCCTGCGACATCTACTGGTACATAGACGACTTCGAGGAACTGGCCGTAACAGCCTGTTACTTGGATGCTCTCATCTGGGTCACCAAGTATCGCTCTGGCCTTGACCCGCAGATCAACATCACAATTATGAGATCCAGAACCACCCCCAGCCTTACTGACTACAACGGGTGGCGCGTATGTGCTTTCCGGCAGTATGAAGTGTTCGGCCATGCCTGGACCAGAAACCCTCTGGCCTGGCTTCCGGCCGCTTTGCCTTGGCTGCACACAGCGGGTGTATTCCCCACTCCGGCACCCGCACACGCTCCGGTCTTGTTCGCCCCAACTCCGGCGCCCATGCTCCTGGTGATCATTTCAATGGACGTCGACCGGACCTGGACGCATGCTTTCCCATGCACCTGCTTTCATTGCAGAGCCGCTGGATACCTCGCCTGTGAGTGCCCCACTACGTCCAACATCCAGCACACAGATGTTCTCGATGAGGTTGTCTGTCAACTTGGCGATGACCTCCTCAATGAGCTGTTCGCCTATCTCGCCACTACCGACTCGCTTCCGGCGGAGTCGATCAACGAGGACGTGGACCCGGTGGGTTTTCCATCCCCAGCCGAGTGAGTGGTGTGCCCTCGGTTGTGTTCCCTAATCGCTACGCCCTCCTGTATTCAGATAATGCAAATGTATTTGATTCTGAGGTAGTAGTGAGAGGCGCACCCCTGTCCCAGTCTCCGTCCAAGTGACAGAGACTCTCCCTTCCGTCCTGGAAATGGACACCTGCACTGCCCCTGAGCCGGGAACGAGGGCAGTGATGGAGGCCCCTGTCCCCGAGCTGGGAACGAGGAAAGGCTCCCTTCAGCACGTTCACTGCCCAAAGTGGGACCAGCAACTTCCCTGGCAATATGTCATCAACTCTGTTGAAGGCCAAAACTCCCTGCACATCCTGTTGGACTTGGAATCTGTTGAGACCACCGTTGAAATGCTTGCTCGGTGTCTACAACAGCAGTACTAGTTTAATCAAGACCCAACGAGCAGAATGCGAGTTGCTTGATTAAGGCAAAAACGCAACTACTAACCAAATCCTAACTAATTTCCCCTTGAATGGTTTAGACTGTGCCGCCGAGTACGGGTCTTTTGAACGCTTTAAGAAGGTTCAAGGAGCACAGATAATCCAACAGAGGTTGCGAGGAACAAGCCTGTTTTAAGAGGTCTAGTCCGAAGTGCAAGGTTGATTTAGAGTATTAGACCTCTTTGAGCAATGCCAAACGAGTGCCTAAGCCAACAAATCGAGTTTAAAGCTTTAGAAGCTTGAGCCAACAATCCCAATCCTAACAAGGTGCCGTGTTCTCCAAATCCCAAATAATAAGCCTTCCAAGGCTACTGTAGTGCGGTGCCGTGTTCTCAATCCTAATAAGCTCTCTCTAGCTTCTTAACCGTTTCCAATCCCAAGATCCCGATCCAACAATTGATATTAAGTTACTCGTGCAGACGAAACAAAACTTCTTAACGAAGTCAGTCCTGGGTGACAAGTCCCGAATCTCCGTCGTTTATCAAGCAATACCCGGTAAAGGCTAATGCTCTTAGTGACAGAAAGTTCAGTGCCTATCCATGCCAAAACCTCCTCCTTATATACTGTACAATTACGCTTACAATACGATGATTAGTCTACTGGCTGGTATATGAGTAAGGCGTCCGTAGTTAATCACGTGTGGTTAAATATATAGGATCCTCATGTGTCGACCCCTTAATGCTTGAGTGTGTCCGGTGTGACTGCTCCCTGTCCGATCGTGTAGACAGTCCCATCTTCTATCCTCTTGTCCCCCGTTCAGGACCTTCAGTTTTAGGTAGACGTAGGTACTGGCTTTGGGCCAGTACCTTAATCAGCCCAAACCGCCAAGTGGTTGTGGAGATATGCGAGTTACCGTCCTGGCCTGGCTCAAGTAACCAAATCAGGATGGCAACAATGATCGGATAGTTGATAAGCGAAGTTCAACCACAGCCGGGGTAACCGGTTACTGTTAAACCCGAATCACCTGACCCGTCGCGCAAGGCTCCCTCTGTAAATCAAGCACAACAAAGTACTTGAACGCTTAACCAAGACCCCATAGTGGTGCCCCGGATCATCAGAGAGGATGATTAATATTGCCCATGTTTGTTTGTAGGCCCCACGATGCCTTGATTAAGCAGCGATGCTTAATCTTGGCAATTAAACCCTTAATCATGGATGTCAACCAGTATGAACTTTCCAGTTGATGCATCCCAGGCGGACTTGATTAAGGTCCTCATGCAGGATAAGCCCTGATTAGCCATATAGGACTGATGCTAATCCTTTGGAGCAGCGCGCTACGTGATTAAGGTGGAAATCGGCAAATTCCTTGCTATTTCACCCATGGTCCGTTTCACGGCATATCACCGTGCGGATTTTGGTGAAGGCTCTGGTCGACTGTAGAGTGACCGGAGACTTCATCGACTCAGAGTACATCATCTCCCGCAACCTTCCGGTCTGGTGTCTCTCGTAGCCCATCCCAGTTCTCAACATGGTTAGCAGCCTGAACCAAGCAGGCGGCATCACTGGCATAGTCAATATGGTGGTAGACTACAAACGGTGCACCGAGCGCATCCAGCTTGCCGTAACCCGGCTCGGGAAGCAGCATGTCATCCTCGGTTACTCCTGGCTCTAGAAACACAATCCGGACATCAACTGGGAAACCAAGGAGGTTCACATGATGCGCTGCCCGACCGGATGCCACACCTGCCGAGATGAGTTACGGGCCGTCCAGAGGAACAAGAAGCTCGCCACCTCGATCCTCCGAAGGTGGACGTGGGACACACCATTGAACTCATCCCGGATGCGAAGCCAGCAAACTGCAAGGTCTACCCAATCTCTCCGCTCGAACAGAAGGAGCTCAATTCCTTCATCGTGGAGGGATTGAGCACTGGCCACTGATAGGGCGTGTACCAAAACATGCATGAAAACACCAGTTTTTTTTTTCATTTTGAACCTATTAATGGGCAGAAGTGAGGCATTAGATCATGAGCGTACACCCTCCCTGGGGTGGTAGGCTACACTATTGATGGCCGAAAGTCAGTGTAAAAAATCAAATATGAAGGATTGAGTAGACTTGACAAGGCAGCCCAAAAGGCTGTTACGTCCTGACTATGATATTCTACACTGAGCTATAGATGGTGGCGGTAAGCCATTATCTTATGCGCTGGAGGTGAAACATCAGGGAACTACTCAGGATTATTGACTTGCCACCTCAACGGCCTCTGAATGGTCTGATGACTATTAAAACAAGATATACGAAGTCAGGATTGGTACAACCACATTAGGGCCGGCAGAGATATAGCGCCGCACCATTTTGTGTATAAGGCCAACTGATTAGATTAGGATGAAGACTTGTTACCGAGTTAATCATCACTGTGGTTACTCGGGCAGATCTGGCCATTAGAAAGATGCGGGCCTCGCATCAAGGATTTACTGATATGATTGATGAGGATCGACACTATAGAATAGCGCCGTGCTATACTTTACTAGTCACTATCCTGGTCTGCCAGTATAGCACTGCACTATCTTGTCAATCTGCTTGATATTTACTATGAGTTCCACTGAGCTTGTGAAGTGTGGACTGATAGAGAAATTGAATAGAACTTGACTAAGACTGACTTGACTAGTCAGCAATGACAGACTTGCTCAGTCAGAAAGATGGAAACCAAGACAACTAAGCACATCTTATGGCGTGCTAGAGAAATACATGTGGATTAGCCCCGGTAGCAGGTCATAATACCCATGGTTGAGAATGTCTTCTACGCCATTGGCCATTCACTACTCGGGCTCCCACCCTTTATTGTTCCTATTCATTCCGTCTATCTCCTTTACTTCTCTCTGAAATGTATAAAAGCCAGCTGTGTACTCTGTATTAGCCAGTAAACTATCCACCCAAGATATACGGGCAATATAGTAGACTCTAGATTTGTGAAAAGATATCAGACAGATTTGAAGACGCACAGAAAAGATTAAAAGATACGGGACGTCGAAAAGACTACCACTGCATTGATATAAGAGCCCTCGTTCAACCTATTCAACTCGTCTCCTGTAGCAGCGCTTTAGGCCTCCAGGTTAAGACTTGTTAATAGAAGTGAGACCACCGCCTTCAGTGTAACCGTCCGCACGATTAGCCCAGCCCCCACCTTCTGTGTAACTGCCCTCGTTTTGTTGATACCGCTGCCATTCGTGCAGTTAAAGTTGATATTGAAGTAGTGTCTGTCTGTTGATAGTCTGCCCTACCTTCTGCTTCTTGGCTAGTTGCCAGGAGTGTTAGGTTCTGCCGCTCACAAAGAAACTGAAGACTTGAACAGTCTAAGGTTTACTTGAGTCTTGATATCCTGTTGGCGTGAAGTCCCTGCTACCCCAGCATAACCGTGCTTAAACCACATAGTTTGCTATTAAAACAGAGTCTTATAAAACCTTTGCACACCCTCTTGACGGGTGATATGTACCCTACTTCCCCGAACACACACACACGAGCATTAGGATCAGATCAGTGTTTTGTTTTGATTTTGGTTGGATTGTGATTAGTGACTAGCTCGCTTCACTCTCTAGTTGATTTCATTAGATTTCACAGCCGCACCCTAGTGCACCGTTTCACCGCATCTGTCCATCTAAGTCTTTGATGACATCACCGGTCTTCTTCGTTAAGAAGAAGGACGGTGCCCTCCGGTTTGTCCAGGACTACCAGGCGCTCAACACGATGACCGTGAAAAATTGGTACCTGCTCCCTTTAATCAACAATCTTATTAACTGTTTGAAGGGAGCCTGGTTCTTCATGAAACTCAATGTCCGGTGGGTTTTCAATAACGTCCAGTCCAGGAAGGTGACAAATGGAAGGCCACTTCCGTAGAAACCAGGGGCTCTTTGAGCCTCTGGTGATGTACTTCAGCCTTACCAACTCCCCGGCCACCTTCCAGACAATGATGAATGACATCTTCCAGAACCTCATCTTGTCTGGAGATGTCATGGTCTACCTCAACAACATCCTCATTGCACACTCTGACCTCACCTGTCATCGTGAAATTGTCTGGGAGGTGCTCTGTCGGCTCTGAGAGCACTGCCTCTTCCTCCATTGGGAGTAGTACGAGTTTGAGAAGTCGACAATTGAGTACCTCAGTGTCATCATCTCACACAACTATGTTGAGATGGACCCCATCAAGGTCGCCGGTGTCGCCACTTGGCCCGCGCCCGAGAACAAGAAGGACATGCAGCAGTTCCTTGGCTTCATGAACTTCTACCAGAGGTTCATCCGGGCATTCTCGGACATCACCTAGCCACATTTTGACCTGACAAAGAAGGGCGTGGCCTGGACCTGGACCGCTGCCTCGGCCACCGCATTCCACGCCCTCAAGGATGTAGTGACCATGGAGCCCGTCCTGGTCCTCCCAGACAAATCTCGGCTGTACCGGTGATCAATGTGCTCTGAACCTATCAAGAAAACACCAACCAAAACCAAACCTCAACACAGAAGTGCGTCAGAATGGAATGGAAGTGTTCAAGAAGTGCACAGACGAGTATCAGACCCTGGTACAGGGCCTTATAAAAGGTTGCAGGGAATGAACTAGACCTCGGAATCGAGATGAGGGTGTTGTATTGTTTGTGGAAGTCCTTAGAACGAAGTCCAAGTACTTAAGCCTTGAGCTGAGTGAACTGGAATGACGCTGGAACAGACAGGAAAGCGAGTGTAACACAACGAGAGGTTCGATGTGAATGGAACCCTTGCTGTGCAAGTGTTCAGGCTAGATCTGAGTGAACGAGGGTACACCTGAACAGACAGGAAGCACAGAGCACAGTGATTTAAAGCTTCACAGCTATGAGAACAAACAAGAACAAACAAGAACAAACAAGAACGAGTCGCTAGGGTTTCCTGAAGCAAGGTGAATGCCGATTCCAAGCGTAAACAGTAACAGACAGTAGTGGGTTCCGATCCCAAGCTCTTCAGACAATGGTGGGTTCCGTTCCCAAGCTCTTTAACAGTAGTGGGTTCCGTTCCCAAGCTCCAACATCCAAACAATCCCAATATCCAAGTGCAGGCTCAGCACAATCCCAACATTTCCAGTCACTTTCAGACTCTTCCAGACAACGACAAGTTGGTTTCCAAAGATTCCAAACACACAGAACAAAGATCCCGAGCCAAGATGAATTCTAAGAGACACCTTGTTTGAACTCCCCGGTCTCTACCCGTTTCGCAAGTGTTGCCGCCTACTAGCCATGGCGTGATTCCGTCAAGTCGTCCAAGATGCCCCTGCTACTAAATACAAAGTTCTGAAACACATGACAAAGACCAAGAACAAGCAGAAATGAGTAATATAGTCTGTTTATCCATCTGACTGCCATGTATCCATCGTAGAATTGGGTATCTGAGCCCTTCTATTGGCTGCCCATGTCGAGCACACCATTCTGGTGTGATCCAGTGCACATGTATGGTTGGTAAGACTGTGCCCAGCCCATCACAACCAACATCCTATGCTGATCCTGACTTGATAGTCCATTCCCTCTAATGCCAGTGCCTTCCCATCTACCGGAACGTCTGGGACAGAAGCTCCTAGTCTGTAGCTTTTCAGGGATACCACATTTGAAGTACTTCCCAGTATGGGTACTTGTTCCAGGAGCCGACGAGTGTAGGTCCAAGTGATCAGACCCTTGCTTAGTGACCATCCCTTATCCAGAATGCCTGGGACGGTGTGGAACCATCAAGATGTGATGTTCCCAGCCCCTTCCAGTGATCATCTGATCAGAACACGATACGTGTCCAATGCCCAACACACCACAACAGGATTCCAGTCTGTCCCCGTCTAGTTCTGCAAGCGGGAATAGAGTAGACTTCACATTCCACTTGTTCTGTGGGCTACACATCTCCTACATGTTTCGGAGTGAGCACATGCCAATGGTTCCAGAGTGTTCCTCCCCGTTCCCATCTGTTACTCAGTGGTTCCTGCCCAACCAGCTACTTGGGAACCTCAGTACTGACACTTCTGGAGTGTAACTAGGAATATGTCTTGTCATGAAAATGCAAAAAAGCAAAGATTTCATGGGTGGACAAATCCCATGCTTATCACCGGCTGGAGGCACAGTTCCGACCGGGCAACCAGAGCTGTTCTGTCGCAGCCGGGCACAGATGGAAAGTGGTGCCCCGTCGCCTTCTACTCCAAGAGCTTGAACGACTTCCAACGAAACTACGTGATCCACAAGAAAGAGATGCTTGTGATTGTCCGAGCCCTAGAGTGGCGGCACTTCCTCAAAGGCGCGCAGCACCCAGTCGAGATCTGGACGGACCACAAGAGCTTGGTATGCTTCCAGAAGTCACAGAAGCTGAACCAGCAGCAGGCCAGGTGGTCCCTGTACCTGTCCCGGTTTGACTTCACCTTGTTCCACCAGCCGGGCCGTCTCATGGGTTGTCTGGACGCGCTCTTGCGTCATCCAGACCACGGAGCCGGTTCTGAGAACTCGGATGTTACGCTCCTCTGGCCGGAGCTCTTCCAGATCTGCGTGATGGAGGGGATCGCGGTTGACGGATCCAAGATTCCCCTCCTGCGCGACATCTGGAAAGTGTTTGTGACCGAGCCAGAGCTCGAGGACCCCGTTGCACTCATCGCCCGGGAGCTCCTCAAGAACTGGAAGGCCCCCTTCCCCCACTCGGCCAAATGGCAGATTTCAGACAGACTCCTCCTGTTTCTCGGCAAGATCGTTGTGCCGTGGAATAAGGACCTCCGTCACCGGATTATGGAGCAACACCACAACACACAGGTCACAGGACATGCTGGCCGCTTCAAGACATTGGAGCTCATCTCCCGAACTACTGGTGGCCCCAGCTGTCCCGACACATTGGCCAGTACGTCAGAACCTATGACACGTGCAACCGGTGATTGATGTGCTCAGAACCTATATAAGAAACACACAAATAACCCCACTTGACTCGAGAGCGGCACCAAAACAGTCCAGAGACTGTTCCAACAACCAACAAACAAATCAAACGGCAATATATGCACGTTTCCAGAGATCCTGACGAGTTACAGCCCCTAGTACAGGGCCTTGTAAAGGTTGTAGGGAGAGGTTTTGTATCTCAAAGAGATGGTAGAGCAAACTGCATAGAACGTGTTTCTAGACACAGTGGAAACATTGTTTCCAAACAAAGTAGATTTATAGCTTCGCAGCGTGTGTGTGTGTGTGTGTGTCCAAGCGACAGAGAAACAAGTTTAAAGTAGTCCCGTAGACTCAAGTAAGGCCCCTAGTTTATAGGCCAAGAACGTTCACAGAGCTTTCCCTAAAGAGGTACTTTCTGAGCAACGCCAGCAGTCACGTTTCCAAAGTTTTCCCTTGATGGTACTTTCTGAAACCCGCTCTGCAAACAACAACAATAATGTTTCTTTCAACAGAGTCCCAGTTCCAACAGATTCTCAGAATTCCGACAGTTTCCAGGCAAAGCCCAAGTGTGTTTCCAGAATAATATATGATTCAGAAACAATTAAGATTTCAACTAATAGTGCTACTCTATAAGAGTGCGTTCGCCGAGGATCCCAGATCAACCCAGTGTGCAAGCGTATAGCCTACTAGTTCGGGGGAAGATGCTGTGTCCATCGTAGAAACACCCTCGGATACTTATACAACTGCCAAGACACTGTTACAAAGCCCAAAACACATTCCCAATGAGTCAAAAGTCCGTTTATCCACCTCTTTAACCGTGTTTCCGTCAGTTGTTCTTCCGAGTGTCGCCTCCCATTGGTTCCCAACTGCGAGCACGCCATGTTCCCTTGCCAATTACGAGGCAGGAACCCGTCAGCAGCACCCCTGTATTATTCAGAGGGTGTGTCGATCACCGATAGATCGGCACTGCATCTCGTTCGACCTGTTTCTGCTTCGACTCAAGTCTCCCCTTGGTTCCAAGCACGGAACTTGATAATACTCCTTTGTAGGTCTCGGTAGATACCCGTTTCTCTAGGATTTCCCAGAAAGGGTTCTTGAGAAAGAACCTTAGAACACCTTTAGAGTTGTGATCCGGATCCTCAGAATAGCCGACCACCTGTTTCGGTGTATCCGCATTTGATGGAAACCGGCAACTTCTGGCAACCAGAACACTCATGACCAAGCGCGTCTCCCTTAGCGTCTCAACACAACACAACACAACACATTGCCAACTCCCATTTCCTTGACCCGTTTCCATTGCTTAAGTGGATGTTGGAAACAAGTCAAAAGAAGTTCCTTGACTTATTAATTGCCTACACGTTTCCCTTACGGTTTTCAGGGTGAGACTAGCCAATGGACGTTCTAATTCCTTAGAACGTCCACCCGTTTCTCTGTGGTTCACCCAACAGCTACCAGGAACCAGTACTATTGCATAGAAACAACAGTTTCAGCAATGAGCACGATCAGAAACACGCAAAATTACGTGTATCTAACCATGGCACAATTACTGGCTTATCACCGGACGAAGGCGCTCCAGCGACTTCCCCATGGTGAGCTTCATCTAACCGAGATTCCGGACAAGGGCTGGGACACCGTCTCAGTGGACCTCATCGTTGAGCTTCCGGAAGCGCATGGGTTCGACGCGGTCATGGTCGTGGTTCACGTCCTCGGTAGGCAGGCCCACTTCAATGAGTGCCACACTGACCTCAGTGCTGTCGGAGCCGCCCAGTTGTACTACCAGAACGTTTGGAGGCACCACAGAACCCCCTGAAAGTACATTTCCGACCATGGTCCACAGTTCGTTGCTGAGTTCACTCACAAACTGTGGTGCCTCATCGGTATCAAACCCGCTACATCCACCGCTTACCATCTGCAGACCGACGGCCAGACCAAACACATCATCCAGGAGCTCGAACAGTTCTTCCATATCTTCACGAGCTATAAACAGGACAACTGGGATGAGCTCCTGCCAGCAGCCTAGTTCACCTAACACAACCCCATCCACTCCTCGACGCAGCAGGTGCCATTTATGACGGACACCGGCCACCTCCCTTGGATGGGCTTTGAGCCAAACGGGATGTGCTCTGCTGACAAGTCTGTCAACAAATTCTGCCACCGGATCGCCTCCGAAGTGTCTGAAGCCAAAGCCACCCTCGTCAAAGCCACGGACGAGTTCAAGCTGTACTATGATCGCCGATGCGTGCCCATGCTGGAGATCAAGGTAGGCGACTGAGTCTGGGTGGACACATCTGTTTCCGTCACCCAAGTTCTCGTACAAGCGGCTCAGACCCTTCAAGGTTGTGCAGGTTGTGGGAAAGGGTGCATACAAGCTCGAGCTTGCGAAGCCGGACCCGTTCCCCAGACACCCTCAGAATTACAAGCCTCCGCCCATCCTCCAGACAGAGACGAGAGGTGGGAGGTCACCGAGATCCTTGAAGCACAGGTCCGCTACGGCAGCCTCTGGTACATGGTGCGATGGAAGGGTTACGGTCCGGAACACAATAAGTGGGTAAAGCACTCGACGTCTTTGCCAAGGACGCCATCAATGCCTACTACTGCCACTACCCCAACACTCCCTGACGGATCGCCTCAGCTGCCTTTGACTTGCTGTCCTTCTGGAGGCACAACAGGACCATCCACCTCATACGTTGGGACACCATATTCCAAGGGGGAGGGGGGGGGCGGGGTGATGTCAGGGGAACCCCGCTCCAGCTGGATTTCTGGCCGCTTCGCTCGCCGCTTTTGCCCTTCCGGATCCGCTCTGGCTGCTTTTGCCCTTCCGGCCGGATCCGCTCCAGACACTTTTCCATCTGATGCTCCAGATGGTTTTCTGGCCACTGCTCCAGATACTCCTGTGCCCATCTATTTGTCTGTCCAACCATCTGGGAAATCTGTCCGCTCTTGCTGGCACGTGCTATGTGATAAGGCCTGGGATCACTGTAGATACCTCTGGACACGTGTTACTGGGTAGTTACTGATTAGTATATATGGTTTCGCCTAGCGTGGGAATCCTCATCCTTTCTTCTCTTCGGATTCCCCTGCTAGGTGCGTAGTATTTCTGCTCCTGTATTCTAGTACCCATATTTATACTTCAGATTCCCCTGCTAGTTTCCCTGCCCCACACTGAGCTTAAGGTTGCCCTTACACTGAACGGGGGACACGAGGATAGAAGATGGGACTGTCAACACGATTGAGTGGGAAACAGACACACCAGACACACTCAAGCATCAAGGGGTCAACACACAAGGATCCTATATATTTACCTACACATGATTAACTACGGACACCTTACTCATATCCAGCGAGTAGAATAATCATAGTATTGTAAGCATAACTGTACAGTATATAAGGAGGAGGTTTTGGAATGGATAGGTACTGAACTCTCTGTCCCTAAGAGTAGCCTTTACCAGATACTGCTTGATAAACGACGGTGATTCGGGACTTGTCACCCAGGACTGACTTCATTAAGAAGTTTTGTTTCGTCTGCACAAGTAACTCAATATCATTTGTTGGCTCGGGATTTTGGGATTGGAAACGGTTCAGAAGCTAGAGAGAGCTTATTAGGACTAAGAACACGGCACCGCACTACAGTAGCCTTGGAAGACTTATTATTTGGGATTTGAGAACACGGCACCTTGTTAGGATTGGGATTGTTGGCTCAAGCTTGTAAAGCTTAAAACTCGATTTGTTGGCTTAGGCACTCATTTGGCATTGCTGAAAGAGGTCTAATACTCTAAATCAAACCTTGTACTTCGGACTCAACCCTTAAACAGGTGTGTTCCTTGCAACCTTTGTTGGATTATCTGTGCCCCCCAAACCCCCTTAAAGTGTTCAAAATACCTGTACTCGGCAGCACAGTCTAAACCATTCAAGGGGAAAGTAGTTAGGATTTGGTTAGCTGTTGTGTTTTTGCCTTAATCAAGCAACCTCACATTCTGCTTGTTGGATCTTGATTAAACTAGTACTGCTGTTGTAGACACCGAGCAAGCATTTCAGTGGACTTCTCGGACATCTTCAACAGGGAGTCCTTTGACTCTCGGCTGGAAAGACGGACATGGGACCATGCCATCAAACTTGTCCCGGATACGAAGCTGGCCAACTGCAAGGTGTACCTGATCTCTCCACTCAAACAGAAGGAACTCAATGCCTTCATCGCAGAGGGATTGAGCACCAGTCGCATCTGTCTGTCCAAGCTGCTGATGGTGTCTCCGGTCTTCTCTTCATCAAGAAGAAGGACAGAGTGCTCCAGTTTGTCCAGGACTACCGGGCACTTAACATGATGACCATGAAAAACCACTACCCGCTCCCTTTGATCAACGAGCTTATTAACTGTTTAAAGGGAGCTTGGTTCTTCACAAAACTCAATGTCCAGTGGGGGTTCAACAACGTCCAGATCCGGGAAGGCGATGAATGAAAGGTCATGTACTGTACCAACTGGGGGCTCTTTGAGCCACTGGTGATGTACTTCAGCCTTACCAACTCCCTGGCCACCTTCCAGACAATGATGAACGACATCTTCCAGAACCTCATCTTGTCCGGAGACGTCATGGTCTACCTCAATGACGTCCTCATTGCGCACTCTGACCTCACCTGTCATCGCGAAATTGTCTGGGAGGTGCTCTGTCGGCTCTGAGAGCACTGCCTCTTCCTCCATTGGGAGTAGTGCGAGTTTGAGAAGTCGACAATTGAGTACCTTGGTGTCATCATCTCACACAACTACGCCGAGATAGGCCCCGTCAGGTTGCCGCTGTTGCCGCTTGGCCCACGCCTGAGAACAAGAAGGACGTGCAGCAGTTCCTTGGCTTCACAAACTTCTACTGGAGGTTTATCCAGGTGTTCTTGGACTTCACCCAGCCACTTTTCGACCTGATGAAGAAAGGTGTGGCCTGGTCCTGGACCACTGCCTCAACCGCTGTGTTCCAAGCACTCAAGGACGCAGTGACTGTGGAGCCTGTCCTGGTCCTTCCAGACTAATCTTTGCCATACCAGCTGGAATAGAAGCAGACAGTTCCCAACCAGGAAACCAGAGCCATTCTGTCGCAACAGGGCACAGATGGAAAGTGGTGCCCCATTGCCTTCTACTCCAAGAGCTTGAACAATGTCCAATGGAACTACGTGATCCATGACAAAGAGATGCTTGTGGCTTGTGATCGTCCAAGCCTCAGAAGAATGGCGGCACTTCCTCGAAGGCGCACAGCGCCCGGTCAAGATCCGGATGGACCACAAGAACTTGGAGTACTTCCAGAAGTTGCAGAAGCTGAACTGACGGCAGGCACAGTTGTCCCTGTACCTGTCCCAGTTTGACTTCACCCTGTTCCACCAGCCTGGCCGCCTCATGGGTTGTCCAGATGTGCTCTCCTGCTGCTCCAACCACGGAGCCAGTTCCGAGAACTCGGAAGTCACGCTCCTTTGTCTGGAGGTCTTCCATGTCCAGGTGATGGAAGGAATTGCGGTCAACAGATCCAAGGTTCCTCTCCTGCAACATCTGGAAAGTGTTTGCGACCAAGTCAGAGCTTGAGGACCCCGTCATGCTTGTCACTCGGGAACTTCTCAAGAACCAGAAGTCCCCATCCCCACACTCAGCCGAGTGGCAAATCTCGGATGGACTCCTCCTGTTTCACAGCAAGATTGTCCTGCTGTGCAATAAAGACCTCCATTGCCGGATTATGGAGCAGCACCACAAAACGTAGGTTGCCAGACATGCTAGCCACTTCAAGATCTTAGATCTCATCTCCTGGAACTACTGGTAGCCCCAGCTGTCCTGACATGTCGGCCAGTATGTCGGACTCTGTGACACATGCAACCGAATGAAGGCGCTTTGGCGACTTCCCCATGGTCAGCTTCATCCGAACAAGATTCTGGATGAGCACTGGGACACCGTCTTGATGGACTTCATCATGGAGCTTCTGGAGGCACACGGGTTTGATGCGGTCACAGTTGTGGTTGATGTCCTCAGTAAGCAGGTGCACTTTAACGAGTGCCACACTGGCCTCAGTGCTGTCGGAGCTGCTCAGCTGTACTGCTGGAATTTGTGGAGGTACCACAGAGCCCCCCAGAAGTACATTTCCAACCGCAGCCTGTAGTTTGTCGCGGAGTTCACCTGGGAGCTGTGGCGCCTCATTGGTATCGAGTCTGCTACTTTGACCACTTACCATCTGCAGACTGACAGCCAGACCAAATGCATCAACCAGGAGCTCGAACAGTTCATCTGTATCTTCACAGGCTACAAACAGGACAACTGGGATGAGCTCCTACCGGCCGCCAAGTTTGCATACAACAACCACGTGCACTTCTCAATGCAGCAGGTTCCATTCATGACAGACACCTGCCACCTCCCTTGGATGGGGTTTGAGTTGAAGGGCATGCGCTCTGCCAACAAGTTCCACAACCAGATCGCCACTGGGGTTTTCGAGGCCAAAGCCATGCTCATCAAAACCAAGGACGAGTTCAAGCATTACTATGATTGCCGGTGCATGCCCACACCAGAGATCAAGGTAGGCGACCGAGTCTGGGTGGACACTTCCAACATCAAAACAATGTGTCTGTCACCCAAGTTCTCAGACAAGCAGCTCAGACCCTTCAAGGTTGTTAAGGTTGTGGGCAAGGGTGCATACAAGCTCGAGCTTCCGCCACACTACTCCCAGCTGCACCCGGTCCTCCCAGTGGTGAAGCTCGAGCTTACGAAACCGGACCCGTTCCATGGGCATCCTCAGCCCATCCTGCAGACAGATGGAGACAAGAGGTAGGAGGTTATGGTGCTATGGAAGGGTTATGGACCAGAACACAATAAGTGGGTGGGGCACTCTGACGTTTTTGCCAAGGATGCCATCGACACCTACTACTGCCACTACCCCGATGCTCCATGCCAGATTGTGTCGGCCACTTTTGACACAATCCGGCCACTTTCAACTCGCTCTCCTTCTGGAGGCACGACAGGACCCAAGGGGGTGATGTCAGGGGAGCCCCCACTTCAGCCACCTCGGCTCCATCCTCAGCTCCATCTGTTCTGTCTGACCATTTGTCTGTCCATTTGTCCATACAACTGTCCGTCTTTCCATCCGGGAACCGGGAACTTGTCTGTCTGGCCGCTCCGGTGTCTGGAACTTCTGTTCCCTCACACTGGCATGTGTTAGGCAACCAAGCCTGGGATCATTGTAGATACCTACAGACATGTGCTACTGGGTAGTACCAACTAGTATATAAGGTTTCGCCTAGCGTGGGAGTCCCCATCCTTTCTTCTCTTCGGATTCCCCCGCTAGGTGTGTAGTATTTCCACTCCTGTAATTAGTACCTATATTTATACTTCAGATTCCCCTGCTAGTTTCTGTGCCCTGCACCGAGCTTAAGGTTGCCCTTACCCCAACTTGGCTTTCACTGTTGCTTGCACTTGTGCCCTGGGTGTGTGGATTTTTTCTTTGGGGAATGGTCTTTTTCATCCAAACTATTGCTCCCTTTCACCCAGCAAGCTCGGCAGAAATATTTTCTGCAAAGCCCTATGTGACACCCAAACTCACTCTGCATGGGATTATTGCCAAGCACTGCAAGAACAGTTGGGTTGATGAGGACAAGCTCATTTAATTCGCTGTCCCATGCCCAGATGCCATCCTTCTGAGCGGCTCTGCGAACAAGTAAGCCCTCATTGTCTAGATTCAAGGAATATACAGTAAATCCCAGAACTGAAAAGTGCACCAGTTACTCAGAAGCTTTGTTAACTGTGTGAACTTGGTGAACTGCCACTCTCGTGTCCTACCGTATCCGGACGATTATTTGGTCAAGCGCTCTCTCGGCCTGGCTGCCGAGAAGTGACAGGTCGGTGACACAATGCGTGTTAGGTCGACCTCCTCGCCGCCCACGACGCGATACCCCGCCCTCAAAAGCTTGAGGCAGACGGTATGCTTCCGTACTATGCCCCAAATCTTTCATACAATGTAGCTACTACTTGACACACTACTCTCACAATATCATGTACACAATATAAATCTATCATACAAATCGAGGCGAAAAAAACGAATAAATAAATAAATGAATCTACCGCCATTTCTCCGTGCAAACCCGCTCCCATCCCGAAGATGTATTCCTCCAAGTTGACCACAGGCCGTCAGAAGTGTGTAGAAGTTGAGCAGCTTGCGAAGAGTATTTCCGTGCGCGCTGCTGCTGGTACCAGGTGCCATGGGGGAACTCGCGTCCAAAGATGGATACAAAGTGCTCCACCATCAGCGGCGCGTCCATCGAGGAGAGCGGGTACTCATACGAGAACATCGGGGTCGGGTCAGACGGGATAGTGCAGAAGGATCACCAGGGTCTGCGGTGCTTGAAGACGGAAGCGGGGGTGATGACCTACCAGCAGGGTATCCACTCTCCACAGGGATGTTCTTTGTCCTTTCCAGAGCACTGGATATATTGGTGAATTGGCGGGGCCGGCGTGGAGGCACACGTTGTTGGCTAGTTTGTGGCATAATTAGTACTAGTGAGGGTTCTAGAAGTAATGCTCTCAGTATACATAAGGTTTTGAGCTAGGTGAGCACTCACAATGTAGGGAAAAGCGAACGTACCGATGTGGGGGAAGAGAGAGAAAGAAGTTGATGCCATCAACAGAAACCCGCCCCAAATACAAGCTAAACATGTTATGCAAGCGGTTCACGCTAGTTCACGGGTTAGTTCATGCAGTTCACGGAGAACTCCATGAAATTTCTTATATACGTATGTTCTCCGAATATATGTACTCAAGCTGATCCAAAATACCATCGAGCATCTCTGTGACGGAAGCGAGTACGTCGAGTTCCAGCACACGAGAGTCAAGCAAAAGAACTGGTGTAAGCACTAGATTGACCGAAGAACCTATCCAAATACAGCTCACTATTTATACTACGGAAAAGAGGCGGTGCGGGGATCTGATGAAATATCAGATGAAGAATTCGGGCGACATGGGTATGGGGCATGGAGATGGCATAATAAAAGCATGGTAAGCAAGAGAGAACACTGATTCGCACCCGATTTCCGTAGTAACAGTCGGTCACCAGTGAGCCCGAACGACACGTTGCCCGCCAACTGGAATTCCATGATGAATGAGGCTCATGAAGGAATAAATTAGAATGTGTCTGAGTGTCACGAAGGCGTGTTTCCGTTACAATCTCCAAAGGGGGCGCAATATTCGACGTACACAGAAAATGTATGTTGTATTCCTTCTGAGACTGTTCGCAGGGAAGACCTGCGGGTGTGAAGAGGAAACTGTTATGTTCGTTCCATTTTTTCTGTTATGTTGGTTCCATTTTTTGGACAAGTTTCCTGAACCGTCGCCACAGTATAGCCAGATCGGAAAGGAGAGGACCCGAGCGCCTTTTGCCCGCTCTCGCCAAGGGTTTCCAACAGCTGGATCTGTTAAATCCCAGTGAGAAATTGCTCCTGAAATTGGGTCCTTCATATCTGCTGAACGGTTAGAAAGGAGAGACTCCAAGAATAAAGCTCACACCCTTTATTTTGGATGGATCCGGGACGTTGTAATGAGGAAGATTGCTCCTGATTTCGAGGGAGTTCTTCATGAACTGGTCCTGAGCCACCTCGCTCTCACGCTGTACCACTCTCCAATGATCACCTTGCTCCGTAGTCACCACCACCAAGTCCCAGCATTCTGCAAACAAACCAGTGAGTAGGAATACAATATTTCCCATTCGTGAGCATGGCTGGTTCATGGATTAAATAGTCCTGCTTGCCAATGCGAGCCATGGGTGTGGTCTGGGCAGATGGAATCTCCTCAAGCCAGCGCGCTCCTTGACGAGCTTCCTCCAGTAGTTTGCCGGTGTCCTCCGGATAAACTTCCAGATGCAGGCAGACTTTGGGATTGCACATTTCCTATCGCAGCCATGGTAAGAATTCCCTCGACCCATATGAGATGCAAAGTGAGTGCTTACCTGTGCTATTATCTGACTGAGGCCGTTGACGTAGTATTTGTGCCCAAGAGCACCGTCGTAAGCTATGCAGTCAATACCACAAAGCTTTTGAAGCATGGCATTAAGTTCTTGCATCGACTTCACAGAGGGCACGTTGTCGACGTTGTTGACTTTCAAGAGCCATAAGAAAAGCTCTAGCTGGCGTTGCGAGAGAACTGAGCGCGGGAGATACATTTAAAACATCGAGCATGCAGGTCTGAGAAGGGTTAGCAAGAGTTGAATCGTGTCAAAGTAATGCACCTACGATCCTGTCTATCCACGGGCACCATTGACGTGAGTACTGAGTGTGATCTCGGGTGCGTGTGCGTTTCTGACCCTGGTCAACTTCCTCGTCATCACCGTTGTCAACTGCGTTGGGAGTAAATAATAGTCCAAGCATTCAGACGGCACCCATACCAGTAACTGTTGGCTCTCTGTCAGTCTCGTTGTCAGAATGTTCCTCGAGCTCGTCATCGGAGGCTGGATCCATATTGAAATACTGTGAAAGCTGCTCCGCAATTTGAGCAACAGCGCGTGCTTCTGGAGAAGTGTCCAGCTCGGTGTTTTCGGACAAACTCCAGTCAAGAAGCGCGGGGGAAGGTCGGGGTGGAGAGAGAGGCTCAGGATAATCAGCTGCCGGGGCGTTGTTGAAAGATCCGGCAGGAGCAGCCAATAATGAAGCAAGGAGTGCCCGAGTACCATCAGCTGCAAAGGCAGCAAGCGGTATTTCGTCCGAGTTGGTAGTGAGATTTATCGAGGATGCATTCTGTTCACAATGCTGTAGTGCCCTCAAATGAACGTCTCTTTTCTCGTGTTAGCGTTCTGCAGTAAGTCGAGCCTCCCGAGGGTTGAGGTCGTCGCAGACAAGACACTGGTAGCGCTTTTCCCCGGTCGAGGTGATTACGCGCTCCCATACTACAAAAGATGGGCTTGAGGACATGAATAAAGCTCCAAGTTACAAATCTTACTCGTTGGATCGCCGGCTCTGGCAAAATAATTACGGCCCTAGTCTCACGCGGGCTTTACAATCAGGTGAAACTGATGCGCGTCAACCTCAAGCGCATCTAAGCTCTGGCCGTGTAGTTAGCCATACGATAGGTTTCTTTGGTCAATACTATCCTTACGCCGCTGGCCAGTCACCCCGTTGGACCGACCACCCAACAAACCCGTGCGCTCCCGCTTGCCTTCCGTCACACAACCCCAGGGCCGCAGGCTGTGGCCCGCGCTCCGCGCGGCCGGGGCTGGGCGGTGGGCGCTGGGGCAGGCGCACATGTGCAGACGATCGTTACGACGAAATCTATTATAATCATCAATGACATCATGATCTAATACAGAAAAGAGGACCTTCGCGGTGCTCTGACTCATCTCTCCTCACGCCCGACGGGACCCACTCCTTTGTCCGAACAACCAACCGACTATTTGGGGAATTTGACGCGTTTTACTCGCTCTTGTACTCTCCTGTTCCTTTGGTCCGCCTCCCTAATCAATCTGTACTCCGCCAGAGCGTTGGCCAGATGAACGGAACTGCTTCGAAATACCTGGACGTCTCCTTTTGTCGTGGCGACGCGGCCTCGTTGTCGTGGTTCTGCACAGCTTCGAAGCACGAAATACTCATTATAAGGGAATATGTTGCCATAGAAATCCGCAATCGACGCGTACTTAAATCGATTCCACTCTTCAATTGTTCCCTACCTCTTCACCACCATGCCCGTCGTCCAGATCTCCTCGTTCCCCGCCTCCGACGCATTCATCTCCACCCCTGATGCCTTCAAGACGCCCGCAGACGTGATCAAATCCGCCGAAGGCTACAAGAACTCCTTCCACGGTCTGCAAGTCGAGGACAAGAAGACCGGCTACTTCATCTCCGGTTAGCGAATCTTCCTCTCCTCTTCCTCCAACTTCAACTCAATTCTCTCCGAAGTCTGGGAATCGAATGAACTCCGCGAGAAGTTCCTCAAGGACCCCGCTGCCGTGAGCCTCATGGAGAAGGCCAAGACCGCCGTTGCCGGCAAGCTCGAGGCAGACAACATCACCGTCAGCAGCGACCCCGCCCCCGCTCTCACCTCCCCCGTCGTCGCAATCACCGCCCTGACCCTCACTGCCGACGGCACCGCCGAGAAATTAACGCCGTTGCTGCAGGAGCTCGAAAACTCTGTGGAGGGCACCGCGGGCGCGCGCGCGTACGTATGGGGACAGAGTATAGAGAACAAGAACAAGTACCTGCTCCTTGTTGGGTGGGATAGCTTGGAGGTGCGTCAGAGACTTGTTTTGAACACGAACGACGGCTAATGACGGTTTCCGCAGGCCCACGCCGCACACGTCCAGGGCGGCGCGCAGACCGAGATCACCAAACAGATGCTCGCGATCACAACTGCCACACATGGGCACGCGGCTTTGACGAAGCACCTATGAATGAAGTACGAGTTGTTGTAACACTGTAGAATGCGGAATGCCACAAATAAATTCAAGTCGATTCAATTTCGTGTGGGCATGCCCACGAGGCGCATGGATTCAGTCTCTCATCGGATCGGGGTGGCGGACATCTCTCCTCGACTAGATCTAGCCGTATGATGGTGCGATGGATCTTCGAAATCGCACAACGACCATCCCATCAGGATAAATGTTGCGTTGTCGACTTAGAACTGAGATGTGTCAACGCGTTTGGGATCTCTTTATCGCAGTGCCGATATAATTCTCTTCGCTTGCGTGCACCCGGTGCGTTCTGTTCCATGCGCTGGTTCGCCTTCAAGTTGACCCCTTCCTCGTCGTGTCGACTTGAAAACTTTCATCATCCGGTCGAGCTTGGGGTTCAGGCTGTACAGTTGGACGAGTGTGTTATTGCTGGTGATCTGTGAGTCTCATTGAGCACACCTTAACCATTCCAAACGCGTCTTGAACTCGAGATTGGTTGGGATTTCATTTCACCGTCAAGTCTAACTTAGCTTGGAATCAAATCAGAAGCGCGGCGCGTCACTGTTCAAGTCCCACGTTCCCTGCTCCCAATTCCAGCGCCCCGGAATGCTGCTGAATTCCACAGTAGGTACTTATGTCTGTTCTTTCATTTCGGACGGTATATTGAAGCTCGGTGCAGGTCAGGTCGACTACGTACGGCCTGGTAAGTACGTGCCTTTCGAGACCAATATATATATAATGAATGGATGGATCCTTTTCAGAGGTTAGCCTTGTTGTCTTGCCCAGGGACTACGGAAATGAATCAATATAGCCGGAGGTATGGACGACAAAACATACGTGGTGGGATCTTGGGTTCCATCTCAGCTAGAGGCAAGCCCAGCAATCGTGTGACATCCTGATTGTGTGGGTCGAAGCCTTTCGCTTCGAAGAATTCGCGGATGGCATTGTACTGATATTTGTGCCAGTATCTGGCCCCCAAAAGAAACAGAAACTTCAATCGCGGGAGGCCAATTGAGTCGCATTCCTCTGGGGTTATTCGGGTACTTCCCGTCGGATCCAGCGACCAGTACCACTGGCCTGATTCCGGGAAGTCGAGACCGATGCGCGGGCCTTCGTGTTTCACAATGATGGGCTGAAGGAAAATGTGCGCTTGCCGCAACGTACCCTCCTCCCGCAATAGATGGTGATAATCGCCGTCGATGACGACCGCACACGCCAGCTTGCTAATTACTCCTGTAGCATATGTTAAGACGATACAGGCGACGCTGAGTACTCTTACCACATCGATATATCGAGCTTCTGGCAGGAACAGTTTCGCCAATGCAAAAATTTGCCTGCGAGAGCCAACTCGTCTGCAACGCATTCCGAGTTTCATTCCCCAGTTCGATCCAGGACGACAGCAGTATTGTTACATGGTTTCGAGGCAGCCCAGCTGCCGCGAAGGATCCGGCGGAAGAAAGTAGATCTGATCGACAGACATATTGATTGCGAATCTAGGCAGCGAGTATGAGCGAAGCGCACCGGTTTGAGCCAGTATTTGTGCCAGGGTCAGAATAAACACCAGGGTTTGCCCGTAGTTTCCATGGTCGGATCGGAACCAGGGATGAATGCGGAATGTATGCAACTGGAACTGTTTCATTGCATGTCAGAGTGATGACCGAACCCAAGAACAGTCGCCTCCGCATTTGCCAAGAGGCTTCTGTTAAATATCGAACAGGCATCATTGTCGCAAAGAAATTCTTCCAATCAATACTTCTAGCCAAATTGCTCGACAGCGATGCATCCGGGGAAGAATCACAACTTGTTAGAATATTTGACACGGTGCTGGTGTCTGTGGTTGGGTTGTGATCCCCAAAGGGGTCGTCGTGCCATAAAGACAACTGGTGGTCATCATCGTCCTCTTCAGAGTTGTTCTCGGCTTCAGCGCCATTGCCTAGGAGTGGCATCGTCAGGCAGAGTCGTACGGGATTTTTTTTGACGCAAATGGCGGCCTTGAGGCTCTAATAATGATCACAAATCCGCTCAGTGTTGGAATCGGCCCAGTCCTCCAAGTACGTACCTTCTCGTTGTTTGCGTCCGCAGACCAGTAGTGATGCTGGGAGGAGTCCTGGGCCATCGTGAGACTTAGGAACATTGGGAGGAAATAAGTGCTCAACCCTAAACTGCTTGAACTTTAAATTGGGTGCCACAAAGTGAGACTTCAGCACCGTGGAACAAGAGGGACCGCACCAGCATTCCTTCGACGCAGACCCAGACAAGATCACTGATGGGTCGGTGAAATTTGCGATATATTCGCAGGGGGATCAATTCTGTGGAATCAGTTGTCGGAAGAACTTGATGCACGCGCTGGCAAGTGCTTACCGTCGTAATAAATCAGGGCGTGCAGGCCGGGAGCAGCAGTAAAGCCAAATAATTGCCACACATTAGGGTGCCTTGTTCTTCCATGAGCCACGAGCGTCATCTGCTGAAAGAAATTGATCACCTTAAGCGCGAATACAGTTCGAGATCCGATTTCCATCTCTGGGTGGTAATTCAGTAGGTGACACATGTTGGACAGACAGCACTTGCCTCAATCTCATCGTCATAATTGGCAACGGTCATCAACGACGATTCTCCGGAAATCCGAGCGGTGAAAACCTTGACTTTGTACACCCTGCTCGACACGGCGGTCTCATAGAGGAGGTTGATCTCGCCCAATGCGACTTGACGAAATTGCGGCATAGGAGCACTTTCCTGGGAAGCAGTTACAATCCTCGCCACGTTAAGATTGGTGTCTATCGTTGCGACCAGCTACATCCATTTTAGTTCGACCGGAGAAGCACTGCAAGGAAATGCATACAAGCAAGTTGGAACGTAATTCGCTGATGCGAATTCTGTAGCGGTCTATCTGGTCCGCTACGGTTGCGGCTCGCAGAAATTCCTTGCAGCGACCCCGAAGACCCACTTGGTTTCGCACCACTTTTTCCAGCTGGATCTGGAGCATACGCAGGAAACTCAGGACAAAATCAGTGAGGCGCCTATATTTATCGTAAGAGAACGTTCACCTGATGAAATCCTCGCATAGTCCCACGAGTCGTACCCCAGCCACATTCCCATGAGCTGAAAATTCATCCTGAAGTAAGCGGACAATTTCCACGATGCTTTCACACAAGTCGAGCAAATCCTCCCGATTCTTCTTCATTTTCTGTGGCACTGTGAGTCAAGAATGGGCGAGAACATGCTCCAACCAACATCCACTGTCTCGAGCAAAATGACGACAGTACCGCAAGCGGCGCGAATATAGGGCACAGGGATGAATTCAGCTCCTGCTGCAATCGTCTTGACCCCGAGGATCATGTGAACGAGCCAGTCCTTGGCTGCCGATCCAGTCATAAGAGGAAGATCCCGAGCACCCGTCTCTCCCGGCGGGAGCGTGTTTCGCCCGATCAACATGGTAGAAGGTAAGGTCAACGAGGGTGGGACGAGATGTTGATGGAAACAGACTCGAACCAGATCGTCAGACAGAGTTCGTGGAATGAATTCGGGAGCAGTGTTGGTAGCTATGTGAGGCTGGTCCCATGACGGCCGATAGTTCGTAAATCATCGAGTGAATGGCCAGGTCGCGGTGCCTGAAAAGACGTCGTTGCCGCCTGGAGGATAGTGTTGAAGAGTCACCGCCGGAGGGTATCATTGCCAATGTGCACAGCCCGACGGTGGACTTGGAGGACCAAAGGTACGATGAGAAGAGATAATCCTTGAAACCCAAGACTCGGATTCAAGTTCGAGCCAGTCCTTTCCATGGTACTAGTTCGAGTGCCAGCCAGACTCAGTGATTGGTTCTTTACAGCAACAATGCATTGGCAGAATGATTTCGCCTGATTTCGCTCCCGAATGCTCGAGATGTGGCGGCGGCATCATGACAGCTGAATGCAATATTCTACACGGCTACACTGATGGCTTAGAATATCTTCAACGTCTCCAGTCTTGAAGATGCATTGTGCAGTTCTAGAGCATTTTCGCGATTGGGCTGGTTAAAACTGTCTTAGAACCTCTAAGTTTTACGATTGCTTTAAGATTCGGCACCTCGCCTATCAATGATGGATATAAACGGTCCACCCGAGCTGGCTCACTGGGGGCCGCTCTGCACACTTTACGGCCGAAACACGGAGACGGGGTTGCAAAAAGATATATTGGGGCTAACTAAACATCACCATCACCCGCCCACCAGCTTCAAGTGTTGCCAGAGACGATGAGAACGAGTGATGGTGTCCGATGCCCGAAGCGTGAGGATTGAACAGCGCGAGCCTGGCCCTGCAAATAAATCAGAACGAATAGTGTCAGTGAACTAGGAAAGAACTCGACATGATTGCGGGACAACGGTCTGTGGCTGCACATGCGGATTCGGTGGAGTGATTAAAGGCGATGGGCACTCAAAAGAAAGACCAGCTAGACTCTGAGGCAGATGCAAGGAGTTGACCCAGAATTTGAGAGGACGGAAGAACATGTTGGCTCAGGAGAAAGTCTTGGAAGCAGATGCACTTAATTGAGTTTGAGATGCCAGCGACGAGTGGACAGCAGTTGATGCAGCGCAGTATGCGAGAATGGGCCCAGGACTTGAAAGACGAAGAAACAGATTGGTTTGAAGAATCTCTCGAGTGGTCGTGGGGCTTGGGGTGAGGAGAACAGATTGGCTTGATGGTCTTGAGGGTCTTGAGGGAGTAAGGAGCTCTGGAGGAGCTAGGCTCGGGGGGAGGACGCAACAGTGGAGCTGGATTCGATGGGATCGAATGCGCGCAGATGGCGGCGGGCGGGATCCGACATGGGGGGAAGGAAGAAAAGAGCCTGACGCAGTGACGGCAACCAGTCAACTTCACGTGATGTGCACGGGCCATGATGGCGGAGTTCGAAATGGACTTGTGTTTTCTCGCATTGGGTGAGCCGCTCCCCTTTTGGTCATCGGTAAGCCTTGTTGCCGGACCGACTTCTTAAAACAGTGCTGAGTCACAGGAATCTTGGGACAATCTTCAAACATGTCTTGGGTATACACTAAATCAACAAGTCTTCGGGATTCTTCAAAGAACATCCAGGAGATTTTGAAGTTTGTGCAGTAAAAATCTGTAACACCAGGAATCTTACGACCGCACAAAATTCCCGTGTAGCTGTGTAGACCGTTTCGTTCTCGTCAATTGTGGAGCTGTGGCAGCGTGTGAAGGCTGGCTATTGCGGGCGGCAGCAAACGGCAGCAAACGGCAGCTTCCGAGCTGATGTGCCATCAGCCTTTATGACGTTGTACTGACGTTCTCCACACAACCGGGATTCCCCGGCTCCAACTGCCACGGATCGAAATGGCCTAGAATATTGCATTCAGCTGGAAGGGATATCGGCCGGCATCATCGTATCAGCGCCGACATCAATAAGCATTCCCGTTGATCCGCGTCTTCTTCCCACTTTTTCTCTTCAGTCTACTACATATTTACACGTGGCGGGATGCCCAAAACTGATCCACGTCGAATCTGGAGACTGAGTAGTAGTACTTCCTACTCTTCTCAAAGTGCTTCCACACCTCAGCGTACCGCTCTGTGACGCGTTCGACGATCACTCGCTCGTCCGAGAAGCCGTCAAGCTGTATCAGATTTGCTGCCAGTTCGGTGCCAAGGATGCAGCCCATCTCGAGCGCTGTCATCATCCCCTGCGACGACAGCGGGTCGAACGACAACGCAGCATCCCCGACTGGAACGAAGTATGCCTGCGACTGCCATCCCTCCAGCTGGCTCGAACACGCGGCCGTGGTTTGCGGACCTACAGGTGCACCGTCATCGGGGGCAGAGAAGTCGTATTCGTGTTTGCCCACCATTCGCGGGAGGTGGTTTGTCTGGTCATGCAGGAAATCGAGGAACCCGGTCCGCGTCCGGATAGTGCCTTTGGCGCTTGGCGCATCACAATGGAACGCGACGAACCGTTGCTTGGGCGGCAGCAGCGCCGAATACCACCAGCCCTGCGAGCACGTCTCAATGAGCGTGCGGGTGTCGCGGTCCTCTGTCGTACCAGAGGTCGAGGAGAACAGCGCATGCACTGCGAGTAGGTCGTCTAGTTTTCTGGTCCTCAGCCCGAGCAAGCGGGCCGCCGAGGCTCGCCGTCCGGACGCATCAACCAACCAGCGACTATGCACGGCAGATCCGTCAGCTTCGGACTCGAGGATCCACAGGTCGTTTTCGCGCCGGATATTTTTCTCAACCGCCATCTCTCCTACAGCCTTGGCTCCGACGTCACCGAATTCGGTTTGGTTTCTTCCCATGGCTATGTCTGGAAAACCTCCCAAATCACAATTTAGCTCTGGCCGGCCCAGCTTCCGACGTGCCACTTCATCACGCGCCAGGATCCCGCAGGCGATATTGATTTTGCCGCTGCATTCAATGACTATCACAACAACACATGAACCGTGTTCTCGACAGAATAGCCACCAGTCACGAGCACCTTCCGAACCTCCGCCACCTGACCATTCTGGGCTATATTCCCCGCGACTACGACACCGTAGATACGCTGCTCGAGAATAGATGCTCATCTGACCGCATCCAACTGGCATCTCTCCATATTTTCTTTCCGATCGCCACCCACACAATGTTTGGTTCGCACCCTCAGACGACATTCTCGCTACGCTGCGACAGTTCGTGGAAAACGGTGTGCACATTCACATCGGATCTGAGAACACGAATTTAATTCAAGTTTAACGTAGGTCCATATATTGGACTCGATCTATTAACTGACCACTTTGATTCGCTTCTAGACAGAGTCTTCTTTTGTTGTCGTTCATTTTATGTGACTGCTTCTTCGACCCCTTGCGTGATCGCGGGAAGCATTATAAGATCATTCAACCGGAAAAATTGCACGACATGGGTACCCTCAACAATTCGCTATACTAGTTTGGCAGGATCCTTGCCCGAAACGTAGAATTGTAACTGTAATTTATAAACTGATTCAGAAGTCAACCAAGCACTTCGAAATAGGTCCTCTAAGTCTCTGAGGTTTCGATTTTAATACCGTACCGTGATATTAAGGCTTCGTTGGAAGGTCGATCGTTTAAATTGCGAACAATCTGAGTGTGAACTTCGCTTTCGGTACCACTACGCCGATTGTCCGAATTAGGCAATAATGTGTTTGGAGCATATTTATGCCAGTCCCAAGAAGTACTTCGTAATTTGCCGGTGTTCGGCGGCAAACTAAGATTCAATTGAATATCAGCTCGCGATGGGCACTCACAATCAAACAGGAAACTCGGCGCAACGGAATCGGCTCTTCGGCCGACCATAGCTTCGGAGCCATAATTGCGCACACGTGACCCGATGGCGCAATCTTCCGGAGTCAAAGCGTGGAGTCAGAAGCGAGGATCAAGGTGAGTCACGGTTGATTCAGGGTATATAAGGGCCGCGCGGCCTTTGCGCTAGGTTTTCCTCGCTCCCGCTTTTCTCCTCCCACCTCCTCCCCTCTTCCACTCCCTTTGATTTCTGGCAGATCTGCTCGATTTTCGTGGCGACATGGGGTAGCAAGATGTCCGCCTTTCTGCTCCGGTTTTTCGCCTTCATCGAGCTCCTTCTCTGGCTGGACTGACGTGCATTCTGGAACCGCCTTGCCTCGGCCACTCTCTCGTTCTTTCATTGTCTCGTGTCTTCTGAAGCCTTCACCGTCTCGATTGCGGCTCGGTGCGTTCCAACCTCTTGTTTCAGAATTCGCGCGAGACTGGTATGCGCCGCTGCTCTAGGTACTCCCCAAATTCGTCATGGCTCTTCCTGGACGTACATGGCGTCTCTTGACCCAACATTATCGTGCCACTCAAGTTCCTCGATGCATATACTCCCTTCTTTCAAGACCTTCAAGCTCCGTGCCAACGAGCATACGGCCAGCGTCCACGCGCATCTATTGATTCATCTTTGGCACTGGTCTCTTCGCCACAGGCATGCACACTCCAGCTTTGTTGTTCTTCATCCAGCACATCGAAAACCTCCGTTCTTGCTCTTAATGGAGTCACGACGCAATCGATGCTCATACATCCCCACATACATTGACTTGCAAGACGTTTATCTGCGGGAATGCGTGCATACATCCACCGTAGACAGCGGGGTTGCTCTTTTCTTTATCGGCACCCGAGGCGACATCTCCCACCAGGCTTGTACATCGGTCGAGGTACCTGCCTGGAGCAGCGCATACATCCACGGGAACAAGTCTCCTCTTGGTTTATTTTCCGACTCTCGGCGACACTGGCGCGCATATATTCACACTCCCGCGCATACATCCTGCGTATATCTACTTGGAGACGCGCATATATCCACTGCGGGACGCTTTTCTCGCTTTCTCGACTCTCGGCCCATCTAACGTGGACATTTCTACCATCGCTGTGCGTCCAAGGAACTGCGACACATTTACTCTGCATGGACTATGCAGACTGGCTTCCTACAGTACCTCATAAGCCTGCCCCTTGCCCAATGTATCTTCGGCCTGTTCGATGTGATATCGTCCTTCCACAACTCCACAATTTCTACTGGACAATATTTATTTTCTCCAACCCTTACCCGCAAATCTATCTCTGACGGTGGCGTGTCTTGTCTCTTGAACTGGACGGCTGTCGCACATAGCTGTGTCTCCGCTCTCCGCCGTTCATCTATGGGCGGCTACGGTCAAGACCCCGACGGGCCGCTCGGTCTAAATTGACGTCCACACACTTGGAGGCTGTCCCCGCCTGCTGCTGTCCGCTGACTTTCGGATCTATTTGTTCTGTTCGGGTACCGGTCCGTTGAATATTGTAGACGTCGAGAAACCACGAAGAAACCGCGAAGAAAAAATATGCAGTATTTTCGGTGCGTTGTGCTTGCTTTCACTAGTGCAGATATAACAATGTATTGCGGATAGCAGAGGCGATGTCCTGAGCTGGCCAACGGGCGGGTAACGAACCCCATGGGGGATGATACGAATCATTCGAGGCGCGTGCGCGTCGCGTCCCGGGGCTCGGCACAAACCCGGAAGATCGGTTCCCTTGTGTTTCGGAGGGTTAGTCATGGTGAGTTGAGTTTCGGGAGCGCGAATTGACTCGGAGATTGATGTTGCCACACGATGGGCAGATTTGGCCGGCGGCTTGGAGGGATCGTAGACAGCGAGGAGTCCTCCAGAGTCATAACCAGACAGAAAGGAGCGTCAGAATGTGCGCCCAGGTAACTATGGCGGAGACGTTGCACAGCGGGCTGATTAATATTGCGGCACAGCGCGATCGCGGCGCAAACCTGTCAAATTTGCTGTGCAGAGGCTATATAAGGCGCCTCGAGTCATTTACAGGGTTAACTGCCTTTGTTGCACCCCACCACATACGACTGACGCAGACCGATCTCTGCTTCAGCCGTCCCCTGGCCGCCCAGAAGTAATCTCTGAGGCATCTGTGAGTTCCTTTTCCGTTTGTATCTTGCTGCGATATCACGCCCCTACGTCCTCGTGTCGTCTGTCCGCGATCATCGTCACATTATACTATGAATACGGATATTCAGGACCCGTCGTGCTCCAAGTGGGCCTCGTCGTCGTCTTGGGCGTCGCCGTCTATGTCGATGGGCTGTTCATCATCTCCCTATCTGGGCCACCCCTCTCCCATGCTGTCCTGGACAGCGAGCGACGATGCCGATGACTTTGAACAACCCCAGCTGACCTTGGATTGCAGACGCAGGCCGCATAACCCCGTGCCGCCTTCTCCAACCATCTCACCTCTAACTCCACCCGACGTCGCAATTCCCTTCCCGGCTAACAACAACAATACTACAAAGAGCAAAGATGTTCCGCCAGTTGTGAACCTCGCCTCTTTCCGTCCACCGTCACCAGCCCCTCGATTCAATGGCTTCGCAACTCCCCCTCTTGATCCCCTTTCAAGCGTCTCCCCCGACCAACATGTCGCCTTAAACACCAATCGCACTCGTCCTCGGACACTCTACAATCATGGCTTACCCCAGAACTTGCCACCAGCACCACGCCCAATAGCTCATCGCTCCGCCTCCAACAAATCACCACCCCAACCATCTTTCGATTCCGTGCGCGCCAATTATTTGACTATGCTCGCACAAAAGCCTGCCGATACTACCGTGGCGCCGACCACTGCCGCCCCCGGCGACCTCTTTGAGGCGATCGACCGCATCACAGGTACATCGGGATTGTGCCGCCGTCTTACTGTTGCTTATCCCTCGCCCCTAGCTTCGCCCGAGTGGCAGAGCCTCGGCGATGCGTTCCCCGATTTCGGGTCCTCCACCCCGCTCCTCGGGGACGACGAGCCCGTTATGGCCGATGCCGCCGCTGAGTGGCTCAACGAACCGCTCTTCGGTGACGACTCGCCCTTCCTCACGTCGCCGCTCGACGACTTCGGCACCAGCCCGATGGAGACGCCGTACAGCTCCTTTTTGGGTACCCCATCCCTTAGGGACCTTGACATGGAGAGCCCGCTCATTACGGACGAGAGCCCTCTTATCGCCGGGTTCGGTGACGACTTCGACCTCTTCGGCGCCACGTCTGCATTCCCTACCGTCGAAGTTGCGCCCAAGTTACCGCCCGCGACGAAGCTGTGGACCTTCAGCCCGAGCACCCCCGCCCTCGACTCGATCGAGCCCCCCTCCACCGTCAAGGGGAAGAGCAGCGCCCCCGTCATCCCTCCCGCGCCCACGTCCACCCGTCGCCGCTCGAACGTCACCGGCACGCGGCGGAACCTCACCCCCGCGGCGCTCATCCCGCTCGACGCTCCCACCCAGAAGCGCACGTACGTCACGCCCAGCGTCACGAGCCGCAAGGCCGTCCCCGACGCCATCGTCAAGAAGCGGCTGCACAGTGTCGCGTTCAGCGGCGACGACGACGACGACGAGGTGCTCGCGGAGCTGAGCCCCACAGCGAGCGAGGCGGAGATCATCGAGCACAAGCGGCGGCAGAACACGCTGGCGGCGCGCAAAAGCCGGAAACGCAAGCTCGAGCATCAGCAGGCGCTCGAGGGCGAGGTGCAGGAGCTCACCAAGCTTGTGACCATGTGGCGCGAGCGCGCGATGATGGCGCAGGAGTTGCTCCGGGGCAGCGGGGTTAACCTACCCTTCGAGGACATCGAATCATGACTCGCCCGCGGCGCTGTCTTCTGTCTTCCCCCACCCTCGTCTTCGTCATCGCTCGCTTCCCCATTCCCATACCCCGTCGTCGCATTCGTTCGTTATCCCGTCCCAAAGAAGTAAATTGAAGCTTATAGTCTTCCTTCGGTGCTCGTGTACTACCACCTATCATTATTCCCCATCCACCATTCCCCACCCACTTGGAGAGCACCGTCGTACCCCCCACCCCACCCCATGCTTTCGTTAGCTAGCTTTGATACTTTAGCTAGTATATCTGCCTACCATGTACCATCTAGGCTCCGATGAGCATCTATGCAATCTACGGATTTTATGCGTTCTGTTCTTCGTTGGTGTGATTTGTGTGCCTTCAATTGTGAATTACTTAGATTACCTGACAAACGCGGAAGTGGGATGGCCGAAAGAGGCAAGCGAATTCCCTAATTTGGAAAGGCGAGCGTGCGACCAAGGCAGTTGCGTACCAGCGACCCTGGGCAGAAAATGAGAGCGTTGCGGGTTCTTTTAGCTTGAGGCATTATGAAGAACGAGGAATCCCGAGATTTTTTTGGCATTCATTCAAGCCGTAATTGAAACGGCTGGACATCATTCATTGGTCCTCGATTTTTTGCGGGCGCCCATGTACTTGCTGCTGAAAGGCGGAACGAACTTCCCCAATGAAACTGGCCAGTACAAGTGCTTTATTTGAAATACACACAGACCATCGACAATCAGAGTACAAGAAACCAGGGGTATGAATACGGATGGTACAGAGGAATCCAAATGGGGAGACGATGCTCGGAGCATGGAGGAGATAATGACGGTAAGACTGAATACCAACGTCAGCGGTATACAACCATTCACGAGGAGCGCCCGAGCACCGCCTGCGTCGGGATTGGGTGTAGGCGGGGTGGTGGGAAACGGGTCGCTGAAGGTCGGTGAGACGGTCGACGTGGGTGCTAACAGCGGGTTAGAGGTCGTCCTAGTCGTCGATGACCCGAGGGTGGTCGGGACGACGGCGGCGTTGTTCGCAGGAAGCTTCAAAGCGTTCAACGCGTCCGCGACGCCCCGCAGCTGACCCCAAGGCGACATCCCGAACAGCCCCTGATAGATCGCGGGCCCCAGTGTGGAGTCCGCTGCGGCAAGGAACAAGGACGCCGACGTAAAGGGACCCGCGAGCCACGACGCGTCCGTCCGAACGATAGTCGTGCTCCCGTCCGAATACCCGATCTGCAGGGCGGCAATCACGCCCGCGCTAGACGTCCCGCCCTGTTGCCCGGGGAAGTTTGTCGCAAGCACGGTGAAGACGTTAGTCGACGGAGTAAGGGTAACGGCGAAAGCGCTGCGCGTATTCCCAGCTCCCAATCGAGCCCACCGCGTTGTTGTCGAAGGGTGGAGCGCCGACGTACTGGCCGTTGATCAACAGCTGGAACGTGTTGTCTGCCGAGAGAAGGACGGTCGCTGATGTGGCGGATTTGCCAGATGGTGAGACCACGGTCTTCCTGAATCCGACAGACCCCACCGGCGCAGCCGCGCCTGCATTGGAGGTGGACCAGATCCAAGAGCTGCCGGTCAGATTGAGCGGGTTTGGACTCGGGGTGGGGACCGTGACGCTCGTTCCCCAGGCCCCAGAACCGTACTTGGTGGCGACCTGCGCATGTACAAACGAAGAGAGGTCATGAGGGAGGGGGAAATCCGCAGGGATCGTGCCGGAGGCCAGCCAGGTGCTGTCCGATAGGACGGTGTCGTTCGAGCCGTCCGTGTAAAAGATGCGAATGGCCGCAAGCAGACCAGCGGGATTCGCAGCACCCGGAGTATCTGGATTGGAATTTGTGCCCAATACCGAGAAAACATTGGACGTCGCGTTGAGGGCTGCGCTGAGGATCTGCGCGGTCTGCCACCCCGCTTCTGCGGTGCCGTCCGAGGCCCCAATTGGCTGCGCGTTACACCAAAGCGTGAAATTGTTGTCAACCGCTATAGAGATCGATGCAGAGGCCGCAGTTTTTCCTGAAGGAGTAACCACCGTTTTTGTAAACGCGACGCTCCCCGTTGGCGCAGTCGTTAATAGATCCGGCTCCGGGAGCCATATCCACGACGCCGAAGCCAATCCACTGCTGGAAAACGCGTCCCGCTTCTCGAGGATCGGGCCAGCATATTGTGTGACTTCAAGAACATGTCAGCACTAGTCGGGGAACACATTTGCTTTGCATAACGCACGGACGGAGGGGAAATATCTAGTGAGCAGTGCGAGAAGACAAACTGAGCGGAGGGGAGCTAGCCAAAGTATCAGCAGCCATTCGTAACTCAAGTTAGCAGCAGGTACCTGATGAATACATCAGCCAGAGACAAAAGGTCAGCCAGGTGAGGCGGGGGGACGAAGCAAGACAATTGGCAAGCCGTTCATGATCAGCGACAGCGTGAATCTAAATCTAGAGAGATTTGGGCTGTGCCTGATGCTGTCTGATTGTCCTTCCCGACGTACAGCGTGGATCTGAATCTAACGAGAATTGGGCGTCTGATGCTGTCTGATTGTCCTTCCCGCATAACGCGCCCGCGCTGCACATTTCTCTCGGTTCATACCGGTTCTAGATCCGGTTCTTTGTTGACCGGCCCAAATCTATTGAAATTTGGGTGTAAATCAAGCGCCGAATCCGAATCGCGCACAAGGGCTGGGAAGCCCCAGCAAGCATCACGAATTATACGCCATGTATAACGCATACTTACCACAACGCAAATGTTTCTTCATGATCAGATCTTGTTCAGATCGCGCGGCCGTCGAGAGTCGAGACGAAGAAATTATTCAATCCCCGATTTGATCACATCAGAAGCAGAAACGCCGCCGCAGATGCCGGGTTTGTTGTCTCTCTCTTTCCCTCCCACCACTGTCACCCTTTCCCGCTACCATCTCCCACTCCTAGTGTGCTCCCGTGCTCTCTGGCCTCTGTTCACAGTGCGCAAATCTTCTCCTTCTCTTTCTCCGCCTGGAAGTTCACCATCAAATACTAGTATCCAGCTGCTTTGTCTCATCAACATACCCTTTCACAAATGAGCCCGCCAATCGTACACGTGTCCTCCGGCTCCAAATCCCCCGATTCTTTCAGTTCCAGCGGAAATTACGGAGAAGATTTTCACCATCTGTCTTCCCACTCTCTCTCCGGAGTCCAACTCGATCCCATGTCCCTCATCTCGCACAGCTCCTCTGCTTCTCGCTCAAGTATGCCGCCAATGGAGAGACTTCTCTATTAGCATGCCCGCATTGTGGGCATTCATTTTTTATGTGGCACGATCTAGAGAGCTGTTAGAGCTCTGGCTCTCGCGCGCTGGGAACCTCCCTCTCACCATATTCCTCTTGACTGGCGACGAGCCACGGGCTCGCATGTTCATGGACGCCGTGATTCCTCACTGTTCCCGGTGGAAAGACGTCCACCTGACTCTCCCGTTGTCGGCAGTTCGCCAACTCAACATGATCCCCTTTCCACTCCTGGAGCGGCTCACAATTTCTACCATCGGGAACAACATGTGGACTACGGGTGATCCCGCTGTCATTCGAGATGCTCCCCTACTCCGTTACGCCGACATATCCCTCCTCCCCCAGGTCGATCTTCCTTTCGAACAGCTGACCACCCTCCGAGCGGGCAACACGGGAGTAGACCAAACAATTGCTATCCTGCAGCGCTGTCCAAACCTCGTGGATCTCTCTTGCTCCTATGCAGGTGCCGGAAACCAGTCGACCACACGTCCTCCGGTCGAGCTGCGTTCCCTGCGCTCATTGACGGCTGTCGACAAGCGGTTTTTGCCTTTCCTGACGGTTCCGCATCTGGAACGGTTCGACATTTCAGGCGATATCGAGGCCGGCGACTTGCAGTCGTTGATATCGCGTTCGTCATGCGATCTGCGGGTTCTCTGCGTGCAGGTATATCGAACACCTGCCCCACACTTGAAGCCCCTACTACGCGTTGCGGCCTCCGTGGTGCATCTGCAGCTCCAAGGCGAGGGAATTGAATCCCAGATGGAGATCTTCCAAGATGCCAACGTCCTTCCGAACCTCGAACAGCTCGAGATTCGTGATCCCACCAGGATCATTGTGCAGACGATTATGATGCACACGGGGACCGTCAGGTATCGCGACGCTGCTGTTAGGAGTGACAATCATTATCGCGCACTCGCGGATATGCTGTGGTGGAGGCAGGCGCGCGGCTTACAGTCGTTCCAGCTGTCTCTCGGGCCAGCCGCGCCGTTTCCCCCTGCTCACGCCATTACCGCGTTCCGCGCCCTAGCCCAAGTGGGATTGCAGGTTCGGGTTACACAGAAGGAGGCCGTTCTTCTGGATACCCGGGCTGCTTGATCTCTCGAAGTCTTTCGTAGTTTCCACTGGCTGTAACTCGTCTTTTTGCTATAATTTGTCAACATTGACTGGGATACCGGGAACGTGAAGTCAAGATGCATGGCCCACAACGGTAGAGCATTGAGGCCAAGAACAAGTTGCTGCTCGTTGTTGGGTGGGATAGGTTGGAGGTAAGCTTGACTTGCAATGCTCATGGTCTGAAGGCCCATCGAAAAAGCGATTGAGGGACGTGCGCAATCCGCAATTATCACAGTACACATATCGACTCGCAAGTTGCAACAACCATCACGAATGTGTGGAACACCGTATATATGTCGATTCGATACTCCATGGTCACAATGGTTCACGTCGCAACGAAGAAACGAATCTGGCGGGACATTTGGGATTTCCCTTCAGTTTCTGGAACTGCAAAAACGTTTATTTTTTTTCTTCTTTCAGCAAGTCGCATTTGGGTTGTCGAAAATTTTCCAAAACTTCTGTCGGGATTCATCCAACACGTAGATTCGGTAGAGATGGCGTACCCGTAAAATACTACTACTACTATTGCTACTACTACGGTAACGGTAACGGTTACCGTCATACGGTATTATAGCCTTCTTTACAGTTACGGTTACGGTACGGCATATTGTTTATCGCGCGAACCAAGGCAGCAGGATGGGAACGATATCGCGATGGTGAATAACATCCACAATGAGGTGGGAAATGCATAACATGGTGATTTCAATTCAACTGAACTTCACCCGACGCTGTTCTCGATAGCCGTATACGTCCCGTCCCGTAGGGCTCAAACCAACAAATTTACGGACCGTATTCTTACGGGACGATACGGCGCCCATCCCTACCAACACCGCGTACAGGCATTCTATTCAATTTACCCGTGGTCCGTCCTCCGTGAACGACCATCAGCACTTGATCAAGCACACTGTACCTGCCGATACGCGGATGTCTCATGGTTTGTTGGCCGACTGTTTCACTTTAAGTGCCGATTAATTTTCCCTCCGTGTGGGGAACTCCACGTGGGTCCTGAGTGCTATAAAACAAACCGGACCCGCCAAGCCTTTTCCTACATTCACCCAACAATGCAAATGCTCCTCGTCCTCCAAGTGCTGGCTGCTGCAGCCGTCCCGGCTCTCGCCCAGATCACCACGTTCGCCGTCATTGGCTGCACCGGTGCGACGTCGGTCGCTCCCTGTGACGGTTCATGTCACTCGTTCGTCGGAAAGAATGCGTTCAGGGTATGTTTGTGTCCACGATATAGAAATCACAAGGTAAGTATCTGATGCGGGGGTGTATGTAGGTTACTGCCGGCTCGGAGCACTGTGTCACCGCGTACGGTGACGCGGCGTGCACTTCCCCATTGTTCCCCAACCCTAACCAGAACGGAAACTGCGAGGTACGCCTGCACAAAATGCAGGAGGGAATATCACTGACGAACTGCAGGCAATCGAATCGGGCAACCCGGTTCTGGCGCTCTCTTGCTCCCCCACCAACACGTGTTAAATGGTCCAGGGAGAGCGGTTGAATGGCGGTTCATAGTGTGCGCATGTCTGAAAATGATTGTATCCGTTCCCTTTCAAGCTATTCATCTGCTTCCGGTCGCATTTTCTGGAATTTCTGTGACGACGTCTGTACGTAAGGGCGTATTACTGTAAATTTGACGGTTACTACTTTCTGGCATCGTCTGGGACTCCCATCCTTCAATCTTTCAAGGTTCTTTTCTGAGCTCCCTACCTCTATGTTTCTGCCAAGTCTTGGCGTCTTGAATTGCTTGCGTTTGAGGTTTGTCTGTCGAGGAGTCATGGGGCGGCCCCCTCCGAGTCGGCGAACAGAGCAAATATGCTTTAGTGGAGGCAAGCGCGGCTTACAATCGGCACGCACGGAGTCCGTGCGCGCTCCCCCCGCTGAGCTGATAGCCGAAGCGAGGTGGGGTTGCATACTCATGATCGGGGCGCCTTCCTGGATGCCCGCCAAGCATGATCTCCCCGTTTATCCATGCATAAATATGATGCGATGAATTAACTACACGAGATGAATGTTTCGCCTTTCAAGTTCTTGCCTGTTTCGTCCGATAAGTAATTGAACGAAGTGCCAATATTGGCACTTCGTTCAATTACTATGAGGGACATTAATGTCCCTCATACGCGGTTAAAACTGACGGCTTGTGGCTATCTACAACCACATTAAGTACGCCGACCTACTTCTTTCGTAAAGTTCAAAGCACAACCACTTCAAACTTGAACTTGAAATCAGTGTATTTTTTTTTTTTTTTTTTTTTTTGAGGTGTGATAACACAGCGAGTTACCGGTCACAGTTTGCACTGTTACCACCAAGGGCCTTAACCTCATTTTGAGGTAAGGCTCCCCCTTGGGTCTAGGCCTAGGCCCCCTTTTGGGCGGACATTGGTCCGTTGGCTCACTGCCACAAGTAGTCTATCAAGGGACACTTTGACCCAGATGTTGGGAGTGACTACGGCTCCAGGCAGGAATGCATTTACGCAGACCACATTTAGACATATGCCCTTTTTGTAGGTAGCTGCCCAATGATGGTACTGTGGGACTCGGCTGACACGCAATACCCACTAAACCTCCTGATGGTTTGATGCGGGATTTTAACCCGCGGCCGAAGGAAACAGCTTCCGAACGGCGGCCGGCACATCGGCTCGACCGGATCAGCAATCTGGCATATCCACAAAGCCAGCTGATCCCGCTGAAGTGGTGTACTCGGGATTCGAACCCTCACGGGACCCGGGGCATCTAAAATAAATCGGATGCCGGGGCAGCAGGGCATGACCACTTCGTCATGCTGCTCCCCAGTGTATTTTTTTGATCGTACTGAGTAATCTAATCTACGGCATAGCCACATGCGTGCTTCACTTTTCATCTCCAACTACACGAGGCTCGTGCTCTTTAGCTCTTGCTCGTCTCTCGCTCTCTCGCCGATTCTGTCTCTCGCCGATTCGAGTCCTCGGACGCCTAATCCATCCGCAAGGCTCATCTGAGATATGATATTATCTCACCTCTTCGATTTTGTGTACGTCTCAGACTTGAGTTTCGCCTTCAAGCGATATCTGACCCTCTCTATAAGTGGTTCGTTTGCTCGCCCACCGGCGGTCTCCCTCCTGGACGTTGGCCAGATGTCAGATTCTAGTGGCAACGATACCCCTGTTCTTCTACTTCCGGCAGAAATCACAGCCAAAATATTCAGACACTGTCTCCCCGCCCCCACAACTGTCAAGTCTGATCCCCACAAGTATCCTGCATGGTCCTCGCGATATCAAGCACCTTTACTTCTTGCTCAAATATGTCGCCAATGGAGAAATGTATGCCTCGACACCTCCGAGCTATGGACATCTATCGCTTTCAAGGAGAAAGGACATCCAGAATTGGTGGACCTTTGGCTCTCGCGCGCGCGCAACCGCTCCCTCACCATTTTTCTCCGTGGACCGAGAGCTCGCAGGCTTATGCCGGCCATACTGCGATACCATTCTCAATGGCAGGATGTCTGTTTGGATCTCCCGTATCGCGTGCTTCCGCTGCTCAGCATGACTGCCTTTCCGCGCCTGGAGCGGCTTGCACTGTCCTGGGCGCTCAACAACGAGACTGAAGCATTCGGTCCGGCGACTCCGCGTCTGCTCCTTATCATTCGAAATGCTCCGCTACTTCGCTACGCCAACCTAAACCACGTTCCGAACGCCAATCTGCCTTTTGAACAGTTGACCACCCTCCATTTCCACTACTCTCCCGATATACTACACACCGTCGCTATATTGCAGCGCTCCCCGAACCTTCTGGATCTCTACTGGCTCGATACTGGAGGGGACCTGCCAGTGACTACCCCCCCGCCCGCGCCCGTCAAGCTCGCTCTCCTGCGCTCGTTGAAGATTGGCGACCCGCGCTTGTTATCTCTCTTGACGGCTCCGCGTCTACAGCGACTGGAAATGGTCCGCAAAATCCACAAAGTCATCGACGGTGCTGCGGCCAACGCCTTGGCAAGACTACTGCGGCGTTCGTCATGCGACCTGCAGTTTCTGGTGCTCTCATTACAGGGGAAACGAACATCCGCAGCCGCCTTGGAACGCTTCCTCCGCGCCGCGGGCCCCGTGCCCCATCTAACCCTCGACCAGGCCACGATCGACATCCAAATGCCCGCGCTCGAAGGTGTTGACGTCCTTCCTGGCCTCAAGCACCTGGAGATTCGGGATCACGTCCTACAAGAATCTTATGATCATAGCAGACGAAGTCTTCCATCTCTGCGTGACCATTATCGTGCGCTCCTCAAAACGCTGTGGTGGAGACAGAGGAACGGCACTCTTGAGTCGTTCGAACTCTTTCTTTGCACCGCCCCGGAGGCCCCGCTGCCCGTTTTACCTGCCGAGCTCATAGCCGAGTTTCTCGCCCTTGCCGAGGCGGGATTGCGGGTTCGAGTCGCTCATGATCATGACCGGGGCGTTGTTTTAGATACTCATCTAGCTCAGTGATAACACACCCCATACATACCACGCATGCCTTTAGGAATTCGTTACCCGATATGCGTACCATTGTTTTGTTGTTCCATTGTGTAAATGAACGAATTGGCTAGAAATCTGCGAGGAGAGCCCGAACCCAAAACAAATGGCCAAAACAGGAAGGATATTGCCCTGATTTGGAAGACAGCGCTTCTTGATCAACAACCACCAGGTGTAACGTGTACGCCGGTATCCGGCATTGGCCATTCGTCGTCTGGGGGCCGCCTATTATTCGGTCAGAATCGACCCTCCCTGCGTCGTATCGATATCTGCTTTGCCGGGATGATCTGACTACAATCGATTTTGGCTCAATTCACGCCAAGTTCGCGACTCGCCCGCATTGACGTCTCTCGCGGTTGACATTGGATGCCCTCACAAATCTGAAAAACCCCGGTATTAATGCTCCTCGTTGCATGCCCGCGCCTCCACGGCCTCTGACCATGGGAAGGGTGGGGCCGCCCGGGCCTCCTCAGCGTCACCTTTGCCGATCCGATATTATTCATGGACCTGCACCCCTGAAACGACTTTGAATCTGGTGGAGCGTTCTATATCAGTTTATGGATGCGCTGGAAGCCTTTGAAATGCGGGGAGCTCAAGGTGGCAGCAGCCAGGGCCAAGCCGTGATTTTTCTCCTTCTTTTGTACGCAAATCGTTTTCTCAAGGTCAGGGACTGTACACAGCCATGGGGCTGCGCTTTATTGCCCTGAAGCCAAGTACTTCTTTTCGCGAGAGCTGCAAACGGGTGAAAGGACTCTCGGTAACTCGGTGAATTTATCACCAAATTCCGCTGAGCTAATGAAATTCAACGCACCGTTTTAAGTCCAGATGAGTTGTGTTCTATCGCAAGCTTTCCCTCGACCATGTCTTTGCCTACATTCACATTCTCCACCACCGCTGAAGACGTCGCAGCTGCTTTCGCAGAACAAATCCGGGGCAAAAAATGGTGATCTCTATACCCCGATACCCTGCCCTTCTTCTGAATCTTCACAGTGTTGATAACTGGGACGTCCATTAATGGAATCGGTTTCGAGGCGGCGCGGGTCTTCGCGAAGTACGCTAACCTCGTCATCATTACGGGTTACAACTCCGAGAGGTGAACATCCATATTTAACCTCATTTCTTTGACGTTGTCTGAGAATTAATTCCGTAGGTTGAAGCTCTCTGAGGAGGCCATCAAGAAGGAAGTACCGGGCGCAAATATTCGCCAGCTCGTTCTTGACCTCTCATCTCTGGCCGCCGTCCGCAAGGCCGCCGCGGAAGTCAACCAATATTCGGAGTCGCTTCATGTAGGTCTCCAGAGAATGTCTTTCGTGCTATAATCGACCAACGCAATAGGTGCTGATCCACAATGCTGCCGCCCCCGTGGTGAAGTTCAACCTGACTGTTGACGGGTTCGAAAGCCAGATGGCGGCTGCGCACATCGGGCCATTCCTTCTGACGAAGCTGCTCGCGCCCAAACTGCTCGCCGCCCGCTCCGAGAGCTACACCCCACGTGTCATCACCGTGGTCGAGCGAGCTGCACTCGTTCGGGTCCGCGTTGGACTTGGACGCGGTGGCGCGCCCGGATCCAGCAACGTACGCGACTCCCGGCGAGTGGTACATCCAGGCTAAATCCGCCAATATCCTCTTCGCGAGCGAGTTGGCGAGGCGCGCCCAGGGCAAAATACACGCGTATAGTCTCCACCCCGGAAGTGCGAGATGCGGTTCTTTCCCGAAGCTCACATGTGTTGACTTGACCCTCCCAGGTATCTTCACGAACATCCTGCAGAAGGAGGAGACTAAGGAGGATATGATTGCCATAGGTGCGTTGTTCCTGTTTTCTCATTTAGCTTAAATATTTATCTTCTTCAATATAGGTACCCTCACCGCCGACGGGCTTCCCAACGAGAGAGATGGCCGTGGAAGACTCTTGGTCAAGGCGCTGCAACGTAGGGCTCAGTTATCCCGCGTACACGCAGTTGTTGACTTATATTTCGCGCTTTCAGGACATTGGTTGCGGCCGTTGATACACGACTCAACGGTCGGTTGAATTTCTTTCGTGGGACCAAATTTCTCATGTTCTCTATTTCCCGCAGCAAAGCCCAACGCGTTTCTTTGGGACTGCGTCGAGGCCAACGATAAGGTCGCTCCTCATTGCGCCGATCCAGTAAGCTTCCTTTCATTGCTGCATTCCGCGCTTATTTGTATTTTGTTGTAGGAGACCGCTGCCAAGCTGTGGACGATTACCGAGGAGCTGGGTCGGCGAGAAATTTACCTTCTGAGACGTATCTCCGCGCGAGGTTTCACTGTAGATCTTGTCAGGATATTCGACGAAATATATACTGGATGGCGCTGGACCTAGATCAAGTTCGTAGACATTTCAGTTCTGCTGAGTCAAGACAAAAAAGGGCTGGATGGTCCCTCAGGCTATCCATACAAATACAGAACACAAATATCCATGTAGAGCATGCACGCCCACCTTAGACCGCCAGAGTCGCGCCTCTGAACTGGAGCTGCGCAAGAGCTGATGGACGCTTTTACATTTGGGTTTGGGGCCTTTGGTCGAACTAGTCATTACTAATACCAGGTTGCAGAATAGTATCTGGTGTGATATTGGAATGGCGGGATTCATGGGCTCGATGGGTATGCGTAGTGCAAAATAACCCGAGAACTACAGGCCGTGATCATGAGTACATATGTCCGCGAAGAAATAGTATGCCGGAGAATGTGAGTACGCGGAACACGAGCGGAAGGGAGTGGAACGCGGACAGGTTACAGTACAAGAGCCCAGCGGGAGCATGGCGGTAGGTACCCACACAGGATTTGTGGACGATTAGTCGGAGTCGGAGCTTGTGTGGCTCTCGACGTCCGTTACATAGAACTCTCGGAACCGTTCATCAAGGCGTCGGAGCTGATCTCCAATCATCGTCTCTCGACTCTCGCAAAAGAAAAGTCGAGAATGTGGGGAAAGGCGAGGAGATAGGATTTGGTAGGTTTTGTTCGTTCAGTGATGCATACACGCTGGAGCGTGCACCCGGATTGCGATATGAACGATTCCAGCGCGGCGACGGGGCCCGATCCAAGGAGTTGCTCATCCAATTCGAGGCTGCGGAGGGCAGGGACAACGAAGGAGTGGAGAAACCCCTTGAGATCCCCTTCAATACCTCGGCGTTCCTTCACGACCAGTGATTCCAAGCACGGAAGCGCTAGGCGTGGATGGTCAACGGGTCCAGAGGTGACGACTTCCAGGATGCAGTGGATGAGCCTGTCTGTTTGCTGCAGAATTGCGGCACAGCGGCTTCGCTCGATCCCGAGCAAAGTGAGGCAGGTCAACTGCCCCCAAGGTAAAGTTACTGCCTTCGAAGAGACCCAACCATGGAGGGTTACGCTGCGTAGCAGAGGTACTTCCTGAAATTCGAAGGGGGCGGGGATACCGTTTTCCGCAGAGCGCCAAGTCCAGATGGCGGAGCCACGGCATGGGGCCGTCGATGACGGCGAGTGCGTGTGGGAGAGCATTAATTCTGAGGCGCTCCCAGCGCGGATGCTGTGCAATTACTGCGGGAATGTCCTCGGACGAGAGACTGCCATCGTGGCCCACCGTAGTATGCAATATTTATGGCAAGAGGGCAAGCGCCGGACCTCTTTATCCAGACCTCGGACATCTGGTTTTGGCGTTTGTATGACATGTGGCTGGATCACCCCCGATGGCTCTCCACAACATAGGGAGGGACAGCGCTATTTCTCGCCAGTGGCGACAAACTCGAGCCAAATTGGTCGGCGATTCCGTTCCGGTAAAGGGGTGGCGGACGGGGATAGACTGGCAGAAAATGGATGAAGATTTCACAGACGATTTCGTTCGGTAACGTCATGACCGGATACTTGTATTCATCGAGCCTCCCCTGCACGATGACTCGCTCATTCCGCAATTCGGAAAGCGAGCGCTCAAGATCTGCGATTCGGGAATTTATGCCTGCGAGACGAGAGCGATCCGCTGCAAGCACACTGGGCATGATGCCGGGTCAAATGGAGCTCTGGACTGGGGCGAACACGCTTCAAAATTGCACAGAATCGACCTGTAAGATGCACAGACCTTGACGATAGGGTTGCAGTGGAGACAGTCGAATCCACACCCGAGAGAAACTGTCCTGCCGGCTTGAGATCGAAGTGTTTAAAGATTGCGGGGGGCGCAGATGGAGGTAACGGCTGGGGATGGTAATCGAGACGCTGGATGTGCGGGGCGAGCTAGATAATAAATCGTTTAAGTTGCTCTTCCCTCGGCCGTGTGGATGGGCTGAATGAAGAGCCTCGTGTGGGACACGTAGGCTATGTGTAATCGAAAAATTCTTGCTGTCTGAATCCGACATGTCACAGTCCGCGCGTAGCCGCGCGCGCTCCGCCCGATTTGGGCGTCCACCGTTTACGAGTACTTTACGTAGTAAAGTGATCGTTCTTTTCATAATCGAGACCAGGTTTTTGAGTTCGCGAAACTTTATCAGTGCGTTTTGACGATGTAAAGAAATAGTGGCTGTGTTCATTAGCTTTTTGAAGTCTTTTAAGAGCTCGATCTAATGAATTTAGTGGTGACGTAAACAAGGCGGACAGGGCTGGTTCGAATCTGCCGGTTGGGGTTTTTTTTTAAAATTATTTGTTTCATATCTTTTGCCAGGCAGTGCCTCGATAAATATATACCTTTGTCTTATGTTGTGTTCTCTATGGTCCATTTGGGATTTTAGTACAAGGTGTTTCACCCAGAGCAAAATTTCCACTGGAAAACACTCTCAATGCAAAAACTGCACTGAATTCAATTGCTCTGGCGTACAGTGATGAGCATGAACAATTGATGGTCTTTATTGTCGAGCTCCGCACACGGCTGCACTCGGATCCTGTTCGATCGCCGGAATGACCAGGTTCATAATACAGACCCGTCAAATGTACTTCAGACCTGTCCAATGTGGCGTAGACCTTTACACCACTATTTTAGTTCTTTACTATTTACTCTGTACTTTCTTTCACTTTCAATAGATTTGGATTTCACCTTCATCTCCCTCGTCGTCCGCTGCCAGCCCCCGTCGTTGCTGAGCTCCTGGACTATTGGACCACCTCGCACACTTGTGTTCACCTTGAGCGTGTCATTTTGGAGCCCACCACGAGGGGTCTTCAACAATTTCTCTGGACTACAGCCCTCGTCCTCGTTGCCTCGTGGTTCTCGCCCCCATTCCCTCGTCTCAACTTGTCTCGTTCCCGCCTTGGCCCCCGTACCTCACATTCCACTACACCCCCGTGCCATCCCCTCGTTCCCACGTCATGTCGTTCTCGGGCTTTGCAGCGCCGTCATTTCCATCCTCGCCGCGATCTGCATCCAGCACCGATGCCACAATCGCTGTGCTCATTGAGCTTATCACACAGGTCATTCGTGCGCTCACAATTTACATCCAATCATCCCCCGTCCCCCACGCCTCATTCCCTTTGCCACCGCTCCTTTCCTCCGACATTTTACGGTTACGGTTACGGCCGGTTAGGGACCCGTAATTGACCGTAATCGTTACGGTCGTAACCGTATACGGTACGGTGAGGATCCCTACATGATTCGGGCCGGTCTCTGTCAACGTAATCCTCGTGGCAGAGTAGTACTCCCGTCCAACTCCCGTCCGGTAGGTAGGTAGGTAGGTAGTATTACGCGGCACGTCCGGATTGTACGTTCCGCACAGTGTTCCTGGCCCCAATCTCCGTAACCGCATTGTTACGTGCCTTCGGCAGAACCCGAATGCCGCGTGTTCATCCCTTTTCGCACCTCCTGCCGCTCCCCTATCATCTAACAGCGCTGTCCTTCGCGTCGTACCTACCGCTCCAGCTCTCTCTCCTTCACCTTGCATGCCCCCATCGAGCACAGTTGATCCCGACGAAGCTAGTATCGCAGAAATTGAGGGTGAGATCACCACGCTTCGTGCACGCTGCGCCGCTGCTGATTCTGCTTCGAAACCCCTGCTAACACGGTCCACAACATCTTCGAATTCCTCCCCACTTCCTTCCACGTTTAACGCACTTATTACATCATCTCCCCCGCCGCCTACATCATTTAATTCAGTCTTCGCTCCCGAAGGCACAGTCACGGCTTCTGCGCTGCTGCCACACTCTTCGTTGCTATGTGCCAGTGGACAGCTGCGCACCACTTTTCACAGCAATGCAGTCAGTCCTGATGCCCCGCAGCTTGGCCATCCATATGACAAACTTGTTGCATTTCCCCCACACACCTGCACCCACATCCTCGCCACTGCCGCGCAGTGTTCACGCACTCGGTTACATCCTCATTGACTTTGTCCATCACCTTTCTTGTCGCCACCTTTCCCGGTTTCTTTTATTTTTCCTCCTCCCTTCTTGCGTCCCTGCCGTGTTCACAGTTCAGTTGGGAGGACCCCCTTATGATCAATTTATATGTTTCATCCTAGTTCGCATTATGCATCTTTCCGCCTTCTTCCCCCCCAGTTCCTTATGTCTTCGAGCCCCTGTTGTCACATTCCTGTCCGTATCTTTGCCTCCACTCCCAGTGACCGAGGACGGTCACATTTTCAGTTTGGGAGGAGATGTCGAGCTCCGCACACGGCTGCACTCGGATCCTGTTCGATCGCCGGAATGACCAGGTTCATAATACAGACCTGTCAAATGTACTTCAGAGCTGTCCAATGTGGCGTAGATCTTTACAACCACTATTTTAGTTCTTTACTATTTAATCTGTACTTTCTTTCACTTTCAATAGATTTGGATTTCACCTTCATCTCCCTCGTCGTCCGCTGCCAGCCCCCGTCGTTGTTGAGCTCCAGGACTATTGGACCACCTCGCACACGTACGTTCACCTTGAACCTGTCGTTATGCCCGTCTGAGCATATACAGAGAAATGAGATGGGCGACGCTGCATGAGTTGCGAACACATGAAGTGAACATACACACCATAGGGGCCCGCGAATCAAACGTGTCGTAGATTAGCAACGAGCGGGTCGAATGACGTGGCTGTGCATGTCCTACGTGCACAAGACTTCGGATGTTACCGATGCAATTGATCGCCTATCACAATGCCGGTCTGTTGTGTCATCGCAGGCAAAGCTATGCGAGATATCCTGGCATTCAAACGAAGACGAGTTTTTCGTTATGGTACATGGTTCTCCAACTGATCCCGCTAGCAAGCCATCGAGTAAATACACCTATCAAATCCAAGAACACATCCTCCACAAGCAGCTTCAACCCCTCCAAATCCTCCGAGTCGGCGAGCGAGAAAACTTGTGGTGGTTCCTCTTGCATCCGTAACACGAGATTAACTCTCAAACCTTTTCAGAACCACTGCATTGAGCAGCCACGTCGGCAAGGGACGGTTGACTGATGCCGATCACTCAAGACCTGTGCCGAGTCCCGACGCAGGTTGGCTGATGCCGGCACACACGGCCGACCCTGATCGGCCGATGTCAACCAATGTCCCCACGTTTTCAAACGCCGCCGAGTGAGATTCAGCTGGAAGGGGGATTGTGATGACATACTGGAGGGGAATAACACCTGGAAAACAAAACATGCACGCTGGTTGAACTGATTCTGAAGTACCTGAAAATTGCCGTGTATAAACTGTTTAAACTTGTCAGTTTGAATGGAAGACACATTTGACTGTTTTTCCGTTAATGGCCATACAGTGATGCGATTCACGTTGGCTCGGGTTTGGAGTGGAACATGATGGACCCTCCCCTGTGCACAAAGGGGCTTGGATGTCAAATTGATGTGCTATGTGACGGCGCCCCTAGATTGTCCTAAGGCTCCAACCTTTTCCGTTTAAAACTGTATATACACGGTTATAACCTTTTCTTTTTCCTTTTCTTTTGTTCGGGAGCTCAAACAGTTTACAAAAGGTTTTTAAAATGTCAAAAGGTTTTCTTGAGGGGCCCCAAATCGTCAAACCATGTACCGCAAATGCGATGTTCATGCTTGGTTCATGCAATGATATTTACATTGTTGCAATCAGATTGCGCTTTGACGGCTGATCGGGCCGCACAATCTTGAGTCTGTCAACGAATTGAGCGAATACACCAATCTACCATTTTGACCCACTGACCACAGCATGAACACATCCAAGCAATCAGCACAACCACATAAAATGTGACAATGAGTGACTGGACGTGTTTTATCGTACCATCGTGAGCCCCCAGTCTGCTACTACGGACCCCTCCAAGCAAGCACCTCAAAAGCGCTCCACACCAAAACACTTCTGGATGATTCGAATGGCGAGGCCCCGAGCGCTGCGCATCAATCCATCGTGAACCAGACTCAAGCGCGTCTCAACGCGGGTAAGTCACCTTCTTTTATGCATGGTTAACGTTGACGTGCCCGAGATTTCTCCCGTAAATGCAATTGATGTTCCTGACATTTGAGTATCCAAGGTCGCTCCCATGCACGAGATAAATCGCCTTTGGGATGCTTTCGTAAATTATGACGGTGATTTGGAAGCCCCGTTATTGTGGTGGAAGGTAATGCTGTGCAAGAGTGTTGTATTTCGCAACTGCTGACTGACCCCGCCCACATAGACCCACGAATCGGAGTTTCCGATCATTTCAAAGATGGTGCGCGACTTTCTGGCCATTCCTGGCACCAGCGTCTCAGTAGAGCGGTTGTTTTCAAGTGCACGTCATTTATGCCCCACGAGTCCCGGGCATCCTTAAAGTCTTGCACAATCCAGGAAGCAATGCTCACCAAGATGTGGATCAAGGACGGGCTTCGACATTGGAGTGCGGCCGGGGCTAGTACCTGTACCGGCGCTAATATGTATAATTTATATGCCCCAGAAAAATACCTTTTATAAACGGTTTTAAACGGTTTATAAACGGTTTAAAACCTTTTCCTTTTATTTTGCTCAGATCCATACACGAAAAACAAAAGGTTGGAGCCTTAGATCGACCGCAGTTTAAAAATAGGGGATTGTTTTGGTTGCAATCCCTCATGGATGCCTTCCAGCCTATCAAACAACGGCAGGAGGTGCTGCGGCTGTCCTATTGACCGCCCAGGACCATCGAGTGCCTGATGTCAGGGCTGGAGAAAAGCCCTAGTACCCGCTTGAGATCGACCTAGATGATTCCGCTTCGAGTGGGGGCAGCCTCAGGACAGCTCCACCGATCTTCTTGCTAATCGACCCATCGGTGATTCCGGTCGACTCTATCGTGAGTTTCGAGTGACTGCAGGAACGGGGTCTAATTTAAGATTGCGCAGGTGATCTGACTTTGTTTCAATGCGGCATTTGTTGGGACACAATGCTGAAACCCGTCGTGTACGTCGCTCCCCATTTGTGAGGATGGTGCGAATCTCACGTGGATTAGTCCGTTGTGCATGCACATATTCTGCCACAGCTGTTTATTGACTTGGTTGAACAAGGGGCATCAATCATGTCCACTTTGCAGGTCTAAGATCTGTGTTGCACCCATCCGAGATAACGTGTTTGAGTTGGAACTGTATGATGCAATTGTGGATGGGTGTAGTCCCGGAGCCGTCGGTGCGGTGTAATGAGGAGGCAGCGTACACCTGGCCGGGGGTCGTGCATCAGGGTTTGAGTTGGGTTTCGCATTCCGAGGACAATGTGTCGCTGTAATCAGGGCCAAAATATTGGGAGTGATAAAAAAAGGAAGTACGAGTTATGCCGTGCGCAGCATCGGCCTCCCCCCAAGTGCAATTGATGGCCACGAGGCGATCATTTCGTTCCCATCACCATCCGTGCTTTGCTTCCGCCTTCCACCGCACGGGCACCCTTCGCCTCTGGCCCTCCTCATCCCCCTGTAGCTTCGCTAGCATGTTCCTCTTCCCCGTTTCCACCACTATCCCGAGTTTCCGGTCTCAATTGGCTCCCGATACCGCGGCATTGACACGCTGGCACTCCTCCGCCGTACCACATTGCGAATAAAAACGGATCCTTAGATCGGGCTGCCTTGATTCTCCGCCTCAATCATCCGCCATATCCTTCCTTGAACCTCCACGCTTTTCAGCCCCTTTCATTTGCCTGGGGGCCCGTAATTGGCCACTGTAGCTCCCACCCCTCCTGATTGTGTACCGGCCTCCGCAGGCTTCCTTGGGGCCTGAATTCGTCGCATCGGACCGCAAGGCTGATATTAATGGTCTGGTCCATCTGCTTGCCCCAAGCCGCCCTAGCATTACCTCCGCAGTCGTTTGTTCCACATGCGCGCCCACCCTGCACACCGGATATCGCCCCCGATACCGCCCTTCAATTCACCCTTGCGTCCGCGACACCCTACACCTCCTGGGACACTGCCGCCAGCGTGCTCGATACTTGCCCCGTTGCGCGCTCGATGGTTCGCTCGTTGCCCGCCGCTCCCGCGCTCGATTCCCGCCCCCATGCGCGCTCGTTGCTCGCCGCCTCCGTCCCCGCCTGAGCCCTCGATACCTGCACCATGCGCGCCCGACAGCCGCCGCCTATGCGCTCGATATATCTGCCTGTGCGCCCGTTTCCCGCCGCTCCCGCGCTCCATCCCCGCTTCATGCGCGCTCGTTACTCGCTGCCCCCGCCCCTCGATACCTGCACCATGCGCGCTCGATTGTCGCCGCCCGTTCTCTCCGCCTACGCGCTTGTTTCCCGCCGCTCCCGCGCTCGATCCCTGCTCCATGCGCGCGCTCGTTGGCTGCTGCCCTTGATCTCTGCTGCGCGCGTGCTCGTTACCCGCCGCTCCCGCGCTTGTTCCCGCCACATACAGGTTCTCTGCCTGCCGCACGCTCTCGATTCCTGTCGGACACGCTCTCGATTCCTGCCGGACACGCTCTCGTTGTGCACCGTCACGGGCTCTTGTCTTGTCCCCGCCTATGCGCGCGCTGCACGCTTGCCTCGGCCGCGTCCGACGTTCATTTTCTTTCCGTCTTTGCTACTCCTCCCCTCGTTGTATGTCCCCTAAATCTATTTCCAGTAGATGGAAGAAAACCCGGGAGAATACGTGTACCGTTGTAATCTCCACACTCGTGCATGCTTCGAGTGTCAATTAAACCACATTTTACTGTCATTTTCTATGTTGAATAATGATCCTATACTACCTTTGACATCATCTGTGTTTCAGAAGCCTTTGAACGGAGAGGAAACGGTGAAAGGAGTGAAAAATGGGGGGGTTTTTTCTTCGGAGTCGCGGTTCCAACGGGCGCTTAACGGGTATCTAATGCATTTCGAACACAAAAACCCCTCAGCGAGTGCTTCCCTGGCCATATATTTGTTGTCTAATACCATAAATGATGTGTAGAATGTTGAAATATTGAGAAAAGAAAGTTGGTTGGAGGAGATTGAGGTAACTAAAGAAGTTGCATAAAATCGATGGTGAAGCAGCTAACATCTTGGTGCAACCCTCTACCCCGTCCCATTGCGACTTTGTATTTTTTATTTTATTTTTAACCAGCGTGAGTTTTGATACATTCTGGTTCGGAGGGATTCCTGGACCTCGTATATGCTCTCAGATGTCGAGTATCCTGCAAAGTTTGTCATTTTCAAAGCTTTCTTTGTGTGCGTGTGCCAACTTGGCCCTATATCCAATGGTTGTTTTCTTACCCAGTGCCGCCTTGGTATTCGTGTTCCCCGCTGTCGCGCGTCTCTGTGCTTGGTTTACGGCTGGGGGCGGTGGTAGGAGCAGAGGCTGATTTGGCGACGGCGGCAGGGGGGCATTCCTTCAGCTCTGTATGTTGGTGTCTACCTGCATAAAGGATGGGAGCTCTGGCTCTGGTGGCATGTCTACACCTTGTAGTAACTCTATTGGCATGTCTGTATCTTGCGACGGTATTACCGGCGGGAGCATTGCGTTTCCAGCAAGGTAATCAAGGTATTGATTCATGGCATCTTGAATCGGAGTGCTCTCCGGGTACCCATTTCCAGCGGGTTGCGCGCGTTCAGCGGCATCTTCCATACCAGCGGTATGTTGTTCCTCCTGAGAGGGTGACCTTGCACTTGCAGTGCGTTCTGCGCTTTCAGCAAGTTGGTGGACGTGGAAGTCGGAGCCTTGTGGCTTGCAACTTGAAATTGGAGCCCGAGAATCTTGTATCATTGACCCTTGGCTCACTGTCGTCGCCTGTTTTACTCTCACCTGTGGGACCTGTGATCGTTTGACGTGTAGGAGGGTAGGCTAGGCGAGCACATGCGTTTGCGCTGGTTTTCTGCGGCTCAACTGATCGCGCGAATTCGGAATCCTGCGCTTGAGCCTCAAGACTCTCAAAATACCCCAAAGTGAATATATTTCGGTGTTCTCGCACACCCCATCCGCCCGGAGCATATTTATACAGCATACAACAACGAGTTTGCGTCGGAATATACCTCTGTCCATGACAACTTCTGATCATTCACCGCAAGATTTACTATTTACTTTTTCCGCAACCAGCAGCGCATCGGCGACGCATTTCAAAATACTCTCGGTTTGCTCTGTTCCCACACTGAAGCGTACCTATATCGAAAGGTCAGGGTCGCAGTAACATCGCGTGATGCACGTACTAAGTTTTCCTCCGCGCCCATGATCCTCCATCCATTTCTTTTTCTCTGGGGGGAACGCGAGAGCGTTGAAGGCTAGTGCCAGTGTATAGACACACCCCAAGGTCGTGCCTTTGTAACATTGCAGTGCAGAAAGGAATATCTTCGCCGCATCCAAGGATGTGAACGCCACAGCAAGCAGGCTCCCATACCCGGTCTGGGATAGACCGGCTTGGACAGCCAGAGGATTGCGACACGCGTCAAAGTTTTCACGGTTTCGATACTTTGGATAATGTACCTTGAGAAAACACATCAAAATGGACGCTGAATCGAAGAAAATTCCTGGATTCGTACCGACTGGATGATGGAATCATTGCACCCACCCGCCAGTGAGCGGGAATACAGCATGTCGGCGAGTGCTTCTGCGTTGCGATTCGTGGTCGCGGTGCGAGAGACGAATTCGCGGGAATTCATCTCGAGCACAAGGGCATCGCTATCGAAGAGGCTGTCCTCGTAGGTCGCCTCCATGTGCGCTTTGAACTGGCCGTAGAATTGCGACGCAGGGTTGAGCATCATCCCACCACAAATAACGTTCCCCATCCCGCTGAAGAGCTTCGTCAAGCTGCTTACAACCACATCGCAATACGGAAAGAGTTGAACGTTCAGGTAGTTTCCTAGAGTTTCGTCGACAATGATGGGGAAATTATACTGGTTGGCAAGCGCACGAAGCCGTTTCATGTCGGCCGTGCGGAGGTGGGGGTTCCCCGGAAAATCGGTAAAAGTGCGAGAATGGCGGGGGATTCAGATGTCCCAGTAGCGAGAAGCATTTCCAATGCATCAATTGTCCCGTCTGTGAAAAAGTAATATCCAGGAGAGCTCTTGAGCTCCAAAAACTTATACGATTCCCCGTAGAGAAGGCTAGAGACAAATTAATATTCGATAAGAATGCCGAGTTGGAAAAAAAGTACTTGACATGTGCTACTTTTTTTGAACCAGTCCCAGAGCCGACTGTCGCGTGAAGAAGCTGGTGTGTGCGCCATATAGCCTGCATGCCGGTAGAAAAGAGGTAGACGTCGTTCGGAGATGATCCAGGTACGCCTCGAATATTTACGCCTCCTTCGAGCGTCCCCGAAAAACGCCTTCGAATGACATGTTTCGCATCCTCGGCAGATTTAAGGGGCGAGTGTCGGCTGTAATATTCCGAAAAATAAGAGCCGCGCGGGTGGTAGGCCGAGCGTAGGCCGCAGATCGCCCGCAAGGCGCAGCATGCAGAGCTCGGCCAGCCGACTAGAGATCGCGGAGCCAGTGAACGCGTAGAATGTCATCACGTTGTCAAGATCTGCGGTGAAAAGGACCGCGAAGATCTGGTGCGGAGGAGGGGCGTGGGCGATCTCCGTGACACAACGCACATCACAGGGTGTCGATGTAGCATGGGCCTCGATGAATGCGCGACATTCATCAGCGAGCAAGCGAGTCGGAAACAAAAGGCAATGGTCGCCTTCCTTGACACCGAGCGCCTCGACGACAACAGCAATAAGCTATACGGACGATTGTCATAAACGGTCCGTCCGATGAAGGTGCAGTTCATACCCGTTTCACTTGCTGATGAACCATCTGTCGAGGATAGACAGTGTCTTTCAACCATAGCTCGGCCTTCCCGGTAGCGAAGGCGACAGTGTAGTGCCATTCAGGAAGAGAATTGCAAACAGAATGTGGAGTGTTAGGAGGCACACAGTGACCCACAGGAGGAGTGGGTTGTACCGTCGAAGCCACTGGGAGGATCGAAGGCATGGTGGACAAGCACGTTCGGTTTGAGTTCGAAACTAAATAGCCGCCTCTCCATAGGCAAAAATGGTGGTCAGAAAGCTTGTTACCCGCTCGCCAAGCCCTCTGACGGGGACGCCGGTCGTGTTGAATTGAAGAAATGAGACCGTGACACCGAATGACCGAAAGGCATGGTGGACAAGCACGTTCATTTTGAGTTTGAAACTAAATAGCCGCCTCTCCACAGGCAAAAATGGTTGTCAGACAGCTTGTTACCCGCTCGCCAAGCCCTCTGACGGGGACGCCGGTCGTGTTGAATTAAAGAAATGAGACCGTGACGCCGAATGACCGATACCCTGGGTTGGATCCATCAGATATTCCTTTCGACATTCTAGAGTCATGAAAAATACCAGTCGTCGGTTCTTCTCCGAATAGGGTGAACACAGTGAGCTACGCGTCATCAACTGGATCAAGAATAGCTCGCCACGCGCGGACCTGAATAAGCAGAATCTCACCTATCGGGCATTGTCGGTCTGCTGATTAACTTCCGTTTGCTAGCTTCGATTCAACGGGGTTTGAGCTGAAATTCAGCGTGTTCGTACATTCGGACAGAGCCTCAGTGCACGGGCCCTTGAGGTGCTTGCAGCTCCTCATTGTGTACGATTTCTCCCCTTGTACGAGGTGCAGCACTAGGTGTGTCATTGACTCCTCTCCTACCGCTTGCCCTTTCGGGTTCATCACGGTGTGCAAGGTCCTCGGCACCTCCCATCGCGATATCCCCCTCCTCAGGACAATCATAGAGCGCATGGCCGCCGGGGGCTGAGTAACCACCGTCTCCTGTCACTGGGATGCCTTGCACCATTATACCTGTGAAAATCAAACCATTAGTAGAATTGTTTTTTTGGGTTAGTGGTTACTTCCGTCTGCTATCCGAAGGGCAGCAATACCGGTTAGGGTTGAGTATGATCGGGGTTCCACACCTCTTGGGAGCGCGGTCACCTTCACCTACCCTGCCAGGACTGCTGGCGAGTGGACCTTAGCCTAAATAGGCCCCACCCTGTTGCGACTTTTAGGCAGGTATTTCTACTTGCCTCTGGTGCTGCACCAGACCTTCCCCGTTTCCCGTCTGCATTTAGCAGTATAAAAAGATGTAGCGGGGTTAGTGCTGCTGCAACTTGGACTTGGGATGTCTCAGGTCAACTTGGCTGAGTTGACTTAAGCCGAGTCGAGTCAAGTTGTTCTATTAAAGAAGTCGACTTTGTGAGTCGACTCGAGTGACTTGGAGTGACTTGGCGACCAAAAATTTCTAAACATGTATTTATGTGTTTTTGCAGGAAACATTTTCTGTGACACCGGGGGCAAAGACTGACACATATGAAAACCATATGCATCGGTCTTTGCCCCCGGTGTGATTCTTTTTGAACCGTGACACCTTTGCAATTTTGCTTTCAGTAAAAATGCCTTTTACTCAATCCCTTTGCATAGCTATGCTAATGGTCTCTTGATAGGCAATGTTCCAGAAGAGCTTGGCAATCTGACATAAAACATAGGTGGTGAATTTTCTGTTGGAGAATGCCTCCTTTCCTAAAGGTTCAGCTCCCACCTTGCAGAGGCCCAATCCCATGTCATAGTGAGTGCTTTTTCAAAATGGTTGTTCAGTTCTGTGATTTCAATCCTGTTAAGTGCATTGGATTTAAGTTTAAGTGGTCAGTAATAGACAGGTTGCGCAAAGCCGCATGCGGCTTTTTTGTGCGTAAACTCGTCGCATGCGGCTTTTTCTTTTTCGTTCTGGTGGTCCAGGGAATGTTATATAGCAGTCATGGTGATGTTCAGGAGCAAAAGATCACAACCCCGCAGGCGGCTTTGAAAGCCACATGCGGCTGTGGCGCAACCTGTCTAATATTGTAGTAGTTTATAGTTTAGCAAGTAAAGTGGTAATAGGGTCGTCACCTTTTCCACTCCCCCTTTCCTCAGTTGTTGAGTTCACTTGGTTTTCGGCCAGGTTTTCTTTCCCCTTTTCAACTTCTCCATGTACTTAACTGTACGGGTTCTAATCACGTGCAGGCCTTTGCACCTGAATACCCCAAACATGTCCTCAGCCTTCATGGATCAACTTCGGTAGAGAGTTACTCCACAAGTTAAATGGTGGTTCAATAAGCCAAACGAGAACTCATACATTTCAGCTTACTGTAAGAGAGAAAAGCAAAGTCCTTGTGCGAAACATGAAGCAGGGAGTTCCTCGAAATCCTGCACAATAGACAGGCTGCACAGGAGTCACGGAGCCACGGGGTGTCTCTCAAACCGTGCTCAAAAATAGCAGGCGAGTGGCTCAAAAGAGCCACCAACAAATCATCAATGTCATAATTTGGCGGTGGGCCCACTAGTTTGCACATGGTCCGAGAGCCACCCCATGGCTCCGTGGCTTCTGCGCAACCTGCCTAATGTGCGTGGTATGCAGGCATGCAGCATAGTTCAATTCCTCCAAAATAGTAATGATCTTGAGCGCATAGTCGGACTGACAACTGGTCCATTTCCAGGACTCTGATGCACAACAACACATTCATATGTGACCCTAGCGGGTTTCTTGGTTAGATTGAATGACAACCCTGCTGAGGGGGGTCACTGTGCCATCTAAGCCCTTCCCATTGGGAGTCTCTGCTGCGATGATTGCCCAGGAAGCAGCAGTCCCATTGATAGTAGTCCCTTTAACCTCCTCCGAAACATCTACTGGAGCTGGAGCTGTGGTTTCTTGTCCGTCCTCCACTGTCCGTGTTATACTGGAACTTAACTACAAGTCAGGAAATTCCAGGCTGCAGTTAATGAACCAGTCAAGGTTCGAGATGTTGAGAGTTTCACATTTTTTTTGACAGTTACTTGGGTGGGTGGACCCTTCCAGAGCTCCCTTGGGTTAATATCTATAACGTGGTTGTCCTCGAAGGAGATTGTGATTGTAATTGCCTTGATATACCGGACACTGGGAATAGGCCAGCAAATGACCCTCAACTGTGACGGGGGTAACCCCATAAGGTGGAGCCTCGCGTGGATATTGAATTGCAACCTTCACCCAACTTCTACCCCGATCGGCAAATTTGAAAGTATGAGACATAGGGTTGGCTTCAGGGAATGGGAAGGCGGGTAAGGGTGGAATCTGATCAGCCCCTGGGTTGGGAGGTGGAACTGGCGGTGCATTGTGGACCTGGACCTCGATTTCATTCCTTCCCTTATCATTGTGAAGGACCTCTGTAGTCTCATGCTTGTCGGCCACAGATCTAGGAACTCAGATAACTATCAGAATATTGGATGCACACTGACATGCTTACTTTAAAATGTCGACATAATTTGCCGGGAGTAGTGCGTCCGATTGGGAACTTGAACCTAGATAATGGCCCTTATACCAATTCTCGTGAACCTTGCCAGTAATGACAACAATGGTTTGCACTGTCAATTTCAATCCTTTTACAGAAGGATGCTAAAGACATTGGGACGTTGGAATGGGAGTTTGGTTCAGAAATGGAATAAACACACTCTCATATCCCCATCCCATGGATAGAGCACTACCGTATATGCCACCTCGAATGCACCACCGCCACGTAGGCTTGGTACAAAGTGAAGGACAGATTTATTCTGAATATTATAGGATGAAAGTGGCAAGTGATCGGCCAATTGTTTGCCACCAAATATAAAGCGTTGGTGGACTAAATACAACATCCGTCAACATTATAATGCATGGCAATATAAACCGAACCATGCCTGGCGGGATCCCCTCTTTCGTCTGAACTTCCTCCTTCAGCGACAACACAGGGGCCCTTCAGTGATATTGAAATTTCCAGAGTTTTGCCGGTCAACATTTTGACAAAGAGTATCACTGCCTCCTTGTCGGAAAGATAGAGGACATTGCCGTCAACGATGCCATATGACTCAAGAGTTTGGTCATCCTGGAGCTCCGGCATGTCGTATTCGAAATTGCATTCTGCCGTGGTTTCGTGTCCAAGATGTTGGATCCGCTGATGATCTATCAATGCAGTTAATCATGGCAGGTCGAAGTACGCGAAGACGAAGAAGAGGATCATGGGGAGGTCGTGGATTCCCGAGTACACAGCAGAGACGCCATGGATTACTTCGAAGCAATAGAGATTCACAAGTCCGGCGTACCTAGAGGCATTCCCGTCAAGTCCTCAATGACCAACTTCACAGTCCGGATTGTATCATGAAGTTGGACATCAAAGACATAGGAATCACGCCATTGATTTTCGACCAGGATTTGCACCATTTGGGTGGAGGGGGAAGATGTCTGTCGGCCCTGAGAATTTGGAAACCGAGGTTTATATATCGCACGAAGAGCTGAAAATGGAAATTTGATGGAAGCATCGGGCATTGCACCTGGCCGGTCATACAGACAACGCCAAGGGGATGGAATAGGCGCTGGTGGCGTTGTAGATTGAAACCTTGAATTTTACCAACAAAATCGATACTAGAGCATATTCGAAGCGGGTTTTAAGTTCTAAATTTCACGAGCAAAATTGTCTTTTGTTTGCCCTCCTTCTAGGATTTCCGCGTCTCCTGGGCTTGGAGCTGGGCCTGCGCACGGCTTGTATACATGCCGGCAAGCACGGCACCAGCCTGCATCTGAACCATCGCCCGCATCCGCCTGCTGTCACAACCTTCTGATTCCCGTAATGCGTCGACAAGCTCCTGCTCCCGAGCACTTTGGACTGGTCGATCCAAGAGCCCTGCATAGTACTGGCCAGGCTTCATAAGAAAAATGGTGAAAGGGTTGTACGCAGGAGGAGCTGAGATGGATTTCAAGGAGTGGCGGGACTGACGACGGTGGACGGCCGGTCGCGCTGCCGGTTCAGCACGTTTGTCGTTGTTCATGGTTAAAATAATTTACTTGTGTGGAGACGCAACTAATATTTTGGTACGCGTTGCTTGTGCCGTATATTACGGCCATTGCTTAGCGCCCAGCTGCCCCACTCTTGTGGGTGATGGGAAAGCAAAATTATGTACTTCACGGGCGACGAGTTCTTCCCTAGTTGGCAGAGTTGATGGCTCATGCGAGAGGGAAGAGGAAGAGGCTGGGAAAGAGCGCGAGGCCCCCGTGTAGTACCGGGTAACGAGCGAGGTCAAGGGGAACTCGGGATTCAAAATAAGTACATAGGGTCGAAAAGTTTTTTTCGACCCTCGGCGGACCCTCCCCCCCTCCTTCCATATAGGGAAGGAGTTTCCCACCCCTAGCACCGGCCGTCGCCTCCGCTTAGGGCCGCAGGATGCCACTGGGGGCGGGCTCGACGGGCAGTTTGACTATCTTACAGTGTAGTAGCAGATTCCTGGCCATCTAATATACCTCTGGTGTGCTCTTCCTTACACCCCCTGTACTATACTGGTCTATCACCCCCACTTTAGCACTGGGCACCAAATTATCATAACCTAGGTGTATATTGGCAGGGAAAAATAGTGTGACTGTATATCCATGATAGTGAGCCTCAAGTTATTTTTTTTTGAACATTGGGAAGGTGGTTGAGCCAACGGAAGGCAAAATCTATGTGTCGTACGTGATCTGGCATTCCATATTAGGAAATTGACCTCCAAGATGGTTCGGGCATCGTACAAACCCCTACCTGACATTGTCCAAACAGTAAATGAGGGTTTTCAACCCCTTCTAACAAAAGTATCAAAAAGTTTTTTTCAGCCTCCCCCGGGACCCCCCCCCCCCCCCCTCCCCACGTACAAAATTTTAATCCCGAGTTCCCCCTTGAGCGAGGTAACCAACTATGTGCGGGAATCGAATCACACAACACTTGCCGTCCAGTCAGCAGAGTGCGTCCGTAGCTGAAACGACCTGCATCGGCACTCACCGCCACAGAATCAGAGCGCCGGAGCAACTGGACACGGAATGCACCCCATCGCGGATCTGACTTGACGATTCCCGCCATCGCGATTCGTGATCCGTTCCTGAGCGGGAGCATGCCGTGAAATCCTGCCTACCTACTATCATTCATTGTTTCTCAGGCTCCGCGATTGATTTTATTTCGTTTCCGATACATAAAAGGGCGCGCAACAGAATATCTCATTGTGGTATTCCGTTCTTTCTCAGTTTTCCACCACATTCCTAGTCGACCCCGGTGGTCTTTTTCTCCTCTTTCTCTCATTCAATTCCACAACGGCCCTTTCCCACTCTTATTTCGCCGGCCCTACGATGTGGTGTAAACTCGCTGTTATTACGCTCCTTGTCTCCATGGCCCGCTTCGCCGTCGGCGCCCCGATGGTGTGTAGCTTCATGTATGAGTACACCATTGCGATTCCGCTCATCATTTCGTTTCTTCTTTGGGTTCGAAGAACGAAAGGTACGCATCCAAGGTTGAACCGAGGACCAACGCATCCCTGACCATGCCCATATACATTTCCTGAAGGCGGCGACCTTGCTGCTGATATCAAAGCCGCCATAGACCAGGAAATTCAAACCGCGGAGGCGCTGGCCACGGGAGCAATCGCTGCGGGCGTCGTGAGTATCTTTAATGTCTTGCCCAAATTTACCAACGCCGGGACATTCGTTTGTAGCCCGTCTTCTCCATTGCGCTTGCCACAACGCTGGTGGAGCGCGCTGCGGCCCCCATTGCGACCGGCGCCGCGTAGAGTGTCGTCTGACAAGAATCCTCGACTCGCGCTCGCTTAAAAAAAGAGCATGAGTGACGCGCAGAAGAATGACTGGTGAAGAGCGGAACACTACTTGGTGTATCTTTCAAAGTAATACACAGGGGCATTTCCTAATGACTTATGATTCATATGCCACTTGGACGGACGTCGCTGTTGACCCGGGGTTAAGGTGGCATCATGATTGTTTTGATGGTGCAAGTTACCGGGTAACAACTTTAGGCAGTCGGCCCGACTGCCGCTTCTTTCTACAGTGCTTCGAGGAGTAGATATGTCGCTGACCATACTACCACCTGCGTCTCGTGCGAGCTGCTGTACGCTGCATGCCCTCCTATTCGTTCTCCGTTCCGTCCCACGACCAGCTCATTGCCGCTTGGTCGTCCGCCTTCACTTCCGGCTACCCTTCGGCGTAACGCATGTACGATGTCTTGTACAGGCCCTGCTGTTGTGCCGGCTCATCGATGCAGCAAGTCGTCCCTGCGCGTATATGACGTGGATCTATCGTCAGACGATGCGAGACGGGACTCGGAGGTCAGGCTATCATGCTGGCGGGAGAGCGCGGCCCTACCCCGCGTCCCACGTATGCGCGATTAGTTGAAGGAGCAGACGCTTCCGACGTGTCAGTCTCTCTCTTCTGCCACTGTGTGTCGCCCGCGCACCTGGCATACACCGCAGTACCGCTCGTCGTCTCTCCCCGCCGCATCATCATCCGAGTCGACACCGGGGGGATGCCGTCTGTGCATGGGACGCGCGACAGTGCGGACGTGTAAGTAGCCGAAACCGTGTCATGCCCCACGCGGGCGCGGGGAGGTTTCGCTCCGCAGATTCGGCGACGAACCGCCCCAGGCACGGCAGTACATCGACCCCGCGGCGCCTCGCCGGTTGCACTGCTGCCAGTAGCCCGCTCGTACATGCCATGTGCCCGTCGTCGATCGTGAATATGGCAAGAGTCCGATGGATGCTCGGGAGAAGGGTCGGTCCTCTGAAGTCGGGAGAGATCCGACGTGCTGTTGGGCGCGCGCCTGGTCGGGTGGCCGTCGGCCCGGAGAGGGAGAGAGGCGGATCTGTGCCTCTCTACAGTGTCCGTTGACCGACGCAGGCGCGATTATTTCCCCGAGGAGCAGCACTTGCGGTGTGCGAGCGGCTCTCTTCCCGATAAAGCTGGACCTTATGTGCCTTGTATACCCCGAATATCGACCCGACCCCGCGTCGGTACCTCCCCGCACCACTGCCGGCCTGTGTCACAGCAGTTCTTACCCATACCTCCATCGCTTTGGTCTATCCCCGGCGCGCCGTACGTCGCGCACGGGACCCGCGATGGGGACACCCCGTGGTGGTATACTCTATCACCCCGCCGGCTCTGCGGCGTGGCGCGTGCAGGAGGTGTATTCCATGTCGCACACCAAGCCACCAGAAGTCGGGAGGCGCGCGCGCGAGACTGCGAGGGGCGAACAAATGGGCTCTAGGCGGGGCGGGGTGGGGGTATGCGGTTTCCGGTGGCAAACGCAGGCGCGACCGATCCAAAGGGTCGTTTACGCCCGACGTACTCCTATCGATATGGCCACTGGCCTCGCGCTCCGGCTGCGCTCTGGTGCTGCCCGTACTTCCTTTGCCCAGACAATCGCGCCACTGGCCCTACTTTCGTTCCGGGTCGACCTCCTTCAAGTGCGACTGGCGTCTGCGTGTGCCCATGGCGCACATCCAATTACCACTGTCGCCTCCCGAAATCGCCCCAGTCTGCATCACCCGCTTGTGTGGTCGCGGCGGCGCAGTGCATGCGCGCGCGATGGGGACGGGTGTGTGCACGGCGTCGCGGACTTGTCGCCAAGCTGCGGGCGGGGTGGCAGAGGGGAGCGAACCCGCATGCTGTCGTCGTGCGGGGAAGAGCTCCAGTATCAAGAACAAGCCCGGGCGTCTTCTGCTGGTGGACGATGGGGAGCGTCTAGACGCGCCCATTCGACACCGAGCGGAGACGCAGCCCTGGCGCACACCGAAACGGAGCCTACGTTCCGGGCCCGTCGTCTTCCCTCGTGTTCTCTTCCTCCGGTGCTCGTGTCCGCTGCAGTCCCGCCTTTCCTCTCGACTCAATGGGCCCTGCCCCTCGAGATCGACCTCCCTCCGAGACGCCGTGCTGCAACAAATCTCCTCTCTCCCGGCTTGCGTATCCGCATCTCCGAGCCCAGCGACCGCGCGCCTCCCTCTGTCGTAGCAGTGGAATGCCAAGCAGACCAGCCTGGGGCGCGCGGCTCTCGTCCCTCCCTTTCAGCGCCGCCCTGCCGCTCGCCGGTATCTTCACGGGCTGAACCCTTTCCCCAAGACGCGCGCGCTGTCCTCGTCGAGTCGTAAATCTCACACGGAAACGGCGGGGGGTCAAGAACGTGGCAGAGAAGGAGGAGGATCGGAGGCGGAGGCCGATGTGGATGTGGATGCGTCCCGCGCCCGTGTCTACGCCGACGAAGACGAAGGAGCGGAACCGGAGAGGAAGATGGTACGAAAACTGAGGTCACGCCCACAATGGCGCTAACGAAGACGAAGCGCTGGGATTGTGCTTCTTTACTCGTGCGCTGTGTAAGTGTAGTCTCATCTTCTCATTCCCTCTGTACTGACGCCTTGTCCGTCTAGGTGACAGAAGATGATACCTTGTATCTGGGGACGCCGGCCAGTAGGAATACGCTCGGGTAGCGTCTTCAGGAGTTTTTGTGGTCAGATGGCTTCGACACGGTTACGTGCATCGGTCCCTGTGTAGGCTGGGACGTGCAAGGTCGAGGGACATTGTCGTTCTCAATGTCATGCATTCACCATTAAGATTAGATTAGATCTGATTACCTACACATCATACCATCCTTGATCACATCAATCTCAACCCTTTCGCTGACTCCTTGCTCCTCCTACCACTCGCTGCAGCCATGAGCACTGGAGCAAAGCTCCCCGTAGAACTCGAGAGGCTTGTATTCGAGTCCGCCGCCCAAAATCGCCCCATGATACCAACGCTTGTTCTCGTCGCTCATCGCGTCCGTGTCTGGCAAGTCTTCACTCCTTCTCATGCATGCCCGGTTATCGACAAAGCTTGATAGGTTGGAACCTCTCTTATATAACGTCCTACTCTTCGACGCTGTCCCCAACATCACAGGCATTCTAGATTCAATCAGAACTAAACCAGCCCCGTTTCTTGCATCGGCAGTGCGGCATGTCCTAATGTATTCCAGCCCCGAGTCGCTGGACATGGAGACGCTGGTGAAATTCCTGGAATCATGCCCCGGGATCACCACACTCTCGCTCATCGGGGTTATCACCGGCCCGCGGCTCCTTCCTGCACTCAGGAACATGCACATCCGGCGCTTGAGCGTGGACGTGCGACAGCTTTTTCGGCCTCTGACAATGAAGTGTACGACCGGGAACGACTCTACGGAACTCGAGGTCGACCTTGACCATCCGTTGTTCGGTGCTGTGACGCACTTGGATCTATTCAACGAGGTCGACTTCGAAGATGAGGAGGCCAGAACAACTTGCGTGGCTACTGCAGGACCCGTCAAAGCTTTCTGCATTGACGCATCTGGCATTCAACACTCAGCCAAATCCGCTGTGTTCTGCAGAGACTTCTTACCAGTTACCCGCAGCTCCACGTTCTCATCGTTGCGTTCAACGCTAAAGAAGAGGATCTCGCGGTTGGATATATGGAGGAGCTCACGATCGCTGATCCTCGTTTGGTCGTGGCGACCTACGCAAACTATTACATTGACTGGGAGCGTGGCGCGAGAGGGGGAGACGATCTCTGGGTTCGATCGGAGGAATTTGTTTCCCGGAAGCAACGCGGGGAGATTGAAGGTACGCCGGACACCACCTTTTGTCTATTGTTCTTTGCTCAGCCGCGACCAGCGGGGGAATTACTTCTTGCCAGCGAAGACGAAGACGAGTAAATGCTGTAGTTGCGACTGCATCATACCGCTGGCTGTGCACGCCCCTGTCGTGAATTTCTCCCATATTCTGAGCTCAATCATTTCGTTCTCCTACCCAACGCACTGCCATTCGAGTGGATCATTCCCGACGTCACCCACGATAACGAAGACTCCTCGAGGTCGCGGAAATAGCCTTGTATTACCGACTTTGCTATCGCATTCAATTTCGCGAACAGCTTGGGGCTGTTAGGTAACCTTTCGCCATGACATCCGCCAACACAGCAGCCGCAGCAGCTGATATACTTGGGCATATGGTCCACAGCACTTGACCTCGACACAGCATATCGTTGACTCACAGGTCCATATAGCAAATACTTTGTCCAGCATCGCCGCCGACCTTTGTGCCAACTGCATTGTCTCTTCGGCGTAACGATTCAATGCGTACGATACTTGGTTTCTCGGGTGTTCCGTCCCACTTCATCTCCTGCTCTCACCGCGTCCTAGAGTTGTTGTCATTGAATGTTCTTAACTCCGATTCAGGTGAACTTCGCTAGGCGCCACCCCAGCCAGGGCTGTGAAAAGGCCCCGGATAAACCTATCTCAGTCAACTGCAACGAGAAACACTCGCGGTCCTTCGTAATTCCGATGAAGACGTTATACCATAAGGCACCACGACACATCGCTGATTTACTTGACAGTGTTGCCTCCTAATTGCCGAGTCGGCATCCCGGCTGCGTGTGCTAACTGCGACACTATGAACCCCTTCACGACATGGTTTTGGCCGCGTCGCTGACCTGAACACATACTCTGGCTTATCCAGAATCGCTAAATATTCAGGGAAAACAACAGCCCTGGCTCGGGCGTTATTGACAGCAGGTGCTAGAACAGCATTGCCGTCCTAAACGTGCATTAACTAATTCACAGGATAATGGGCAAGCATGATGTGCCTCGGACGACGGCTTTGATTGATTGCTGTAATGAGTCAATATCCCAGCACTGCGTGTCAACGTCGGCACCGTCCAAAGATAGCTGCATAAATGATCTCGGGTGTTGCGCCTCTGTCTCCCCAGCACTCCCAGCAACGGACACCATGCTTCCCACAAAAGACGAACTCCTCGAATACTACTACCTCGGCGTCCCAGAAATCCGCGAACAAGCGGTATGGAGAACAATTGGACGAGAGAATAAACTCGTTACAGCGGACTCTGTCCTGGCAGCGGACAGGGAGGCTGCCTGCATCACAAAAATCGAGGAAGTCCAAGACAATAAACTATTTGGAAACCGGGGAGCGTCCCACATCCCGGAAAACGCTCGTTCCGGCAGACCTCACTTTCGTCGCCGTCATCTCTCCAAAACGACTTTTGGCTAATGCCGGATGTCAATTGGAGGGGAAAGACCCCGTATACCAAGACTTTTGAGGACGTCAGCCTTCGTTGTCGTTTAGTGGCACCAAAGATTCCGGATTTTGCTGCGAGCGACTTCAGCGAAGCATTGGCCAACTTGGATTGGTTTATGGGAGCGTCGGCCACGCCAGGGAATACGAGACAGAGCATCGTCGAGGCAGGGGCGATCAAATTACGCCACGTCCTGTTCGAAGTGAGTACATATTTTGTCATTCATCTGTGCAGTCTACTAACGTCGAAACACAGAGAATCGAGGGCGAGCCTGTCGGTCAGTGTACAGTATTCGTCAACATCACCGAATTTACTTGTGGGGATTGGTTTGCGTAGATTCAGAGGTCAAAGCTATGGAAGACTGGCCCTGCAGCACGAAAGAGGCTCGGGAGGGCCCGCGACACAATAAAGAGGACTCACACAGTACTTCCGCTTAAAGCATTCGACATGGCAGGCAACCTTCTTCCTCCAACCAAATATTCCGAAGCGTTGAAGGGCGCCGTCGTTCGTGTATCAGTGAAGCTCACTCACTGGAAATTTCGGCCCCAGGGCGACGACCCCATGGGGCGAGATGTCTATACAGCGGACATCGATAATATTCGTGTTTTGGTCCCACCGGAGCAAAGAACCAGAAAAGTCATTCCGAGGACTGACCCGGGTCCCAGTAGTCCCTCAAAGAAGGCGCGCACTCTCGAGAGGCGGGATTAAGGTACCTCCATAAATACGGGCCCTCAATCTTCTAACCAAATTTCTGGAGGTGTTTTCTGACCACAGTTACGGTGAGCGGAATTGGGGAAGGGCTGCGGTAAAAGTTGTAGTGGGTAGTCGAACATTCGTTACTATCCAAGAGTGAAAGAAACGGCAATGCGTTATAGTTATGTATCATTTATAAATCGTATTTTGTACCAACGAAACGGGGCCCGTTGCCAGCTTCGTTGCGTAGGGAACTTTTGTTCCGAAGCCAAGAAAGTGCGAAATCACGTACCGGTACTACCCAGGTTTACTTTTGGTTCGGGTGGTCAGATCTGTCAGATCAAATCAAGATCATTTATTTGCCATGCCTTCCCCTTTGAGTCTTTCCTTCCACCATGACTGTACTTCTCAGTCCTTCACCGCCAGTCAAATTAACGTACCGGAAACTCGCATCTGTGTTTGCTTTCGGGTTACATTCTTCGTCAAGCATCTCCTTCGTTGCTTAGCCAACTAGACTTCTTACTTCTTGTCACCATTGGTCGACGAATCCTCAATTTCTCACAGGTAGATCTTTCCTGTTCGGGACCGGCCGCCACTGATTCCTATCCCATGAAAATCACAATGTGGCCTTGGCTGGTTTAGATACTACGCTGTGCTCTGATGATTCGTTGCTAGCCGAAGGCGTTTTATTTGGACTATTTTGGACGCTTCCCTGATCCAGAGTATCATGATCAAGTCCAGCCTCAAGTTCCAACGCTCACTGCCTCTTAATCCCTGCTCATATTTTGCATCGAAATCACCAGAAACTGTATTCTGCATCTTGTTTGCCATTGCCACAAGCTCGACTCACTTGACGATTTGAACATACACCTTTTGCCATTGGGCAAATGGACTATTCTTTGGTCTGCTTGACTCTTGGCGCTTCCACAGTGACAAGAAAAATGTCTACTATCTGCTAGACTTGGAAACCATCTCGTCGCTCTATTCTTGAAAGATATATTCTCTTGATGGTCGTACAGTTTCCAGTGGCATGATAAGTATCTGCTGGACCAATTATCAGTTGCATTGCAGCCAACCCAGGAATGGCAGCCACACCTGTATAAATGCAAGGAGGGTTTCCTATTCCTATTCTTCATTCCTTCCTCTGGCCGTGCCACCGCCTTTTTCATTCGCCTTCGCAGTGATCCTCAGAACTTGACGTTCTTCTAGCTTTCTTCGATCGCCCTTTCTATAATCGACAAAACCAATATGCAGTTCTCCTTCTTCGCCGTGTTCGTTATTGCCGCCTTCTACCGTCTCTGCTGGCCCCCTCCTCATACGCAAGGGCACCTGCGATATCGAGAGTGAGTTATTTTCTGCATGACTATCCTGAACCCACGAAACTTAAACGGACTGGTAGCTTGCCTCCTTGACCTCGGGGCCTGCAGGTAATTTACACCTTTCGGATAATCTTGTTCATTTATGCCTGCTAACGCAACAATAACTAGCCGTCGGGTGCGGAGCAGCCGCTGCGAAGCAGGGGCCAGTACGTGCTCCGAAGCTATCTGTGCCAATCTAATCATCTCACGATTGTTCTCTGTCTAGATCCTTTCGCAGATGCAACATGCCTTCTCACCGCTATAAAGGATGTTGACGATCCGGTTAGTTGGGATGTTGTTCCCTACTTCTACCCCGAACGCTAACCATCACGTTTGTATTTTCAGCCCGCCTCGTGCAATGGCTGCGACGACCAGCTCGGCATCAGTAGCGCCATTGACTCGGCCAAGAATGCCATCGAGGGCCTCTTCTGAGTACATCACACGACAAAGCTACGAGCTGGGTATGGCGTCTGAAAGTGGTTACTTTGATTCTGCGATATTGAATTTTCGATTGTGTACATTGGTGTAATATATAATGTTAGCGTGGTGGTACGGTCTCTTGGAGTGATGAATCGCAGTCTCAATCAACGTCACTCTCGTCGGAGTCGTCATGAAACTACCCAGTAAAATCAAACAGGTATTCGGACTGGGAGCGTGCAACAAGCTAGACAAACACATTATTACTTGAATATATTACCACACACTTCTGAGCCCAGGATAAATAAGACATGATCATGAAATGCATCGAGTACGATTCCTAAACTAAACTTAAGCAGAAGAGACCGTTTGGATAACGTTTTTGCCAGTGGCCGACTATACTACAAGTCGGAGATTCTGAGTTTGGCGGTATCCATTGCACGGCACGGATTAAGGAGACATGCGTGTTCGGCCAAATATATTAGGTGGGCCAAGCGCAACGAATCGAACTTACCGACTTGTTTAAAATGCTGGAAGCCGTGGTCAGGCATGCAGCTAAGCTTGAGAGTCTAGTACTTGAGAAAAATGTTCCTGGATGCAGAATAGCCCTTATTTGGCGTATACGGAGGAAACACGAAAATTTGACGAAAATGATGGAAAGTGCAGCCATCAATTAGGTAATAAGGTTTTACTACGATCAGACTGATTCCAGAATCCAGAAGCCTGTTATTCGCACCTCCGCTTGCCGCATCCTAATCTCGGCTCCAGATCTTCCGGGGTTCGGCGGACTTCGAAATTTGGGGCACATCCATCAAACAATCACCCGCAGCCATCACCCCGTGAAGATCTGGTGCAATTTAGCCGTAAAATATGCGGTCGCTCAGATCAGTCACAAATGTAACATACCGTAGCACATCGTAATACGCTCCTAACTTGCCGCCCCCGCTATCAGGGAGCAGTCAAGCCCCAAGGGGCAGTGCTCCCCCATCACTTTTTCATCAATTTCTGCCTCGCCACCATTTGAACAACCCAACATCAAAAGCTCCGTATAGAAATATCTACTGCTCTCTCTGAGCACGCCCTAGAACGGCGGGGGTACGAGACTAGCCGCATCCCTCCATCCTTGTGCTCAGCGCACTCGTTTCACCGCCGCCCTACTCGCCCGCGGGTAACCACCCAGAACGACACCTCTACGCTCTCCCCGCCGCCGCCCTCGGTGTTTGCGATATGGAGATCTCGCACTCGACCGCTTCATCGCCGTCCACGGCCTCTCCCGACCTTGGCAGCAGTGCGCTGGCGTCTTCGGCTTGTGCACCTCCGATGATGAACGTGGCTTCTTCTGGAGTGTCTCCCCTCTTCCGCGGGCGGGCGGGCGGGCGGGCGGGCGGGCGGGGAAGGTAGCGGGAAGCTGGCGCGGGGTGGGGGAGAAGCGTGTGGAGGTGTTGGGCATATCGACGTGCACGCCTTCGACACGGGCCGGCGGTAGACAGTGGCGTGCGGCATGCAGGTTTCTGGTGGTGCGGCCCGACGCCACGCTCGTTACCGGCGAATTTACCTCACCGCTCCCCGGTCTTCTCGCGGGCGGCGGGGTCGAAGTGTGCGCGGATGCATGTGCGCAGGCACGTCCTGGGATGACGAGGGGGAGAAGGGGATGTCGCGCTGTCCGACGCACCCCCCCACGCTCGCGCGCGCTCGTCACGCCTGCGGTACGGCAGATGATTGCTTGTACCTCGCGGCTGGAGGGACGGAGCTCCGCGCGACGGTCGACGGCTATGCGTTCGCGTTCGTGCGGATGCGGATTCCTGCAGGGCTAGAGCTGATGAGTAGGAAGGATTGACCGGCGGAGGCGCTTGTGCGGAGGGGAGCGTGGAGCCCCGCTGCGCTTTTCCAGTTTCTTGGGATGCACGGGGTGGCGTGGGGCTCGGACACGCGATGTACAGCGTTCTTTGTATGCGTGCTGAGCATCGCACCCTGCCATCCCATAACGTGCTCGTTCACCAAGCGGCTAGGCATTTGTGCTGATTTTATGAGCACGGCTCATATTCCTTGACGTCGCGTTTTCCCTTTCTCATCTCGCCCTCGGCTGCGGTGCGCGTGGCGCATCAGTCGCGTCGGAACTCGTTCTTCCTGGCCGCCCAATCCTTGCCAGTGCGACGTCCTCGTTCATGAGCCTGGGGAAATTTACTTTTTGGGAAACACTATTTTTATTATTTTTTTTTGTTTTTTATTTTGTTACTCGCTCCATCTCAGTATCATGGTGCGATGCGCCGCTGGCGGTACTTTGGTTCTCCGCCCCTTCTTTCGGGGCCTTACTTTATTTCGGTGGTAGTTGCTGCGATTTTCTTTTGCCGCTTTGTCTTCGCCGTTCTGCTGTTGGGGTTTACGGCGGGCGTGGAGGGCACGGAATCGCCCGGGGTGTGATCGCTTGTTGCGCGCTACGCTGGTGCTGTGCGCGGTATTTTCTTGTCCTTTCATCAATTTTTCTCTCTCTCGTCTGGAAATCTGGGGAATGGGAGCAAGGGGGGGCAGTTGGTGACCCCTTTTATGGAACCCAAATTATAAACTTGTTTAAGTATGGCACTTGAAACGCTCCCAGCATCAAGAGGACGGCTTCGAGGACGGTGACTCGGCCTTTCCGATAAATGTTTGTGATTCTATTTTATTATTCTTTTGTGTTAGATCTCCACAAGGATAGATTTTGTCCTGCCGCCATTCCACGCCTCCGACAGAATAATTCCTGGGCCTTTGGGCACGGCGTCTAAATTAAGCGCTCATACTTCTTTTCCATCGTCGCCTAAATTGAGGTGTTTCCAGCTGCAGTGTCTCAAGTCCATTATACATCGCGGCACTTGTTTGATTCGTAACTGAACCTGTGAAATACAATATTGAACTTGATTCGGCGCCTTCTGATTCGAAGCTGTGGTGAGCTGTCTCTGACTATACGCGCCATACACCCACCTCTCTTCCTCTCTCACTAGCTTTTCGTTGACTCAATGCCTGCTCAGCAATGAGGGTGTTTTGAAAAGATGAGCTCTGCCCAACACCCAGTTCCACGATGTGCTCCGTCTTCTGAGTGTGCAGGCGATGCTCGCCGCTGGCTCTGACCTCGACCTCGATCCTACCGCATGACTGGGGGTTGATTCTCGAACTCCTGTGCCTGGCACAGCGTGACCTTGTCCCTGAGATACATCAGGTCAAGATAGTTGTCATTATAATATTGGAATTGATAGTCCCTGACGTCCTTCATTTCCCAGTTTTAGAGACTTCTTCTCGTGAAGCAAACTATAACTGACAGCCGACTCAACTTGAAAGATAATTGCTGTTAGTGAATGCCTGCAGCTTTCGCTCCTTCGATTCCACCAACAATATGGGTTATTTTGCACACGTCTCGCGTAAGATCACATGTTTGAACCTGAAGCCAGTCTTTCAATGAATTGACATCAGAATCTATCCCAACCTTCAGGGGCGCGATAGACACGGTCCACTGATCACGGACTTCTGGTATTCTCAAAATCTCAGGCTCGTCAACCCAATGCCTATAAAGCCAGCGCTGTTCGCTCACAAAAAGCAACAAGCCAAAGTACCATGGCCACCCCAGTCTGTGCTATCTTCAGCGCTTTCATGCTTGTGGACTTCCAGGGTCACGTTCTTGACCTCGCCAACAACGTCAACCCCGTCATAAGCCAAACTCGGAACCCCACACTCACCGCCAACCAACAGGTTCGTCTGTCCTGTCGAATACCGACATTTGAATTGAACCCCAATCTCTCCCAGTGGTCTCTTGCTAGGGTCAACGGGGGGCACTTCGTCCTCGCATCGGGGCTGTCAGGACCTCAGGGTGCTGTTGTTCTGTCTTGGGACACAAGTGCCAGTACCAGCCCCCTGTTCATGCAAGCCTTGGGAGCACCCACGACCGCCATCGCGTTTGATCTTGATTGCGTCAACTCTACGTCTGCCAGGTGCGTCTCGCACATCTCATCAGAGTTTGGTCCAAAAATTATGATAAATCTTTGAAATCTCGATGTCCAGTTTCATTAATGCGGCGACCGGGCTTGCGCTCACGGCGTGGCCAATGGAAAGTGGAAGCACGATCAGTCCGGTGTGTTCCAATGTTGACGGTGCTCCCTCCATGAAACTCACCGTTGGCGTCGGAAGGTTACTTTCGAGAGTTTCACTGGTCGGGCGCAGCAAGTTTGGACGCTCGAGCAGCTGGATTGAGTGGAGACATCTGGTAGTCAATTGCCGTGGACTCGGTGTTGTAATGAAGAGGGAGACTCATAAGAATTTGGGGGTTCAGCTATCTAGTTACGATGTAGTTAGACGAATCTCATGCAATCTTTCGCCTCTAGAGTGTTCTTGAGCATCCATTATTGCCAGGCAGCTTGCAACCAATTTTAAACCATAGTTCCAGTTTAATTTGAAGAGTGCAGATTCCGCGGAACTTGCCGGATGAACAATCGCTCTCTCTCGGTGGCTTTAACACTGACTTTTCCGGACAACGGGGACATTGTCCCCGCATTTCTGGCGCGGATTTCAAAAAAAAAAAATTGTCGCTTCGAGGCCAACTCATTGAATAAGCCCTGGAACAAAGGTGGCCCAAAGAACAAAAGAGAAGGCACAAAAGCATCGGTAATGACAGTAGATTGTCCGCCGCGAGAAGGTCAAGAAGGAAGACGGCAGGCTTTCCTTCTCATTCTTCTCTCAGCTTCTTTCCAATCACCACCACCGTCAAACGGCCAGGAGGCTCACCCTGGCCCTCGATAATTGTGCTCATAATTCTCTCCATCTCTGGGGTGTATCCATTCTGCGTCGGCCGTCCGGTGTCACTGCTCAGCGCGCGATTGATCTCTATTGTCGAGCTCGCCTAGACCGCTGTAGCTATGCTTGTCTACGCTCAGTAGTCTCAGTGCCCGACTGCCACGAAATCCCAATTTGGGAGCCCTGTCGTGTCACTGAGACTATACGCTCAGCTGTAGGGGTGGGAGAGTCCGGTTCAGAAATCGGTCCGAATCTGAACCGAACCGAACTGGACGTGATATTCAGGTTCAAGGCTCGGTGTTTCTCTGAACCTTAACCTCAAGTTCGGTTCAGCGTTCAGGCCGCAGGGATCGCGTTCGAACGCTGGACCTAAAAACTGACCAGATGAGTGAATTTCAGCCAATTTTACCCCTTTTCTGACCTTTATGTGGATCGGATCAGGCTTGTCAGCAAGTTTTCTAGCGGCAGAGACACACTTGGCTTCCCTTGTATTCAAATCCGACCCAAGCTGGACGTCTTCGGCTGAAGTTGTGATGCGACATACTTGGTCAGCAAAGTTAGTCCATGCAGTCCATTATTTTCAGGACCATTCACGGTGATTCTTGCGTCCCAAACACATTTGCGGGCCAAGTGGAGGCCGAAAGATATTCGCATGTAACATTTTGGAAGAGATTTGGGCTCCCCGAGAAGCCCGAAATAGTTCGAGTTCGAACGCGTTCGAAACGCAAAACCGAATCCAAACGCGGGTCAGGTTCAACGTTCGGCAGCTGCTCGAACCGAATGCTGGGTTCAGGTTCAACGTTCAGGGCGAGAAGGCCTGAACCGAACCGAACCGAACCTTCCCAGCACTACTCAGCTGGCCCACATCAACGCGGCTAAAAGTTTCGCGTTTTAGGACCGGCTTGAACGCAGTGATTCTTCTACAATTCTACTTTGTGAGGGTTAGAGTGAAGTCTAGTGTAAAACAATGCCGACTCTACCGAACCTCGGTGCGTTTTCGGACCGGCTTGAACGCACTGATTCTTCTTCAATTCTACTTCGTGAGGGTTAGAGTGAAGTCTAGTGGAAAAAGATACCGAGTTATGGAATCATCACGCGGCAGGCGCGAGACCTCGATGCAAAGGTATATTCACTTCCTTTCGTCCCCTTTGGAAGCTCATAGCTCATAGATGTGGAAGGATATATAGATTAACTGACTTCGCATTCGACCTGTCGCAGTGGGTGTATATTGTCGTCCCTTACCTTCTCAGCCTCCCGACAATTAGGGACAATCGCAATAATTTAAAGCAACCGCATATAAGACTGAGCGTTGAACAGTGAGCACGAGATACGCACCACTTCCCCTTCAGGCGGATGGGCACTCGGCCACTGTCGTGTCGGCACAATGGAGTGTGTACCTAAAACGAAACGATAGGTGTACCGGTGGGCGCTAAATCCGAAACACATTCTAGGAGGAATGAGTACCTAAGTGTGGTTCGACACAAGTAAAGAGCAAGACAAACTAGTGAGAGCTCGAGATCGCGAATGTTCTTCTTGGGGGCCTTCTTGGCAGCTGGGCCGCCGGAGACGACGGTGGTCACAATCATTGCGACTCGGAGAAGCATAATGAATGAGAACTGCATCTTGTCTTCAAGTTATCGAATGAATGACAGCCGATTTGAGAATGTAAGAATGGTGATAAGAAGAGCGTCGAGTCCCCAGTAAAATGTGAAGGCGAGAAGAAAGAAAAAGGTGGCGCAGCCAGAAGAGAACGAGGGAATGCTGTGCGACCGGGATCGAGGTGCATATTGCAATTCTGCCAGCGACCCCCGACGGGAGAGTTGCCGCTATGTCCCATGCGGATGGATATACGAGATGGGACCCGTACATTTGAGACCAACAGCATGTGCCGGCCATGCGGACCAGTGTTTCCCATGATAGGCAGTCCCTTCGGTACACTTCCTGCGACAGTTCGAGGTTTGGAACAACACCAGAGCAGAGTTGGCGAACCAGACATTCAAGGAATCTGGATTGTTTGAATCAAATCCTGCCGAAGAAAAATGCTTGCCCCAGAGGCAGAGTTTCCGCATCTGCGCACAGTTGTAGATCCATGTTGGAGTTGAAAACCAGGGGTAACGGGACGCGCAAAGAGACTTCTGACTTTTCTTGCAAGTTGCACGTCGAATTTTCGTGCCGTTTCGGGATTCTGACGACAGACAGCAAAAGACGGTCCGAGAAAAATAGAAGAAGGTTAGTCGGGGTGAAGGAGATTCAACCGGCAAGAATTAGGCTGTTCAGCAGTTCGGAGTCGAGAACATGTGCCGCATGCCATGTGCGCCGATCGGAGAACTTGGAGGGCGTCCGTCGACTTTGTAATCGAATTATAAAGAAACTGGGGCTACTGAAAGGAGACGAGGCGAATCCAAGGCCACCAGTGCATGCAAAGCCTTTGCCAGCCCTGAGTGTTGGAAAATTGAACCAAGCCGACACGTTGCTCCACGTACCACCACGTATAGCCACGTCATGTCGACGTACAGACGATCGCATCACAATTTGAATGCCGAATCGGGCTGCCAAACAACGCGGGTTGATCGGCGGATATTCTCTGTTCCTTGCCACCACCTTCCCATGGAGCCGTACCCTCGGGTATCTGCCACTGCGTTCAGCCCTCAAACCTCCCTTATAGCTCCTGTACGAGCGGCTTAGGAGCGAGCATGAAGTCCATCTCTAGCCACCTGTACCAAGTTACAAGTAGACGCTATAATTGGGCTACCGGACATGTGAAGTTCTCCGGTTCCATGAGAAGAAATCCGAAGACGGCGTATACTGGTGTGGACGAATGCTCTAGACAGGCGAATCGACTTATTGGCAGTGGCCTTGTACTGATTCACCAAGAACAGAGTTGAACGATCATGACTCCCACTGCGACGATTCAGACCTACGGCGCCTCGCGCAAATTGGTGAACGTGGAATGGCTGAACGTTGATGACCATCTGACCGTATGGATGAAGGTCGGGTTCGATCCCAACTTCCGAAGCTGTTGCCACCCGTTCATTCGCCGACGTCAGGACCATATATAAACCTAGACGCGCTTGACGTCGTGGCTTCACGCCAAATCACCTCCCACCATGCCCATAGCCCACAACCCCACCGAAATCCTCCTCCAGATCTTCCACTACGCGGTAGCGGGTAGCCCTGTGGAGCCCAGAAGTGGGACCAAGGTTGCATTCCCAATTTCGCAAGTCTGTCGGCGTTGGAGACACATTGCTCTGGATTCTCCTGCCCTGTGGGATGATGTGCGGTTTCCGCGCAGCACCACCTACCAGCGCGATACTCTAATGCTAGACGAGGTGCTCGCCAGATCTCGGACCCGCACTCTGACGGTGGTATTCTCTTACTCCTCACCGGACCAGGGAGAGACGATCGATTTTGCTCCTCTTTTCAACAAAATGATAGAGGTGTGCCATCGATTCCAGGCCATACATGCGATATTGCCCAGATTCGCGATGCTTCAGTTTAGTGACATACTGGGACACCGAATATTCCCTCTCCTCATCCATCTGCACATCGCACAAAACGACAACCTTACCCCAGTTTCCGTGACGTTCGAAAACGCCCCACGTTTGGGCGTTTTGCAGTTGGAAAACATCACATTATGCCGGAACAAAAGTCGATCTGCGCAATTGACTGCGCTATTTGGAGGCATTGCAACGCCAGTCATGGATAGCCTCTGCGATTTGACCATCACCCATGCCCCCTCCCCTATCTTCAAACACGTCGATGGTCCCACTATCATCGCGCTCAAATCGCTGACGCTCGAGAAGCTCTCCAAGAGCCATTACAATTTCCGGCTGCTGGAATTCTTGACGTCGTTCCACATGCCGCATCTCCGATACCTCGAGCTCAGCATCGAGGATTCGAAATCCCATTTCTCGGCGCAGCTCCTCCGCGCGCTGGCCCCTCCCGCGGTGTACCCCGCTTTGCGCACTGCGAAATTCACGGGGCTTTCGCTCTCGGGAATTACGCCGGACTTCTGCTACGCCATTCCGGCACTCGAGACACTCGTCCTCGTTGACCTGGATCCTTCTCCGCTGGTCGACCTGCTGAGGGCTGACTCTACCCTTTGTCTTGCTCTTCGTAACTTTTACCTGGATGGGCATCTGCGGCGTCGCTGATAGGAAGGGTTAGTCCCTGTGTGACTGCCGACTTGGAGCAAAAGAATTTAACAGGCGTATCGGACAGGATCGCGATTCGCAACTGGCGGGTTTACCGAATATCACATTTATTTGGAGCTCAGTGTAGTCGCGAAGAGCGTGTCATGTTCGTTTCGGTACAAGATTCTCGCATAGATTGGAATTTCGTGGTGTCAACCGGAGGCGACGGCGACAGATGTCCGCACATTCCTAGTCGAAGCTTCAAAACTTGGCCTAGAACCATATGCTGTCTTTTTCCAGTCGCCCGGTAACCCCCCGGTTTTACTGAATCGTAACCGTACATGTAGTTTGGTGAGCTCGATGGACACTGTCCTCAGTGTCCTGGACAGAGGTTTGCTTCGCCTACACAGGCTGTTCCGGCTGATCTGCGCGGGAGCAACATCATGCCCCGAAATTGGAGCCGTCTGTACACAGTGGCGCTCCCGATTTCATATTTCGGTAACCAAAGCGATCTTCGATTCGGCAAGGGCGTACATATTCAACGTCGCCACCAGAAACTGCGACTGCTCACGCGAGTTTCATATTTCAAGCGATCCTCGATTTGGCAGACCTCAACGGCGTACAGACTCAACCTCGCCACCGACTGTTGTCGCCGCTCAGCTGGCACCTTGCGCGGGTTGTTTAAAACCTGAAATATTTTTCGTTTACCGGATCTGATCCGTTATAAGTGAGGCCCCCGCACTGCCCGTTCGGCGTTGATTCAATTACGCGGGAACTGCCTCACTCCACACCCGTTTTACGTTGACGTGCGGCTCCACGATGCTACCGTCCTTCTACGAGCGCGGCAAGTAATCCCCGCTCCTTGAAAGGTATAAAATGCTCTGTGAACTTACACAGAACTCATTCCACTTTCAACCCACAATGCTTTTCAACTTCTTCTCCGTCTCCGCCCTCGCCGCCCTTGCCACAACCGTCAGTGCACAGGGTAGCTTCTGTCCCGAGGCTGCGCGCTTCGGAAATGTTAACGTCTCGCCTTCGACCCTCTCGCCTGGAGAGGTGACCATTTTTTCTTTCTTGGCATTCTCGTTACTAATGGCGTTCGATTCAGACCTTCACGGTCACCGCCAACCTGACCTGCGCTATCGAGAAGGGCAACACCCCGACCTTCTTGGACTATTATATCAGCGCGACGGCCACGCACACCGTTTCCGGTCCCATCCTCATTGCCCGGAGGACCTACGACAACACAACGTCGCCCCCGATCGACCAGTTCACCGCGGTTGTAGGTGTTCGAGTGATTTTGGTTGGAAGCGATGGCTAACGACGGCGATTAGCTCCCGAACTGGTTCTACTTCACGGACGCGACGTACTCTTTGGAGTTACAGAATAGCTTCGCGCGTGCTGGCCCTACGGGCGAAAGTGTGATTACTACTGGAGGGATATTGACCCCAATCACCATCACCGGCTTTTAGGTGGAGGCTCGGAATTAACATTACAAGGAACATTTGCTCTAATTACAATCAATAAGTTGTCGAATGCATTTTTTGGTGCTGTTCAAAGGTTGAGCGTGGTTGGACTTCAGTTTAGTTCAATCAGTTTGTGGTGCTGAACCAGTCCAAACCTCAGGACGTACCAGTGCAAAGGCAGGTAATGGAAAATGTTGAGTTGCTAGCTACTGAATCAACTTGTGCGGGAACACGTCTCACTCATTACTGCTGGCAGTTGAAACGGATATGTGCAGATGCAACGCGCGAGTTAGTATTTGATACAATGTTGTGGGTGATACATGCGTTGCGGTATTGTACATTGTCCGTAAATGTAAATAAATGTAGTTAGTGTGGTTGGTACTCGCGTCGGAGGCAGATTCGGATTGCCCTCGACAACGCACATCACCAACCCGCGCATACCGCGCTCTCGACGCTCGCCTCCTCCTCAACCGTCGGAAGCATACTGAGTCTGCGTGTCCTACGTGCGGGGAGAACGACCGGGGCGGGACCCTTCGGAAGCGGGAGCGCGACGGGGGAGTAATACACGACGCGCGGAATGTCCGCCGTGAGCGTCTTGGGGTCTACCGGGGCGGGGATCTCGGCACGCACGCGTTTCAGAGTGGGCGCGAAGAATGCGCTGAGTGAGGCTTGGGGGATGGTTGTACGCTGAGCGCGAGCGGCACACCGAATGGTGCGCTGGTACGTCTTTGACAATCCTTGCGAGAGACGCGAGGAAAGCGTGGACTGAGGGGGGAGTTGCGGGGGATTTTGTTCTGTAAAACACGGAAATCAGCACATTTAGCGGGGGAAAAAGGAAGAGGATGATGCGTACCTTGTTCTTCGGTGAGAAAAATTTCCCGCTCATAAGGCCGCAGCAACAGGACGCGCTTGGGAGGTTTGGGGGTCAAGGCGGGGAAGAGGAGAAAGATAATGACTGCCAGGACGCTCTGCGAGATGTGAGTGATCGAAAGGGACATGGCAGAATGGAAACTTACGGTGAGCACGCCTATGATGATCGAGGGAATTGCGCACAGTCGCAGGGCCAAAGTAACCTGCATATGCTTCTCCGTCGAGCTGAAGGATTCAACGCTCGAGACCGATGATCTCCGCCGAGTAGATGTGGATGACCTCCGCCGTGTAGACGCGGATGAGGCGGTAGATGAGGAAGTGACGGAGGACATTGAAGATGTAGAGGCGACGGATGCGCAAGATTCCTTGCGCGACACACCGCATACCTTCTGCAGCGTAGGTATCCGCCTGAGCGCGCGAATAGGAGCAGGCATCGTCATTGCGCGCTTGAATGAGGGGCGCGTCAAGGGCGAGATGCTGATAGCGGCTGGTGCGGCGGTAGGGGCGGTGTAGTCCGGCGTTGTGAAGACAGGTACGGATTCGGTCGAAAAGCAAGCCTTTAATGTGCTCGCACTGGAGGTGGATGACCTGCCAAAGCTGGACATCCGACGGATGCCCTTGCTTGATGAAGCACGCAAAGAGGCGAGCGACTTGTCGACAGATGGAAGCGACAGAGCGCGGCGGAAGGCGGGCATCGTCTTCGAGCGTACGAAAGAAGGCCGCGAAGACGAGGAGTTGGCGGTGGTAGAAGACATCGGATGATTGTTCTGGAGTGGTGTTGTGGGGTAGATGTCTTGGTGGCGTTCAGCTCAGAAGGCTCGGAATTTTATACCTCGAAATCTGTGTCGCAGATGATAGAGAAAACTGGCAGGTCTCAGAAACAGGTCTCACTTCGAGAGATTGCTACTTTTGCGTGTAGCGCTGTCTGTCCGCGTACAGAGAGTGATGTTATTGAATCCGCGAGTGCAGGGCGCGTGCAAAGACGGGCGGGAAGGCAGGAAATGCATTGCTATCCCGGACAAACGAAGGCAATTATTGGCGTTGGATAGGAGAAGAAAATTGCCCCCGTGGCTCCTATTTTAGTCCTATACTTCCGCGGTAAGACTCCCGCATGAGACTTGAGTGAAATTTGTTTTGGAAATTGGCCTAGAGCGCTCGAGAGTGGGCCAGTTCGCGGAGGTGGTGTCGCCGGTCATGTCTTACAAAATGTCGAGCAGTGTGGGCCAGGTTTTGAGGGGTTTTCAGGATGTTTTGAATATCCAAGGATGCCTAACGTCGAGCGAATGAAAGCAACATTCATGAGTGCGTCCATGGCACCGTTCCTGTGGCTCGTTCAGTCGAGTGACTCGAGTTGGTGTGGACCAAGGGGCTTCCGAGATAAGAAATTTCCTAATAAGGAAGGGGGAGGGGTCCCTCTTGGCGCGGTTACGGTGCTTGTGGCATCAAATTCCCATATAAGGGTGCAACCGCATTCGGTTGCACCCTTATATGGGTGAAACCGAATGGGGCTTCACACCTTTTGGGTGAAACCGAATAAGGGAATGATCATGTGAACTTCTATTTACATAAATTTTGATTTCACTGTTCAAGGACGGTTTTGCCTCGTTCTCGCTCAGTTTTGAACATTTCGCTTAGTTCCAAGTTGGAGATTGAGCGTAATAACAAGCGCTACATTATATCAGCGACTCAAATTTATTTGAAAGGCTTCATACCTTCAATTTGGCATACAAAAGAAAATGTCTCCTATTTAATTTGGATTGTCCTTCAACCCGACAAATTCCAAGTACCACCACCACATGGAAGCTCCGGGTGTACTAAGCTCCTTCCCTCACAATTTGGTTGATTGCAGTCCATGCAAGAATTATTGGTGGTAACAAAGAGAGTTATCAGTGTGTTATCAGATTGACAGGTTATTTGTCTATCTCCTGCAATTCAAACACAGAGTCACTGTCCACCCGCTGGGCACCAAAGAAAGTCAACCTCAAAAGCATAGTCTTTGTTACAGACTGGAAACAGATGATGAACAAGTAAGTATCCGTATGTGGTCTGTTAGTAATTACGACCCCATCAGAAAGACACCAACTGATTTTTGAACACCGCGTCGTGGTGTGTACCCTCCAGTGGTAAATCTAGAAATATTTGGAGAAATAGAAAACTCGAAAATAGTCAGGGTCTTCACTCATCTCTAAGCAGCTCATTGAGGGTCTGCGACAATATATGATCAACTTGCCAAGACAAAAATTTTGGTCAAATTTCAGGCTGATCTCATATTGAGATACTGGCATTCTGTATCGCTTGACTGTCACTGTAAGAAATAATTATATATGCCTCCTATATGCATATGAATATTATCTGATTTATTCAGTGCCTTCCAGCTGCGGTACAAAGGAAAGAACACCTGGCAGCACAGCCATGCAATTGTATAATCAGTTGGTGTCTTTCTGAGAGGAGTGTGATTGCTATAAGACTATCAAAAGCAATAGAACAGCTGGTGTACAGTAGTGAGTAAAATCTGAACCCTCCTCTTTCCTTTTCCTTTCTCTTTCCTTTTTGGGCGCATTTTTTGTAATTCTTTTTGGGAGCAACAACAAACACCGTAACCGAGCCCCCTCTTGGCCGTGAAAAAAAAGTTTCTTACCAACTTTTGGAACTCAAGTCTGGACCATATTTCTGCACTGAGGAAGGTAGGTTGATGAATTCTGAGCCGATTTTATTGATAATCTTGGCTGGAGAACAAGCTCTTGTTGTTTAGTTATTATCCCTGGGTGGCACGAGTATTCCCGGCTGTTGCCGAACCGTGATCTGTGAGTTCTGGAGGCATTTCTGAGGTGACTCATGGGGGATCTTACAAGGGTCTTAATGAATTGAGTACTATTTAAGTTTCTGATACCTATTGTTTTCATTCAGTCTCTTAGAAGACTGTCAGGCATGACATGCAGTCCCACTCAGTCCTGAGTTCCGCACATTGCACACATGGTGGATCAAATATTTTTCTGGGCAGAGTTTATCATTTCTATGGCGCTGATCTCAATTTTGCCTGAAATTTTCAAGTTGTCTGAGGTTGAATCAACTTTTTCACTTCATGCAACAAAACGACGGGGAGATCCGGCGCACAGATCATTGATCGACACAGCCGCCCATCGTTTGCAGATATAATGCTTATTGCAGTACGAAGACTGTATTTCGGTTCATGATCCACAAGCAAGGGAAATTAAGAAGCTATGGGTGCCCAGACATGTATTTTCTGTTGTACAGCAGCGTGTGGATGGGGCGGAACTGCCTGTTGAGGGTGTGAGAAACACCTTCCCGGAATAGGAATTTTCCTCTTTTGGAGGGGGGGAGGGGTCACCGATTTTGCTGAAAAAAAAGTTTCGAGGTAGGGTGTGGATTTTGCGGATCGGTACCCCCTTGGTGTGGACCGGGTGGCGGTTTGAGACCACGTGGTAAACGCGGTCACGTTGATCGGCTAGTAGCCGACGGTTATTGGACGGCTACTGACGCGATCGGCTACCCCTATTTCTGAGCAGAGAAGAAAGTCTCATTGGGCCGTTATGATGCAATGCTGCCGCTGCAGGGTTCCTAGCTGTTCCTAGTCATATTCCTTAGCGACTCTCGGGCTATATCAAAATCAAAAGCACATGTTGCCTTTGCAAGCGATGTCGGGACCATAACCGAGATGGATCGCTGATCGGGCGCGGCATGTGAGGCCGCTCATGGGCCCCCAAGTTTCGAACAGTCACATCCGAGCAGCGAGAGTCTTGCACCGTTCAGTGGGGTTCAACTCATGCGCCTGATTAGATGCGGCCAGTGAGCCCAGTCAGAAAAGAATCTGGACCCAGTGCCTGCCTAGTCTCTCGCAGACAGACACTTCAACATGTGAGAACTCGTACCTCGTTATGTTGAAGTGCCTGCCATATATTTTCATCTGCCTTTCATCCACTCACGATCAGTGATTTACTCCATGTCTGCCTAGTGTATTCCCAACAACCGCGAAGCAATCGTTCAACTTTTACTCGCCCAGCTCATGTCCAAAATCGCGCCGACGCCGATTGTCTGAAGGCTTTTGAATTCGAAAAAGTGCCAACTGCTCTATAAAAGACCCAGTGCAAGCAGTCCCTTAAACCCCACTTGCCAGCGGGAAAAGTCGATAGCAGCGGCTCTTAGCATATGTAAAAGCTCGCGGATGATCCCTGAGGTGGGGTTAATGATTGATCCTCGGGTGTCCTCTGAGGAAGCGTCAGGGCGAATGCTCGGCCGGACGACACATCCAAGTGAGACTGACCAAATTTACCCAGCGTCCTGAGAAGTTCCAAAGCAATTGAAGTTGTCTCAGGTCGTTGAAGGAGTTTCATAGTGATCGCCCAGATGTTCGATCGAAGAATGTTGTGCCGAAAGTCAACTGTGATCAAGGCGTTCGGGAATTTATGACGACGCAAAAACTGGTCTGAACGCACCGTTCTCAGCAAAATGCATTATAATTCGTGCACCACATTGGCGAATGCTGAGGTCTGTGTTATTGAGAAGGGAGATCAGCTGCACTATGTCGTTGGATGAGATGGTAAAGGACCTGCCAGTGGGAACCAGATTAGTAGTTGAAACAAAGCATAGACGCCGTAGCTCACGGAGGTAATAGCATAATCAGTTTAGTATATGCTTTCCGTACATTCACGTCCTTGTGAACCATTTTTTGGAGTGCTTGGGAAGTCACAGGAATACCGATGACCGAGACATCGTGATCTAGTGTGCTCATATAAGCGCAGGTAACGGAAACAAAATAGAATGAGCTATACGGGTTGCAATGAGATGATCAAGGAGTCGCAGAATGTTGTCGTCCTCTATCTTGCCATGCAGCATTCCCACTAGATGTGCGATTGAAGTTTGAGTTGAAAGGCGATCGTGGAACTTCCCTTTTACCCGATGAATGAAAAATTCATAGATGTGTAAACAGTCCCACCGTTTTCCAGAAATCCGAGCAGATGTGTTATGGCTGTCTCTCGCACGCCAGGTTCCGGATCACCGAGTAGCAAGACGATCTTTTGAATTGTTTTGGGCAGAAATAGCGGCGCGCACAAGTCGGCTGTTTTGAGTTGACTGATCGGAATTGCTGGGAGAGTTATAATTTAATGCTCACTCTGTTTGGTAAAACCGTAAACAGCGTGGAGAGCACACTGTCGTACAGACCACCAAGAATCTCCTAACATCGAGATAACTTGTTCAATGATCTCTGGGGAGGAGAGCACGGCCCGAGCCTGGGCTAAATTGGAAGTTAGTTATGCTAACTAGCCAAGACCAGTGTAAACAATTATGGACGCTTACTACGCAGAAGCGTAACAACAAGCCGCAGTGTGCATTGCCGTACATTGGCTTCCGGATGATATAACATTGGGAGGATCGCTTGCATCATCTCGGGAGATGAAATTGATGTGACCAAGTTCTCTATATAGCTGCTCGTCGATTGACGGAACGTAATAACTGTTTTGGAGCTTACCGTGTTGTCCAAAAGAGGCAAGAGACTCAAGTGCGGTTTCTCGTATGTCCGAGAGCGGATCTGCAAGCATTGATACTATTTTGTGAATGATCTTCGGAGTTGAAATTGATGTCCAGTCATTGCCTGATTACAAGGGGATTGAAAGGATTGACTTCAATTGTGAATGTTTGGACCCACTGAGCAGTGCAAGACGAGCAATGGTCTGAAGTGCACAGTGTCTCGCATGACCGTATCGATACCCCAGTATCGACACGATTCCTTCCATTATCTGGCCGGTGAAGATATTGCCGCGTACGCCCTCTGGTTGAAAGTACAGTCAGGCGCAGGCAGGGTTGGAAAATATTGCTGACCATGCTCTGCAAGAGCTATAAGAGCTTTCTGGCAACCATTTCTTACGGATGAAGCGGGATCACCCAGAAGGGGGACTATTTTTTGGATATCTGACGCAGCGAGAAAGGTCATCACGTCGTCTATGAAAGGATCGTTCCTCGAATAACGCGCAAGGAAGTATAAACATACTGTGGTGTGCAAGAGCCACAACAACTTTAAGCGTGCGTCGTCGGACACGCCATCCTTCATTCTTCAACATTGACAGGATTTTTTGAATCGTATCCGGGGTCAAAATCAATGGTCGAAAGGTATCTACATAGTTCCGAATTGTCGGCTGTCTGAGATTTTGAGGGAATGCAAGTTCTCACCATTCTGCGCAAGAGTAACAACACTACGAAGTGCGCATTCTTGCGAGGCACAGTTCGCACTTCCGAGCATCAAGAATATTTGTTGTCTCATCTCGGAAGGGGACGTTGACATGCCGATGTCATCTTCATGAGGTTAATTGAAAAACATGAATAGGGCCGAGAGCTTCAAGAACTTACAGTGCCTCGCAAGACCACTCACAGCTTGCAAGCTCTCCTGTCGTATTTCGGGGTCCGGATCTCCCAGCATCGAGATAATGTTCTGCATTATCTCGGGGTTGCAGGGAAGGGACAAATGCAGGTCGTCTAATGTGAAATTTGGCTAAAACGATTATCATAACTGACTAAGTACTCACTGTACTGCGCGAGATCCACCAGTGCTTCGAGTATGTCTTGTCTCAGGTTGAAGTCTGGATCTCCGATCATTGCCACAATTCTTTTCACCGTTTCCGGTGTTGCAATTACCGCACGGGTAGAATCTGGATGCAAATTTAGATCTGTGCAGAAAGGGTGGCATTCAGAGGCTAACCGTTGTGGGCAAGAGCAACAAAACCCCGAATTGCGCATTGGAGCAGATGAGGGTCAGACTCCCACAGCATTGAAACAACCTTATGGATCATCTGGGGCGTTGATATTGACATGCATACATCATCTAGCCGAACTTGGTGGATGCGCAATCCAGATGGTTGGATCCAGCTTACCGTGCTGAACAAGAGAAATCACAGCCTGCAGTGTGCCTTGACGGACATCGGAGAGTGCATCCTCCATTAGGGACATGAGTTTCTGGTGTGTTTCATTGGTCGGGATTGAGGACCGGATATCCTCTTGAAGAAGGTCAGCGGAAACAGGAATATCGTAGATGTGAATCTCACGGTGTTCCACAAGAATAAAAACACCCTGGAGGGCGCATTGTCGGACGGACAATGCTGGATCGCCTAGCATGGCGATGACGGTCTGCAATATCTCGGGAGTGAACATCGTCTTGCGCACATTATCTGGGAGAAAGTCAACCTGCTGTTAGTAAGCCCGGTGCATTCAACAGCTAACCGTGGAGAACAAGGGAAACAATGGTCTGGAGTGTACATTGTCTCACATCGGCGTCATGGCATTCCAGGAGTGCAACAATTTTATGAACCGTTTCAGGTGTGGATAGAGACATTCGTGCGTTTTTCTGTTGCAAAGTGAACAGACAGCTGGCGACAAGAAATAGGCGAAGAACGAAAGCTAACCATGTTGAGCAAGAGTAATTATGACCTTGAATATACCTTCCCGTAATTCGGACCTTGGGTCACCCAACATCGAAATCATTATTTGCATTGTCTCGGGAGTAACAATTGACAAAGATGCATTGCCTAGGTAAGAGGCCGTTTGACGAGATGTCCTTGGATAGAACAGCAGCTTACTATGTTTCATAAGAGCGAGAATTGTTTGTAAAGAGGCCTGTTGAATATCCGGGTGCGTATCCCCCATCATTGAGAGAATCGTTTGCATGGCATCGGTTGTAAGGAGTGACGCGTAAGTGTGATCTGGTGTAGTGGTTGGTGATGTTCGATCACGATGGATGTGGAAGCTTACCGTGCTGGATAAGACGAAGAAGACCATGGAGTACACATTGTCGAACAGGTATTGCTGGATCTTCCAGCATCGCCACCATAATTCGCAACAACTGAGGGGTATGAACTGTGCGGGGAAGAAAACACAAATTAGCTCACCAATTGCAATTGGGTTCGATCCAAAAAACTCACCGTATTGAATAAGAGCAGTAGCCACCTGGAGTGTGCATTGTCGTACACGGGCATCCGAATGCCCCAGTAATGAGATTGCCTTTTGTACAATGTCTGATGAAGCAAGGAGATCGTCTAGTGGACATTGAGTCAATAAATGAGGGAGGTATGTAAATGTTGTGGCTTACTGTGCTGAGCAAGAGAACTAATGGTGTGGAGAGCAAAACCACCCCGTTCGCATTCGTTTGGGTGTCCGAGCATTGCGATGATTTTTTCCATTGTGTCAGTAGTCAACATTGCGGCACGGACGTCGTCTAATAGAACGTTGGTACTCGAATGGTACCGATTCTGAAATGCGAGCATGCCCACCATACTGCGCAAGTGCGACAATGCTCTTGCTTGCTTCCAGATCCAGTTCGGGGCTCGTGCCAACAATCCCCAGCAGAGAATTTATTATGATGGCCGGTGTAATCGCAGTGCGGATGTCGTCTGAGCAAGGCGATGGAGATTTATGATACAGGCGATTTAAACCGCAAAAAAACGCACCATAACTTCCCAAGTTCCTAAGAACATCCATCAAAATTTGTCCCGTCTGGGTGTCTGCTGTTGCCGCCACAATAATGATGAGGGTCATTGCGTCAGATGCGGCTACGATATTCCGTAGTTCCCCTATTTATGGATGAGAAAGTTGAAATTCTGTGGTCGATTGCATTACCGTGAGGCACGATTCCAGATATGAAACGAGCAATATCACCAAATATCCGAGAATTGGGGGTGCGTAAACCATCGATTATGACGGGGAAACCGGCTGTAATCATTCTACGGCTATGATCTATTCGTGGCATGAAGTGTTTGGCTTTCAACATGGAAAGAAATTGAACTTTACCGTCGCCCACCAGATGCCCCAGAGCGTTAATCACCTCCTTCCGGACATCGTCATCTTCGCATCGTATAAGGGAGCAAATTTCCGTGGCAATTGTAGCAGTGTCTAACTGATGTCGGAACGTTGCTGAACCCAAATGAGTAGCATTTTATACTCGATTTTATGTGCCACGTACCATCGGAGGCGAGTTCCGCAAAGAGTGTGGCATATTGCCTCCGTAGCTCAACCGCACCCGTGACAAGTCCATCCAACAAAACCGAAGTCCCGAACTTCATAGGAAGGTATCGCGCTATGTGGCGTCACATTATTCCGGCTCGGGCTTGAAGCTAGAGAAAAACCTGAATTGGCCTCTTTCACGAACTCCGCATGCACTTCATTTCGGTTCGCCGCGGTTTGATCCTTCAGGATGGCGAGAAAGTCGTACGGTGGGTTATATGCGCTGGATTTCGCCGACTGGTGGCTAAGAAGGCACAGTTCGATAAAGAGGCAGCGAAGATATGGGTCGGAGCAGGACTTGGCGAGAAAAGGAATATCAGTTTGGAATAGCGCGGAGGTTGGCAAGTCATCATTGAGCAGTAGAATGATTCGGCCTTTCAGACAAAGAGCAACTTCTTGGACGCAGGGGGACACAAAATCGGGGTCGAAAAGTGCACCTCCAGCCTCAACGAGGGCGCGAAGAACCCTCGATGAAGGCGGATCGGCTGGTGCGGCCTGGACAATATGTAGAAGTGCGTATAAGGAAGACCGCAAGGAAACTGTAGCTGGGAGTTTTTTTCGACACCTCTGTCGACAAAACACTTGAGAGGATGCTTGCGGTTGAGCCTTGAAGCAGCTCGTCCTGAACAAGGAGTGTGAAGTGAAGACCTGCCACTGCGCAGACGGCTGCATTTATTGTGTCGATATTGAGCGACTCTGTAAGCAAGCCATGTTAATGCCTGGGCCTTCTGTGCCTGCTCCCCAGCTGGAAATGAGTTGGCCTCATGCCGCCTCCAGTTCCCAAAGAGTAGACGTCGGATCATGCTTGAAACCGGTGTCCTGAAAGGGGAATCCGAGTAGTATGCGGGGTGTATGCTGCTGCCGAGATACAGCAACAGGATAGTCGCCGTTAACAGAAGGAGAAGCAGGCCGATCATGAGATCGTCACGGAACAACAGAACAACAAGGCCGGCGCTGAAGAGGAAGAATGCGATATGAGTGAGGATAGGAAGCGACTGTATGATGAGCTTCATGCGCCATCGCTTGAGACCCCGAAAACGTTGGCAGTGAGCAGAGGCATCGCCCCAGCTCGAACCAGATACGGCGGAAGAAAATTGGGTGACCCAGCTTTTCGCAACGCTGGCACCCAGCGCGCTCATCAAACTGAACATCAAACTCGAGAACCAGAGTCCATTCACCCAGCGAGAGGAAGCAGTCGGTTGGAAGGCAGGAGAGGAAGGTATTGAGGCTCGCTGGGATTGTGTTGATTATGGATGAGAATGGCCAAGAGATTGTTGGTATCACTCTGGAGATCTTTCTGCAGGCTTTTGCGAATCTCGATGAGGAATGCCGCCAAAATTGCTGAGAAAAGAGATGCCTGTGTGGGATATCGACGAGTCAACTCATTATCTAGAGATCAGGTCCTAACTTACAAAGATTAGCAACGAATCAAGATCACTATTCAAGAGTTTCGCGAGATTTTTGTCGGAGATTCGGGCTAGGTCCATGTAAAGCTTCCAAACTGGTGCGTCATCGGTACAGTGCTGGCTGAAAAGGACCGTCATCTGACGTTTTAATGAGTTTGGAGCTTTCAAATACGCGCGGAAACACACCTCCGCTGTCTGGGATGGCGTTGTTCACCGCTTTGGGATAACATCGAGTATTTGCTTTGCTTGTCGGTCTGAGAGGCAGTGGCTTTGGGACACCGACTTGAGCTTCAGCAGCATCATCTGCGTCTCGAGTATTCTGGAGGTGCGTTAGTTCCATCTAATACATTGTGATGGACTTAAAGATACGCACACTCGCGGATCGAAAGAATCGCGAAAACAGACCCATCGCCAGTCCGAGTGGCACGACGCAAGTTCGACCATTCCGTGGCAGTTATAAGGCGAGCTTGGGAATGACAGGGCATCGCCGCATCGCATCCGATCGCGGCTGTGAATATATAACGTAACTGGTCGCTTTGCGCCACTTGCAAACTCGCTCTGAGACCAAGTAACTTACCTCGGACTACAAGAGAATGGACCTTCTTCCCATAAACCCTACGGCTGAGAAATTCAGGCCTCCGTGCCCTCCCAGTCGCAACGGGTATTGAGCGGAAACAACGTAAGCAGGAAAGCTGTGAATCGGTGATTGCTCCAGTGACTCTGAGGGTTCACACTACTGTAAAGTTGGCACTGCCAGTCCGTTCCATCTTGGTTCCATCCGAATCGGAACTATTGTCGACTCCTCGAACTAATCTAAGAGGTGCGAGCCCTTAAACCACAGCTTGAAGACGACGGTCTGACCACCGTACGTTTGAAGACTCAAGAGCCCTGGATTTTTTTTTGTATTTCAGCAGAGTTGAGAGGGCCCAAGATAGCCGGCATCAGCTCACCTTGAGGGTCGTTTTACCGAGTACTCGCCGACTGGATCATGAGCGCCGCTACGCAAGGAGGCAATCGAGCTTCGGCCGAGGAGCGCCGAGTCCGATTTTGGTCCGATCAAGATTAGATTTTCTGACGTTCGAACTTGAGCGCCTCAGCTGTTTGACTAGTTTCTGTTACAGACCAGAAACGGATGACGAACAAGCAAGTATATGGTTTGTTAGTAATCACGACCCCATCAGAAAGGCACTGATTAATTTTGATCACTGCATCGCGGCGCGTACTGGTTGACTTTCCATAAGCCTAGAAAATTCCCGGGGCATATTTTCAGTCGTTTGGGCCGAGATGCCGTGGCAGCTGTCAGGACCCCATCGGGCCCAGATCTCACTTAGAATATTTTCGACCCTCGTTCAGAGCTTAATCAATTGTTATTCTGAAGGGGGGGTCGCTACCCCCCCTCTTCAGATTATTTGCCTCTTGAATAAACAGATTCGTGCGTTCTCGTCCGTTCGCGTTGCCTCTTTGGGCTGCATGTCACCGATGTCAAGCTTGTCACAGAAGTCGCCGCCATCCTCTGCCTTGTCGTTAACCCACGTCTTGTACGACCCACACCCATTGGCTCTCGACGACGACGGCGACGATGGCTATCATGATCCACTCGTTCGCTCAGTTCCTCCCCGCCGGGGCCGTTTCGTCCTGGATATCCGCAGTAATTCGTCCTGGATGTCCTCGGGGTGTTAGTAGACGAAAAACGCATCAATTTCCATTCTTGAATGCGGGACACGTTGTTGACGGACGTGTTGCTGGGAGGTGTTTACCACATAAACAGATATTTATATTTACTGTAAGATACAAAGACAATTATTCTTGCGCTGGCTTGTGGGAAGCAGGAAGGAATAGAATTGTGGGATATATCGACATGCCGGCAGCTCTGGCACCGCTCAAATAGGCTCGGATATCCCGCCGGAATTTTCTAGGCTTATGGAAAGTCAACCACTCTTCAGCAATAAATCTACAAATATTTGGGGACATAGAAAACTCGAAAATAGTATGGGTCCACTTACCACTAACAGCTCATCGGGTGCGACGATAGGCGATCAACCTTGTCACGGCAAAATTTCGATCAATTGCAGGCTGACCCCGCATTGAGATATCGGCTGTGTGTATTGCTTGACTTTCGCAGTAGGAAATGATTCTATACGACTCTTGTACGTATCTGAATATTCTCTGATTTATAGAGGGCCTTCCGGCTGCGGTACGAAGGAAAGAATGCCTCTCGGCACAGTCACGCAATTACGTAATCAGTTGGTGTCTTCCTAACACACTCCGGAAAAAGCGGTGTATGGAGGCTCCTGAAGATGTTCCCGATATGTGAGGTATGAGAAACAAAATCAGAAAATATGAAATGTGACAGGTATGCAAGGAACGAGTGGATGTAATTCCGCAACTTATATGGTGGCCTATTGGTGATCAATTCTGCTGTTCCGATACTTTGAATTCCAGCTGTGATCTATTCACACCCACTGTAACTGATACTGAGCTCGAAGTATCAGTTTACGTGGAGCCGAAGAGGCCGTATCAGCGGCAATATCGGCCGGGTGCCTGATATCACAAGAATCAGCGGCACCGAGAGCGGGGATCAGGCCGACTGATTCTTACGTTTCAGGCAATTCGGCCGATATAGTTGCTGTCAACGGCCGCGTAAACTGGGACTGATACTTTGCGTATCAGCCTCGGTATCAGGTCCCGACAAATCGGCGCTGGAACGGGGGATATCGGAAGAGTGGAGATCGTGTCCAGGATTGGTGGTATAAAGTACTGATTCTGATACATTTCTTGTTCTCATACCAGATACCATTTCAGGTTCAACTATTCGATTTCTCATTCACAAGGTATCAGGTACATCTTCCGGCCAACTCATACATCCGATTCTTCCGAGTGACAGCGGCGTGATTAATCGTTCTTAGTTTAAGCAACGGTCTCTCGGCAGTGCAATTGCCCCATGCAGGTCCAACTCCATTGGTTTTCCTCTCATCCCGTCCTGCGGGTGTTGCGCTTATGCCCCATTTGTGTACCCAGCCTTTCCCTGCGGTATTCAATCGCAATGGCTCAGTTGATTATGTTTCCCTCAAACTGCCAGCGGACCGCAGCTTCACGTAGCAAATTTCTCACTGCGCCGCTGTTACATCTGTGTAAAATTCTCACTGCACCACCTATTTTCTCACCGCGGCCGTATCACGGAGCATGTATAAAGTTCCAGCGTCCCCTCAACTGTATCCCATCTCTTCAAGGTACGGGGCATTCCATACATACATTATTCCTTCCCCGTCTCTTTCAATCATATTCCATCCCCACCATGTATTACCATCGCTGCTGTATCCCGACTCGATATCGTGCATCTTGAATTCTATCCTACATATCCCGCACTTCATTCATTTTATTTCATTTCCTTTCAACGCACCCTATTCCTTGGTCGAGTTCAATCCTATCGTTCCTTCACATTTCTCCGTACTCGAGGTAAGTCTCGTATTATTTCTCAAGTATAGCCTACTGACTTGACTTGTTTTAGTTGGTTCATTTACGAGTTTAACATACTCCGAGGACCCAATTGACTTGAGCATTGACTGGTGAGTTTTGATCGCATTCATTTCAAGTACATACTACTCCCATCCACTTTCCATTTCTTACCGACCCTGTCGCAGACTCTATTCACTTCACTCATCCATTCAAACTCGAGTCTCGAGTTCAAGGTAAGTGTCTGTTGACTTGACTTTTCAGTCTTTTCAGTCTCGCATTACAGAATGTTCACCGCGGACTGCGCATTTCAAGGTAAGTTTCTTCATACACCACACAGTATTCGACGCGAACTACATACCCGCACTCGTCCTCGCACAATCCCCCTCCTCTGTGGTATGTATCCCGCGCGATGCATGTACCAGCGCTTACATGGCGCGAGTCGGCATCGGAGAGCGCGAAGGTGGAGGAACGGGTCGGCGCGCATTTGAACCCGACGGCTCGACTCGCTCGCGCAGGCATGCGCGGCGTAGTGAACGCGTTGCTCGAGGTAACTCGGGCCGTGTAACGGCGCAATTCGGGAGTTGGGAAAGGAGGTGTCTGCCGAGGAGTCGGTCAGCGGGTGAAGAAATATTCAACATGCACGCACACGCACCTCCTTGGCAATCTTCTCCATCCAGCGCGCGGCATCGGTGGTCAGCGGCACGGGATCGGTCCGGCGCGATTCGAGAGTCAGATCGTGGGTTATACCAGTAGAGGTTGACTTGTCGGGGAACGCGGACGACGCGTAGGGTCAGGCGGGTGAAAGTGAAGTCGGGGCTCTCGGGAAGGCGCATACGACGGACATCGTCGTGCTGCACGCGACCTGTCAGGGTCGAGAATCGGAACTCGGGTCGAGGATGCGTTGGTGGCGGTGGTGAAGGAGGCGGAGCTGGCGGGAATGAGAGTTCGTGGGTAATACGTGCCTATTTCTATGCTCTGCATCTCAGACGGCGCGCTCAATCGTTGGGATCGCAGACGGGGGCGGGCGGAGCTGGAGGTAACGGCAGTCAGTGCACTAGTCGCACGGGAGGGTTACGGCGTACGCGGAAGGGAAGGAGGATGAGGAACGCAATACTGTACATCGGATGCCCAAGCGTGTGACCGGAGTTATGGTCACACGTTCCGTTCCTTGTTCCGTAATCCAATGTACGTCAGCGATTTCAACTCCCTTCGTTGCAAGTATTTCGCGCTTCGTGGATCCCTCTCGATTGGCACCGTTGAATTTTGTTCGGAATTCAAGTTCATTTTTTCAGTTGAGCAGAATTTGCGGGATGGAAATGGATACTTGCGCGGGGTTCATCGCCTGATGTTGCCCGTGCCACACGCCGTTCCTGTCTGTGCGCCGTTACCTTGATGAAACTTATCTCTATTGGTATATTTATATTCACACAAATTTATTAAGTGAAGTTGAACGAAGGAGGACGCGGATCATTCAGACGTGGTATGGGTGAGGAACACCGCCTTGCTTTCTTGAAAGTCACAAGAGCGCGCTGGGGCGCTTCGCGCCCCAGCACTTCATTTTAGATAGAAACTCATACGTAATGCTAACTGGAGGACGAAGTGCGAAGCGCGTGCTACACATGCCGATTGGCCGAAGTCAGCCGTTGTTGAGCCGGCAGCGAGAAGCCAAGAGACGGTATTTCGGCGAGTGATGCCGGGCAAGAGAACGGTCGGAGTTTAAAGGCTTCAGACAGACGCACGGACAGAGATAATTTTATAAAGAGGGTAACTCAGAGACAGACAACATGGTTCAAGGTTGTTCGGCGTTCGCTCCCCGCGTGAGGAGATGATGGCGGTGAAAATGAAAGAAGGAGGTCGAAAGAGACCCTTCCTTTGAACGGTTGTTGATCGGCGAGGTCGAGAGCGTCCAGTTCTCTGGACTGAAGCCAATTTCTGATGCACACTTAACAGAAGAACCCCGAAAAAAAATGGGTAATGGGATGCACATACCGAAGCCTCCGACTGGGAGTGGGAAAAATGGAAGAACTCAAACAGGTATGATGTGATTCGAGGCATCTGCTTAACGAGGTATGTACAGGCGATCGCTGTCAGCGTTTCACCTTAAAACACCAGAATCCACTCGCTATCTTACAAAACGTGCACGCAGGGTTTTCCATCCGCCCGCCGGTCCCTCCCGTCTACACCAAGCTTTCGTCGTCAGTCTCGCTGGTCCGAACCGGGCTATTCGCAATCGCCTGGAGGGAAGCGTCCATGGTGTCAGGATTGTCAACGAACACACCAGAGAGTCGGTTGTCGGTCTTTGCAACTGCCTCGATCGCAAGCACGCTGGTGGCCAATTGCTGTGCTGTGTGCAGCACCGGCAGCACAGATGATTTCCCTACCAGGCTTCCGAGGGCCAGGCCAACATCCAAAGCATGGTTCTCCAGCTCATGAATCTGCTCGGCCAAGGCAGTCATGGACGTCAGCTGTGATTGAAGTAGGGGATCGAAGCCCTCGAGATCGCTCTTGAGCGCGTGTATTGGGTAAGCTCTGCATTGAGTGCATCGACAGCCGCTTGGGCCTCGTCCTTGGCCTTCGTACTGGCTTGTATCGCGGTGTCGGCATATCCGATGAGTTGGTCGGCGTAGTTCATGGCATCGTTGAGGCTTCCCCAGTCGCCGGCCTCGCCCAACCCCAACGTTAGGACATCGCGAACGATCTGATTTCCGTTAGTTGAAATATAGCTTGAGCCACAGAGCATACCCTGAGTTTCTCTGTATCGTCGCGTTGCTCCTCAGCGTCTTTTTTCGCTTTCTTGAAGTTTATCGATGTGGTTTTGGTTAGCCGTAACTTCATCTTGTTTCATTTGAACCACTTTCTCCTCGCCCTCCTGCATGACTTTCGATATCGCCAGAAGCTCTTTCACACGGTCATTTTCAGCCCGATGGTCGACTGTTGGTAAGTTATATCGGTGGCAAGCTGAACTCAAGCGTGAGATCAAATAACAGTTAGAAGACCAAGAATTACATTCGTCGCATTCGCTAGGATGATATGCGCTGTGTTTGTACAGGTCTTTGAACTGCTTGGCGACCGTCACCGACTGATCATGGCAGTCCTTGACTCGTTGGTCGAAGGTAGTCCCGGAGGCTGTTGAAAGTTGCTCCACCAAGTCCGCAAGGCTTTGAATCCCTTAACTGCGGCTTCCGCAAGGGGCTTCAACTCCGTGGGTAGCCTGTCAGAACATCTTCTGACAGAACTCGGCCAACGCGCCGTTCTGAGCACCCAAATCCGTTATACTGCTCGAAAGGCAATCCTTCTGCTCTCCGAGTTGAGTGAGAGTGAACGGGCCAACCAGTGCGGCACCCAGAGGTCCGCACGAAGATAGGTCGCCAATAAGATCCGCGGTGAGCCATTGATTCTGGTGCATTCCTCGCTGCCGTAGAAACCTACAAATCCTTAACCAAAGGGCGGCGCCGACAGTTTAAAACTCACTGCACCTTGTCGGAACCTGCCCAGTATAGAGAAATGAAACCCCAGGGCGTCGAGCGGAATGCTGCTATTGCAGTATTTGTTCCAGCCTCGTTACGCTCGGGGTTTGAGACGAATTGTGTAGCTATTTGGAATCAATGAAATTGATGAGCACCCGACGAGGAACACGCGCACAATTTATAAACAAAGTCCCTGCCACAACTCATTTCCCGAACAGAGTTGTCCGTTGCTTGCATATAGACCCTGAGAATGTCTCAGTTCAGACGTAAGAAAAATCCATATGGGGCACCTAATCTGTGGCCCGGGCCACGAAATCGCGGACATGCTACTCGGGAGGAACCCTGTCATCTTGAGATCGCCCAACACCCTGCCGAATATGTTAGCTATAGTCATGGTTCAACTGTGCTTCAACACACCAATCTCCATCGTACAAGTCACCGTTCCGGAAAGTGATGCAGAACTCTCGGACGTGGTTTGTTTTATCTTGAAAGTAGAGGCGGACGTCTGCGCCGTTCGACCAAGTGGTTGCTGCAATGGGGGTCACAGTCGCCGCCTGGCAAATGCGGACGGCCGGCTCCACAGACCCAGTCAATGGCGAGACTGTCGACTGTGTCGGCCAACACGACTCAACGAATGTATGAAACCCACCGATAACACAAGAAGCCGTATGAGTCTTGGAAGAAAAATAGCACACCACAAGCATTGTCGTTGTGCACCTTCCGAAGTGAATGTATTATTCCTTCCAGGTCATTATGATGGATTTCGACGTACCTCCGCCATAGCTGTTCCAGGCATCACATCGGACTGAATAAAGCTAGTGAGAGTCCAGTTTTGACCGTCGTATCGCATTTCTTGCAGAAGATTGTCGCGTGTTTGAGAAAACACCGACACATTCTGCGTGGACCCGACTTCCCCCCACTGAACAGGTGGTCAAAGTTGGCAATTTTCAAGCGAACGGTGCTTACGGAGAAGACAGCACAAGGTGCTCAAGGTGCACAGGGTTTCGGAAGCGTACCTGCATACTAGGTATGAGTACAGCGGAAAGAAGGGTGAATTGCGACCGACTGCGCTGCCAGCCATGGATGTGACGAAGCTCTAGATCCGCTTGAGAGAAAATATTTCCGAGCCGAGTAGCTAAGTCTTGGTCCCACGGAGTGGTGTGCGGATCGTAGGATGCCTCGACTGATAAAACCGTCGCCACTCTGGGTGTAAACACGGATGCTGTCGGACCAGCCCGTGGCCGCGATTGCCATCGGACGCTGTGTAGAAGGCGGATTATCCAGTTGGCTGGTCAGTTTTGTGTCACCGGGACCGCAAGATCAGTTCCAATCAACTTTGGAACAGAAAGGGCGCGGGGGGATTAGATCGGTGACATCTACAATGGGCGAATCGGGTTGCCATTGGCTCGTCTGCGAAACCCACACCCGATCTTGCAGGATCTACCGCATAGTTAGCCTAATGGAGCGCCCCCGATACGAAAACTTTGTACATGTTGGAAATTTCCATGGTAGACGTGAATAGAATAATCGTTGCCGGAGTTTCGCAAGAGCGCTGACAAGCCGCAGTTCGGGAGCATAGCGGTGGTCACGATGCACGCTGACCTTGAAGAAAGGAGCAGTCAGTGATTTATGGAGTGGTGACCTCTTAGGACATGTACGTACATGTCGCGAGCGAAAGCACCAGGCGCGTAACTGAATCCCAGCAGAGAGTTGTCATTCCTTTGCACATAGAGCCTGAAAAAAACTGTCATATAGCCCAGTGGTAACTTCCATAACGGAACGTACTTGATCCTGGGCCCTGGGCAAGAAAGGGCAGTCATGTTAATCAACGGGTCGGCTGCCGAGATGCTGTATTGATCCTTAACCCTACCGCATGAGATATTTTCAGATCGATGCATGGGGTTCGAACAGTGTACGCACCAGTTCCCATTGAACGAGCCCGAATACTTTTGGATTGTGTAGTTGTTTTGAAGAAACAAATGGATATCCGTTGTGTCAGACCACGTAGTTACTGTGAACGGAGCCAGAAATCGCGCTAAACAGATGTGGACGGCCGGCTCCCAGACCCATTTGGTGGCCCGTCTGGTACCGAAAATAATATCAGTACATGCGTGAAAGATCTTCTGGTTACGACAAACCGACAACAGATAAAGTTATCGTTGTTTTGGTAGAAAATCATGACACGATCTGCATTGTGACTTTGTACCTTGAGTTGAAATCGTGAATCCGTTTGCGGCTATCAAGTAAGTTCACCTACCACCGCTAGAGTTGTTCCAGGCATTGCACCTGACTGTGTGAAGGTGGAGACAGACCAGGTCCGACCATTGTATTGCATCTCGTGGATAACGCTATCTGCAGTCTGATAATATAGTGCCGCATTCGAATCGTCCCACTAATGGTCAGATATGGTTAGTTTTCGCTTGGTCCAATGGAGGAGGAAGCTCACAAATACGCAGCAAAAGTTGGTCCCGGGAGCACAAATCCCATCAAGCGCACCTAAACACTCGGATTAGCACATGGTGGGGAACATACACTGCTGCAGACCATCGCTCCAGCTGTCAACTTGAGTGACTAGATTACGAGATACCTCCCGAATATGACCATTGCCGCTGCAGTATACGCTACACACGCCATTCGACCAAACCGCTGCCGCGAGGCCAATTTTACGCGGATTCGGGAACGAGCCAGTAAAAATCAATGCGTTTACCGGGGGCCTGATTCGAGGCGATGGTCGGTAAAGTCGCGTCTGCCAAAAAATTATCTTGCCGCCAAGACCCCGCCGTTAAGACTCGCTGTTGAATCTGAGTCTGCATGGCAGAGATTCTTAGTTAGGCATGGTGCGCGATGAGACTCCCGCACCTTTTCGACATTCACTGAGTATAGGTTGATGAAATAGCCTTTGCTTGTGTTTTGCACGACCGCTGCTATGTCTGTATTCGGTGGCGGCACCGTCATGTCAAATCGATCACTTAGGCCAGTCAATAATTTGAAACCCGGTTCAGATGATAGACGTACAAGTCAACCTCCAGTCAGAAGACCGCTTGTATGCCCACATGTCGGAGTTATCCGAGGTTTGCATGTAAACCCTGAAAGAGACGTGAGATCGAGTCTTCTGAACCTCAGTGGGACGGGCAATACCTGAGGTCATCTTCTGGCCAAACAACGGCAGCCATACTACTGAAAGATTGGGGGTGACATGGGTTGGTTCATGGGATGGGACCTGCAATGTGATATATTGGACACAATCGATTCGATAATATCACCACACCCACGCTCACCATTTTGAGATGTGATTGAAGACGCTGGAATACTGTTGTAGCGAGAGGTTGCTTAGTTGGAAGAAACAGAGATGTCATTGGTGACAAAGCCAGTAGCGGCGATGGGTGTTTCAGGGCGTGCTTCGCTGATGCGGACGGCCGGCTCCCATTGCCAGTTAGTGGCACGTCTTTCAGACGAGCCCTTTCAGTCTAGGTACCAATGTATTTTTGTGGACATACCGGTAACAAATGTAGTTGTCTTTGTCTTGAAAGAAGAAAACCACGTGATTTCCATTTTCGTTGCATGCCTAATAATTGAGTTGTCATCAACTTATTCCCACTCTAGTATTTGTACCCTTACTGCGGCCATTGCAGTTCCAGCCGTCGCATCGAGTTCTGTAAAGCTGGAAACAGACCAGTTTTGGCCGTCAAATCGCGTTTCATGGATTACATTGTCGTTGGTCTGATAAAATACCGAGACATTGCGAACCGACGAGGTCGAATTACCCCACTGCGAGCAGAACCGATAAATTTTGACGCTTTCTTGAAGGACAAGGGCTCACGGATATGGAGCACAAGGCGCTCCAAGACGCACAGACCGGGCCTAAAGTGGCACCCTACGCGCTCCGATTAGACTCGGGTAAATGAAGAGACCGGGAGCGTTCTGCAGACCACTGCGCCAACCGTGACGAGATTCTTCATCGAATGCGGGACTGTTCGTATCCTGATCCAAGCTTATTTCCAGGATACTGCCGGTGCCATTTTCAGAGTGAGTGCAATAAACACGTATCCCGTTGGACCAGGCCGTGGACGTGATCGCAAGTTTACGCTGAGCGGAAAACGACTTGTGAATTGGGCCACTCGGTGACTGATTCATGCTTACGGCTGGAAGCGACATCGAGAGGGATCAAATGCAAAATGCGGGAGGTGGGAGGTGGCTGAATCACGTCTGCAACTTGACGAACGCAGTTTTACTTGTACTTTTGGTACAGGTTCTCGACTGTGCCACGGGAATCGGTGTTTGGCCGTCTATTACGGTATTCCCGAGTCTCAGGGTGCGGAGAAGCTTGTATGACTCACACGTTCTCTCCTGTCCGTGGCGGCGATGAGCAAGTTCGGCCATTGGCCAACGGCCAAGTCATTTCAGAAAGGAGATGGATCGATTTTTGGGCGGGGTTCTGGAACGGATGGATGCTTGAGGGATTCTGAAGTATAAAGAATATTAGCGAGTCGTAATGTATCGTGTCCTTAGCGGCGATAAGCGAGCTCAACCATTCAAGTTGGCCAACGGCAAAGTCATTTCAGAAAGGAGATTGTTTGACTCTTAGGCGCGGTTTATTTTGACGTCTGGTACGGACGTTTGTGGCCTAGAGTTCAAAGAATACTAAGAAGTCGTAATGTAGGTGGTAGCCGATTCAATGGTCGCTTGATCCATACGAACTGGAAAGGAGTATTAGCATTGTTAGTGACTCGCGCGACGTCTGAGTGCTTGATTCTGACGGGACTGGTGTGGAATTTCTGCAACACACACTCCGAAGGTCTTAGTACTCCCGAATTTTGCTATCTTTACTTGTTCTGTCGGTACAGGTTCTCGACTGCTCCACGGAATCGGTGGTTGGCCGCCTGTTATGGTATCGCTGAGGCTCGGGGTGCTGAGAAGCTCACCGGTTCTCTCCTGTCCGTGGCGGCGACGAAGTCACTTCAGAAAGGAGATTGATCGATTTTGGGCGGGGTTCTGGAACGGATGGATGTTTGAGGGACTCTAGAGTCCAGAGAATCACTGCGTTCCGAGGGGTCGTCGGCCTAATTTGGCCTGACCCCCGTCGGCCGAATTGGGCTGACGACCCCTCGGAACGACCATGCCAACCCCTGTCGACGTCCGTAAGTCTTGAAAAAAACTTTATATGAGTTCCCGACGATAACTACACCGGCACTGGGAGATCAGCTCGCCGCCAGATTTGTGCGACATGTGTGCTAGATGTTGCCCGGAAGTGGCAAGCAGGTGCAGTCGACATTGCTGCTAGGTTGCCAAATTGAATGGCCTCACCGTGCAGCCAGCTCCAGCTGGCGGCGAGCGGTCGCAGCAGCGTGGCCGTGACATTCAGCCGCACATATTGTAGCTGTGTTTCCTTAGCTTTCTCATACATCTATTAAATATAGTTCACAATATAGCCGTGGAAACGGAAATCACGTTGCATTCAAGAAATCTATTCATCACACTGTCTTCTATCTACGCGGTGCTGTCTTGAACAGAGGCAGTCGAGGTAGCCGTGTCAACAGCAATGATGTCGTCAACCTGCTGCTGAAAGTCGTCGACAGTGGTCTCATTGAGGACGTAGTCCTTCGCACCGTGCTTGTCTTGATCATGGTCAGACATGGTGGAATCCACTGATACAGAGTGGGCGTCAGGGATAAAAGTCATGGCAGTATTGATGAACGTACCGAGTGAGTTTCTTGGCTTCGTTCTTGGCTTCGTTTGCAGATCTCATCGAGACGATCATCCAGTTGGTCCCAGAAGTCGCCATCCGGATGCTTGAGGTAGACCTGGCGCTAAACCAGCGGCCAAAAAATCTATGCGTCACCGCGCTAGCTCCAAGAAAATGTCGTTGCAGCGCCGAGGGGTACAAAACGGTGCGTCGAGTGTATAATGCGCACCGTGTGCCGAGGGTTGCAAGGGACAGTCTGCTTGAGGATTGATTTAAAGATTGAAGATTGTCGAGCCCAGTATGATTGTGTCGTGCTTGATAAGCGTGAATGAGAAGGAATTTAGAAGTACTTGATAGGATCGCGAATGTACTTGACGACTCCACGGCTCAAGTACGACTTGATCGGGTTGGACGAGGAAACAAATAGGACTTGATACTTGAGTTGGCTTGACGGAGTGGTACGCAATCTCGTCTGATGGGATCGCGAATGTACTTGACAACTCCATGGCTCAAGTACGACTTGTTCGGGTTGGACGAGGAATCGAATAGGACTTGATACTTGAGTTGGCTTGACGGAGTGGTACGCAATCTCGTCTGATTGGCTTCCGAAAGTTGCTTCACGACGAGAAGGCCAAACGGTTTGTGAATGGTGTTGGAGTCAGAGCGAACACAGAAGCCAACGAGGGCAAAGATTCACACAGCAGAGATAAGAAAGAGCACTCAGGAGGGGGGCATCACTATCGAAATCAGACGCTGGTATCCGTACGTAGACTGCGCCGAGGGTCCACCAAGGAGGGGAACCGTGCATTTGAGTTGGATGATGAGCATAGGTCCTTGATGTCCGTGTATTGACGGTGAAGAGAGCGGGAAGGCAGGGGGGACGGGAAGAAGAGAGAGCCCATGGCGAGGGTAGTACGGCCATTGCTGTCGAGCGAGTCTGGCGATGGTGGGTCCACACTGCGTCGGCTGTCGAAATGCTGTGCCACTCAACGAAGAAGCCCTAAACACATCCTTGAACTGGGCGGGAGGTCGACAAAGGTATGCTAAGGGGAGGCGAGGTGCGAAAAAAAGGGAGACCGCCAGGGAGATGAGTGGAAGAGACAAGAAAGGGACGACGCGTCAACCAACGCGTGACCTGTCAACAGGTTACGCAATCGTGCACAGACGTTGAAAGTTGAAGTTTTTTTCTCGTTCGTAGTGATAAAAGTTCTAAATAATCACTTTCAAGCTGCTTATGATACTTATTGATTCAGTTGGCAGGTTCAGACTATATGGAATATTATTATTGAGAAGTTGAAGACAGCTGGCGTGGAAACATACCCAACACATGGCGGGCGAGGTGGTGGTAAGCTGGAAAACCAGCTGCACGGGACAGCTGGTGGCCACCCAGCTACCAGCTGTGGACACGTTTCACTGCATGTGTCTGCAGGTGACTGCGGCGGCTGCCGCTAACGTGGTGGCACTTCGGCGGTGTAAACATCTATTGGACCTATGGGAACCAATGACAGCTGACAGTTTGATGCCAGGAGCCTATTTTGGGAACGTGGCCGACGGCTGTCAGTCCTGCGTCAGCCGATGTCAGGCCCAGTTCGGCCGACGTCAGGTCGGCAAGCAGTGCTGATCCCCGTCGGCCTTTGTCAGCCGATGTCGGCACAGCCTGCCGACGCGGCCTCGGAATGCAGTGAATATTAACAAGTCGTAATGTGCTCCCACCTCGGGTTTAAAGAATGTGGAATGAAGTCAATGGTCGCTCAATCCATCCATACGAAATAGGAAGAGATATTTTCTGTCGGGTCACGACTGGTGCCAATCCAGCAGTGTTAGTGACCCACGCGACATCCGAAGGCATGATTCTGATGGTGCGAGTGTGGAATTTGTCCAACACACATCCCGAAGGCGCGACTGGCCTTAGAACGCTCGAATTCTTTCATCCCCTGTGACCTCTAATAATTCGAGATCCGGCAGAGAGTCGAAGATTCTTAAAGGGTATTACATTAGTTCTGCGACCCTGGCTTCGACTTCGGTTAACCCACTATTTGGCATGTTGAATGAGGCACGCGCTTCGTTCATTTAAGATGCTATTCAACATCGAATGACGTTGTGCACGTAAGCCGCACTATATTCCGGGATTACTCTACTGAGAAACCCTGATTCCAGGAAAAACCCCTGTTTGAAAGTTGTTCTATGTGGAAACCTAGATGCCAAGGGTTTCTTTTGGCAGCAGATATCCCCGAATGGAAGTGTACTACTAGCCGCCGACGGACTCCCAAAGAGTCATTCTGGTCTCCACAAGCTCCGCCCCCGTAATAGTACTCTTTGAGCCCTTCTGGCCGTAATAATGAAAGTTGCATGCCCCTCTCTGTGATCACAGAGGACCCCTGACAATACCTTTGGACCCTAGGGCCCGCGCCGGACAAAATTTTGACATTTGGCTCGAAAGCCTAGGTTCTGACCGGACAAAAACTGGGGTTTGAGGCCGGACAACCTAGGTCCTGTCCAGACAAAAACTTGGGGTCCTGTCGATGTTTGGGTCGATGTCCGGGCGAAAGTTTTCACCAAATTCGGCTGGAAATGATTTCTTCAGCTCAAATCCAAGTTCAACTCATGTGTACTCTGCATATAAGAGTAGAAAGGATATAAGTACGAGGAAATTTAGGCATTTTTCGGGTCGTGAGAGCGGAAAATTACCCTTTTTGGAAGCCTGGGCTAGGTCCTGTCCGGACAAAAACAGCACCGGACAAAAATCGAGGATTTCCGGAATTTCGGGCTCTAGCCTCCAAAGGGATTGTCAGGGGTCCTGATCGCAGCCGCCAGACCACCGACGTGCCAAGCAACTACCGTACAATTTCGATCAAACCGACAGTCACGCGTCACGCACCGCTTTGTCGATGTCAAAATCTACTGTAGTATTACGACTGAGTGTTCAGGTGACGGGTGACGGTCAGTTCTGAACTGAACACTTTGGGTGCCAGTGACGGTGACGTTTGGATTTTTGCGCTTGAATTGGGCAGAAAACACCAAAATTTTGCGTTCGGCATTCGCCGAACTGCCTTGTATGGCAATTTTCTGGTGATTGCCGAGGAATGAACACCTGAAAAAATGAACACTTCGGGTGACGGGTGACATGGCGTGAACACTCGGTCGTAATACTACAGTAGTCGATGTCACGCGTCATGGACTGTCCGACTCGGAGCCGTTTGTCGAACCTCCAAGCTGTCACAATTGCCCCCTCTAGCTCCCCTAGTGGCGAAAAAGTCAAATTTTCCGTGGGACTCACACCGGAGGTTGCCAAATATTGGGCGGCCCGACATTAATAGGCTGAAATCTAATTTGAAATTTTGAGTATGAAGTCGGACTCAGTCCAGTCGACTGAAAGCAAGGCTGAGACTGCTAAAATCACCTTCCATTTAAGCTGGGCTGAAATCAATGCTGAAATTAGCTGAATCAGTTTCGATATCAGTTCGGCTGAATGCCGATGCGATACTTGGAGTTGTGGTATCAACGCCGGATGGCAATATATTTGGGAGTCTTGGTTATGTGCCTCTATGGAGCAGCAATTTGCCCCAGACACATTTACATGGCGGAGATTGCCAAATATTGTGTTGTCCAACATTGATGTCAACATGCAAAGTCTCGGCTTGCATTTCATGTCTCCCGAAATGCAAAACCGAAATTAGTTGAATCAGCTTTGATTTCAGTGGGGGCCAAAATCAAAGCTGAGGTCTGAAAAATTGATGCAGACCTCCGCACAAGCTGAAGCAAATCTGATACCTTGCTTTACTAGTTACTTCTGCGACATCAACGTCAGACCACCCAATACTTGACAAACGCCGGTGTGACTGTCAAAATGTTGGCAGGTGTCACGCAAAACTTTGGCTGCTGTCGAAACGTCAAATAAGTAAATCGGGTCCCGCGACACGCCCCTGTTGATTTGATCGAAATTGTACGGCATCTGCCTGAATGAACGTGCTGCCATTGGTATAAGGCAGCCGCCAGAGTCCAAACGAAATCCATCTTTCTTGGCCCCGCACCACCAACCAGCATCTGCATGTACACCTTTGGCATGAAATTCCTCTTCCTCATGGCAGCCGCCGCTACTGCAACGGCCAACCAATTCACCTTCTCTGGTCCCCCTGCATATGTCCACAGCACGAGTACGATGACAATTTCTTAGTCCGTGCCTTTTTCTCTTCCATCAGGGTATCAATCAACCAAGTCATCTAGCACAGCGAGCGGCTTTACGGGGACTGCCGTGGGCGGGTTCTCTTGTTTCCACAATACTAGCGGTAAGTAACTCCTCTTGTTCTACTTGCCTGAAGAAAGAGATCTCATGCTCCCACTAGGAAGCCCTACTGGTCAGCACCTTGTGCTCTTGCACCGCGATTATCCTCACCCCATTCTCTAGTCTTCACCACCTGGACCGCTTCGATAGTTCCGGGGTCTAGCACCACATCCCACGCCGTCCCCGGCCTAGTCTGTCAGACGGGGGACTTTTGCAGTGCAGGTAGGACACTAGGATTCATCCTATGCATTTTCTGATGGCAAATTGGTCATATTCAGTGCTGCAAATCAATGGCGGCACGATCAATCTCGAGGGGAATTCTCCGCCTATCGTCTGCATTTAAGCTCGTCGTGCGCAGGAGGATAGAGGAATTATAAAATAAGAACCTCGTACTCCATCATGATCAAGGATCTTAAATTGTAATGTCCGGGATAGGAGTGATCACATTTGTAGTCTAGCTGGTGTGAAAGGACAAAGGTTTCCTCCTTTTCAGGAGCCACCGTTCGTATGGATCGAACAGTCAGTAACTGAATGAAAACTCTCCGTTCTGCTCATCTCGACGTGTTGAGAATATCTTAACCTAACTGTACAAGGTCACCAAATGTATCATCGCACCGCTACAATTTGATGCCAGTCCTCAGATGCACCAGAATGAATAATCAGAGCAAAAGTCTAGTTAAACATTGCATCCCTACACCTCTAGACCGATCTCTGAATAAAACATCAGAGTCGGGTTGGCAAATGAACTAAAAGACTTTGTGAGCGTCTCTCGTTGTGTCCAAAGGACATTCGAGGAGGACTCCAGCCTGAGATAGTGCTTATCTGCAAAACACAAAATAGAGCTAAACGAAAGATGGAGCACACACATATTGCCCACCCATTTTAAGTTCCAAACAGAGCGGAAAATAGGTAGGCGAGTGCCTCAAAGTGGCTGACCTTGGAATGCGTCAAAAATCGGTGAAAAGCGCGACGGTGCGAGCGCTTCTAGATCCTGACTTGGTCTTAGAAGAAACTGTGCTGCGTCTCTACTTCGACGTCACAGAGTGCACTCGTGCCACTGGCAGTTCAACCGGTGCGGTATGCCGCTGTCCACCGGTCGTCGCGGCCATCCGACCGGCACGTCCTCGGGACATCGTGCGTACGTCTGTTGAGCTAATATATGACAGGTTGCTCATTTGATTTTTGTTGTTCAAGGCCCCAAAGAGATATGCACTGGCCAAAAGAACTAAGAAGTGTAAGCTGTCCTGCGCCGCTCACCATCCTTTGTTCTGGCCTTCTAATCAAAAGTTTATTTTCTTTAGGTAAATGTCGGGTGCCATTCTGTCTGCGGTGTGAGCTATTACCTACCTCGCACCCATCCCTGCTGCTGGAAGTCCTGGCAATCTCAAACATGGTGAATCTATCTCTCTAATCCCAGAATGTGGGGCCACATTCTGGGATTAGATAGGTAGGGAAAGGAGCACATAGGTGCCTGCAGCCTTTCATATCGTCTCTGAAAAACCTGTTCTTACCCTCGGCTCCATCCACTTGTCACTCAGGCGCGCTATCGGTCTATGGCTGTGGAGCAATCCATCCAAGTTCAGTACCCCCATCGGTCCCTGTGATCCATCAGTTACGGTGTTGATGATGCCGTACGGTTCTCCTCACCGGGATTGCGCATCTTTTCTTCGGCAATTTATTCCCTTCTCGCCATTCCTGGTCTCAACCTTGTCCTCCCATTCCTCTTCTTCCTCGCACTCCATATTGCGTACGGCGAGTCTCGGGTGCGCCATGCGACCTTCTGGCAACGACTCGAGCATCTCATTGATTCAAAACGCGGCATTACAAACACAGTTGAGTTGCTCATATGGAATACAGTTGGGAGAGGCCAAAACGTTATTCCATATAGCTTGATATTCCATATGACCTCGCGTTTTGGCTGGGGAGGCCGATTTGGGACTCGGAAAATGCCATTCCATATGACCTGATATTCCACATCAGATTATTCCACATGAGTAACTCGACTGCATGTCGCAAGACTTTTGCGGAACAGCACGCCGTGCTGCTAGCACTTTGAAAAGTATTCCGAAATCAGCCATTGCTCTATTTCGGAGGCGACGCGGTCTACTTCCCGATTTGGAGTCTGGGACACAGGATTCTAATCCTCCTTCTGGGCGCTCTACTCCCACGAAACCTGCCCCGGACCCTTCAAAAAATCACCCTGCTTTTCTCATTCTTGGCTTAAACTGTCTTACCAGCATCAACATCATCCTCCTTGTCAATATCGAACGCACACTTCGGCGTAATAAAGGGTATCAATCTCCTGAAGAGGATGAATGGGGCTTTGGGCAGGTCCTCGCGTTGCTTCTTCTTGTCATTCCCCTGCGCTATTTCATGACATCAATTCTAGACATTTGAGAAAAGTCAAGAAGGAGGAAGTGACGCAAGAAAAGATTCAGAGAACTGTTGAAGAACATCTCAAGCAGGTTGTTCACAAAAATACCTTTGTTGGCCACGATTTCAAGGACTTGATTGAGCAGGGAGCTGATCCGACAGTGGAGTTGGACAGTATGTATGCTGGATGTATATTGTCAGACTACACTGAGGAACTCCAACAGGGCACACAGAATGTAGAATCCTTCTACAGCTTGCGGCATCTATGGGGAATGAGGTTCTTGTGAAATTCATGACAGAGAAAGGTATGGAGGACGGCGAGGGTAAGTCTTGTAGTAGGTTGATTCTTCTTACCACTGGTCTAATTATCATTAGGAAGGGCATTCTATATCGCTGCTCGGCACAACCGATTCAGGGGTGCCTGTCTCCTAGGAAAGGACAGAAACAAGTCGGCGAGGGCAGGTAGGTGGAAATTGTTTCGTATTTTTGACATTTTGATGAACTATTGTACATAAAGAAACGACAAGAAGAGCGATTCGTCGGGGGATGGAGTCACCTAATCCCGATGTTTGTCAGTTTGTGCTCATGTCCCTCTCTGGCCTCAGAACACAAGGTATGCATGCATTCTCTTCTCCAGGAAGATATGCATTCCCTTCTCTAGTCTGAGCACTTTGTGGTCTACTGACACTGGTTTGTAGCAGAATTCCAGCAGGAGATCCGGGCAGCAATTCCCATGGTCATGGAATGGCTGAAGGATTCCGATTCAGATGTTCCAAGGTATGCATTCTCTGCTCCAGTGTGAGCACTTTGTGGCCTATTGACACTAGTTTGTAGAGGAATTCTAGCAGAAGATCCGGACAGCATTGTCGTACTAGCCTGGCGCCGGCCGTGATAGTCCCCCATCACTTTAGATCACACACGGTTCAACTTGAATCCTAGCAATATTTTGAAGCTCAATTAATACGTGAAACAATTTCAAATGAGTCAGAGTCAACTTGAGGGTGCTCATTCGTGGTTTTGGAGCTCAGGGATTGATCTTCAGTCAGATGGGGGGGCCGTGGGGGGTGCATACACTGCATTTTGACAGTTCCTCGAGCCGAGCCTGAACCCCATTAGCTGAGCGTTGGCGAGGTCCGCGCGAGGTCAATCTGGGGGCCTCGCCAAAGCTAGGCCGAAGCTAAGCGAATCTGCCGAGCTCTAGACTGACCTCGCGCGGACCTCGCCAACGCTCGGCTAACGTGTGTCCAGAACCTGCCAAAATGCAGTGATATCAAGAATATTTTTTGATACAAACAAACACAGATCCAATCTACGACTGCAAAGGACAATTTGAACGGTTGTGTCCTTCCTCGACAGACTGTAGGACCTTCCAACCCTGGATTTTTTTCGGGGGGAAAGAGTCAACACTGGCTCTGAAGCAACGTCTAGATTATTGCACACAACTCTAGTCACGTCACCACCTCTGTGTCAAACCTCACGAGTGTTTGTGAGCCAAACAGTATGTGGTTGGCCCTTGTGTGAAATAACAGGTGGATTTATAATCTGCTCTTGCCAAGTTTCTTGCAAATTTCTCCGACTACTAACAGTGCCATTGAAGTCAGTTAATTTGTTAGAGCAGAGATCTGACAACATACTGCAGGGTTTCCAGGCTTTGGATGAGGTCTTCCACCTGTTCCCAGATTTGATTCATGCTGATGTTGTGAAGACTGAGTGAAATGAACCAGGCAATTCAACCAAAGTTTGAGAATGAAACAATGTGCCTGTCGGACTTGAGTAAGCTCATTGGTGGCCTAGTTTTCAGAGCATTCATCGAGGGCCTCAAAAAGCTGAAGAAACAATTTTTTGGGGCCCCCGATGATTTTGTTGATTCGATTCTCGCCCTTGGCACCACCAGTTGTTCTGACGCCCACAGTGAAAATATTACTCAACCAGGCCCAGGCCAGTGAGAGCAACAAGGATAGAGCTCATCCTCGAGATATTTGATGCTATTATAGCTTTGAGCTGTGTTGTATCTGAGCAGGAAATGAGAGAATCACAATGTTGCACAGCATCCCATCAGAGTAGATTATGATTGCTAATCCAGGCATCCGGTTAACATCGGAGGGGCTCTCAGTAGACATTTGAAGGGGATGGCCCAAAAGGTGGGGTTTCCCCTGGAATTGGGGTTTCTTAGTAGAATAATCCCATATTCCGTACAAACACAATCCAAAAAAATAGAAGCAAACGGAGGCAAGATGACCCAGTGTGCTGTGAGCAAAAGTTAACTCCAGAGACAGTGGCAACACATTGTTAATCACAACAAGATGTGCCTTCACTTCACTTCGGCATAGCCGGCAAGGCGAAAGGCGAAAAGTCAGTTGGATATTTATTTCAGGTACCTCGCTCAATCTTCTATGGAGATTCATGTTAATTACTGGCTTACAGAGAACCTCTGATGCCGCTGTTTACACAGCATATACATAGGGATAACACATCGGCTAGTTGAAGGTGCACCAAGCACCTGGGTAAACTGAGAAGTGTTGTGCGTGCTTGGCAGCGAGACTGTGTGCGAAGATTCTCGGAAAGCTGCCGGAGGATCTATAGTGGGACTAGAGAGGGTGTGGAAAGGCCATGGATGATTCTCCGAATACGCGAGCACCGAATCTGAGGCGTGATGGGTTTTTGCAGGGAGTGCGTCCAAAATGCGAAGAATAAAACTATGCTGACTGGACTGTCAGGTGAAAAAGAGACAGGGGTAGCCTCATGGGTCCTGTGAGCTGCGAACCACAATGTAGAGGTACCTTGAGGGGTAAATGCCAACCTGAAATGAACATTCAGAAAGGGCGAGATCTCATAACCAAGCAGCACTTTTTTCATTGCTTGCTTCTGCGAATTATGGTTAATGCTTTTGCGAAGAGATTCACAAAAATAAACCTGCCACTAAAAGGCAAATACTTGTGCACCGATAGTTGAACAGTTGCAATTTGAACCTGGTTCGAAGAAGGAATCATAAGTAACTTTTCTAACTGCGATGTGATCCTGAGCTAGGCACGGACAAACTCCCAACAAAAAGAAGAGGCGAAGTGTGAAAGTGGGACGGCACATAGGATTGAACACAATCACACAGAAGCACAACGTTTCGAACACGTTGAGAGGCTCGAGTTTTTTGTGAGGGCCAGGATCACAATTTGAAGAACACAAAGTCTTGCCTCACTGCCACCAGAGAAGCCACCGGAGTGTTCCACCTTGATGTAGGGTACTTGAGCATTGAACAGCTTTGTATTTGAACCATGATGCAGCCCTGGTGTGTCTTCAAGTTGGCACTCGGTAAATCTCACAACTTAATAAAGGGAGTAATGTTGTCCAGTGAAAGCAGAATTACTGAGGCTTGCAGTCCTAGGATGATTTTGATTCTTGTTGTGTCTTACTGGATTTAATGACGAGCGGGAGGCGAGATGGTTCTCATGATGGTATGTCTTGCTGGGCTTGATCCACGGGAGTCAGGTAAGATCTGGATGGCACAATAGCGAAGAGAACTAGGCGACAGTGAAGTGCGACAGGAGAGAACGTGATAGGGGTGTGAAAAAGTGCCAGGCCCTACTGGGGATTTGTTATATCATGCATCTCTGAGGGTTGACTTTGTGCATTCTGAAGTCTTCTCTTGCCACCCAGACCTCTTTTAATTGGCAGGACCCAGATACACAATGATCGCCTTGTAGCCCAAGAGACCGACCCTCCTCTTCAAATCCAGACGCAGCTGCATGGCTATCTCGCCAGTTACGATACGTACCTCATGAAGCACGGAAACGACTACACCATCCGCAATCCAGCAGTAAAGTCCCAATTGCAAGACACAGAGCAGTGATTTTATTGTGCCCTCCCTTGTAGCTTGTGCTCTGGGTCCTTGTCTGGACCGGGCCTTGGAGCCACTTCCCGGGCTTCGGAGGGTACGCATTGCCCTGCCCCCGCCGCCACTCCTTCTTGCACGCTCGCTCATGCACCCTCTCCTCCTCCCGCTCGTGCTTTTCCACCTGCTCGTGCCGTGTACCCGGTCCTGCACCCGCTCTTGCTCCCGTTCACCTTTGCGCACCCACCCCTGCCCCTGCTCGCCGTTCTTGCCCCTTTCCCAACCCTTCCTACACCTCCTCCCAGCTCGCCTGTGCATCCCACGGCTCCAGAGGTAATCAATCGCACTCATATTGATTATAAGCCTGTGCACCGTGCCCCAAAGAGGGGGATTCCGGAGGCAATTGATGTTTCTGATGACGAGAACGATGTCGAGGTGTGCCCACACAAGAAGATAAGACACATGGGGTATATAGACTTGTCAAATTGATGCAGCTGTCATGATGACCATACATCTCTTCCTCTACCATGATGTCCCACTCATCCTATTGGGAAACATACTGTACCATTTCAACCGTAGGTTCAACCTATGTGATCTGTGACCACTTAGGTTCAACGCTCTGATGGCTTAGACAGGCTTGGGACGTGTGACCTTTTCTTCTTAGGTTCAAACTTCAATTGGTTCACTTGCTTGCAGCAGGCCAACGGACTGCATTTCTGGCTTCTGGATGTCACAAACGTGAGTACAAGCACAAAAGGGACGGAATATCTTGGCAATTTGACTTGCTGAGCGCCGGAGAAGAAATTTTGATTTTCGTGTCGTGTATAATCAAAAATGTCAATCGGTTCAGACTCTGTGGTGACCTGTGGCCAAAATTAAATAGGTTCAGTTCACCAAGGTCTATGACCTGTGACCTGAGCCTGCGGTTGAAATAGTACAGTATTCCCTTGTCTAAGTGAGAAGTGAAATCCTGGTGAGAGATTGGATGTTGCTTGAATCGGAGTGAAGTGCCGGTATCGGCTTGCTGGCCTTAACATCTCGGATCGCTGGATCCAGTGAGGCGGGACGTCCGGCACTGAACACCGAGCAGGCCAAAGCGTGGAGTCTGAAACTGTACTGTCTAAATTTAATCGATATGGATTCATACGGGGACATCCCATTGGATTAATTGGTAATGTCCACCTTGTTTAGTTTCTTCACAGCTGTGTTCACTTCAGGTTGGGCATGTGTCTTCTTCTCTCTTATACTGTTTCAAAGATAGCCTTTTTATAGCCATGTTTTCCACCTGTGTCCTCTGACATTGCGTAGAAGGGATGGTGTGAGTTTTTTTTTCAGGTAGCTTTTTCCAAGTTACGTGTTTCACCCCGTTTTTTAATCAACTTGTGCTTTTATTACGGATTTTGTTTCAAGTTGCGCTTTTTTTTGGCCGATTATTGCGCAATTGTGTCTCTTTTTTTTTTTTTTTTTGTACAGTATATGTGCCATAGAACAGAAAAAACATGCAACTGGATCGCCCACAGAAAAATATGCACATGGACATCTCGAAGCAAAAAAGAGACATCTTCTTTGAGAAAGAAATTGACCCATGTCCAGTTTGAAAGAGGAGATCGACACATCTCACTGTCAAACTTGAAGTTCCTAGAACGGTGTTTCGCTAGTGGGAGACCAGCGGCGGCTTCGGTGTTGGTCAAATGACATAGCCCATTTTCCCATTATAAGCAATTCTTGCCCACACTTGCCTACTGATACATGAAATTGGGCCACATAGGCAGCACATATCGGATCCTAGGCTTTCTCCTTTAAATCTTCAGGGTATAAGGATGGACCCACCTATAGTTCAGGAGCAGCCAGCTGTTGAACGGGTCACACACCTTTGGCCAATTGAAACTCCACCCTGGTCCTGACAAATTTGAAATTCCATTCTACTGAGGAGCTACTGGATTTTTCCTTCAAATCGGTAGTCACGCATCACACACCCCTCTGTCGATCACGAAATTCGGTCGAGGTCACGCATCACTCGGGCCTCTGTCGAACCTCCAAGCGGTCACACAGGTCCCTAAACTGCCCGAAAAGTGCAAAAAAGACGAAATTTTCGGTTCAAATGCCGAAATTTAGGGAGTTTCACGCAAAAATTCGGCCACTGCCGAAATGTCGAATAGGTAAAATGGGTCACGCGTCACACCCCCTGTCGATTTGAAAAAGTACAGTAGGTCCAAGTTATGTTGTTTTTTCATTGCGTGAGGTTGCACGAAATTTGAGGGCAAGAGGAAAGTCATGTTGTTTTTGATCATCAGTGCAACCGATCAAGATGAGTATTTCTGGTTTCTCGTAATGTGCGTTTTCTTTTCTGGGATGTGTTTTTTTAAATAATTATTGAACACGATATAGCCCATACTTGTGCATTCTGCAGGGATGTGAATCCCAGTGAATGTCGTGGACCCTGTGCATTTTCTATTTTCTTCAAACAGCGATAATAATATTACACTATTACCCCTATATGGAAGCCTGAAGGATCCCTAAAAGTTAAGCTGTGCTGTTAAAAGGGAGGACAGAAGCTTCGACGCGACCGAGATAATGGAACGGGTACATTTCTTTGGATTGCGATCCGCGCCTAGTCCATGAATCTCATGCCAAAGTGCATGAAATCTTACAAAAAGTATGCGATTTGAAGTTTGAATTTTACATATGCGAGGGTGTGAAAGTCATTAACTTTGAGACACCCACAGTGTATTTGACCCAAATGAATCACGCTAGCAGACGCTTCGGCGCGCAAGTCCAATCGAATTCGTCTGCAAGGACGTGTCGCGAGCCATCCGTGCACCCAAATCACACCAATGCACATTAACTCCAGAAGTTAATCAGCAGCGGTGAATTTGCGGCCGTTTGAGGCTTCTTTTCATATCCCCACGTTCGGAATAAGCGAGGTGGACCCTCAAACGTGGCAGGACACTCATAAACCCCGCCCAAAATGCATCAGAGCAAACCAAAGGAGTGATTTCGGTGGGGTAGCTGGCGGAACAATGCGAATTGCACGAAGCCTGCACCGAAGCTCACCGATGGCGTGCACTGTACATCGCCCCTCTCGAACCGACCCAATCACGGTGAAGCCGCCTGACACGCCTTGCGAGCGCACGTAGTATGGACATGCAGTGGATCGCTGCGGGGAACGTGCCTGTCAGCAGGGATGAACAGAACTTCAGATTCCATTCTCGAAGCCGTTAATTGGGTCCCTGAGTCCAAATGAGGGACTCTTTCGCGCGGCATTGATATTTCATTTTCGTATTGAGACTTTGGCATACGCAACGCAATCGACGAACCTTCGGACCATCCGCTGGGAGAAGGAACGATCGTCTGGGTGGAGCTCTGCGGAACTGCATGCAATCGCGGGTGGATTTAGAAGGCAGGAGATGCGCTGATTTAGACGAGAAGAGCTTAATTGAGAACCCTGCCGAGTTTTGGTGTAATCTTTTCCCTTCGGAAATCGTCGCGATTTCCTCCTCCCTGACTACTTTCCACCTTGATTCCTCACGAGAAGTTACGGGACATGCCTCAGCAACTTTTCACGCCCACGTAATACCGCATGCGAACCGTATATATACTAGTAAAGCCACATTCGTTTTCTCTACTCCACCTCTTACACTTCCCATCATGTCCTCTCAGGCTGGACAACTGACCCCAATGCTGTCTGTTATGTACGTACTCTGGACTTAAAAAACAGCTGTCCTAGGTCCTTCATTGTCTCGTCCAGGGATTTAGCTCTGAACACAACTGACAAAAGCCTTCGTAGCGTGCGTGATTCACGAGAGTCTTCTATTCAATATCCCCTCACCAATTGTAACTCCCATGCAGGCTTTCAGCCAGTTTCCCGGTCTGGTCGAGGTCTATGAAGTGCATTTTCATATCCTTTTCTGGCGCTTATCTGTGAAATCAGGCGGAAGTGAGGAAGGACAGCGATGGTTACTCTAAAGGCTACGGCTCTGTGACCTTCAACACCGTGGAAGAGGCAGAAGCCGCCTACGATGCAATGGACGGACAAAAGATAGACGACAAAGAGGTCAGGGTTCTGTTGACTAAATGGACGGCTTGAGGTGGAGGCGGAGGAGTCTTCTCGATATCTTGTAGGCCCGACGGCCCGGGCGGTGAATAAAGGTTATCGTGCAGGCTACAATTAGACGGTGTGTTTAGGGACTCTAGGGAGTGGGTACGGGGAAAGCCTTTGCCGGAAGAATGGATCCTTCTCGTGAGAACCGAGTTGGATTGTCTACATCTCAGTGTGTGTTCGGGAACAGGTGGAAATCCGGGGGAAATAAGCCAGAGAAATGCAAAAAATGAAGACGCATGATAGTGGCAGTCAAAAGTAGCATTGAGCGACCCAAAGCCTGCGCGATGTAAAACATGATGAGGTGGCGTATCGGGAGTTGACGATCATAACAGGTACAGGAAATGGTAGATTCAATGGCCGCTCATCCGCTGTTGCAGATGGATTCATAAACTGGATTTTAGTTGTTTGACCTGCCATAAATGGCGGAGAACATAATTCACTTCCTGCGGAACCATAAACTAATAGCATTATAATTCGCATCGAATTCCCGGCGACTCGATTTGAGACCCAAATCCAAGAGATGCGAATGAGGGATCCAAAGTACCATCGCAGAGGGCCCCTTTCCCGATTAATGAGTTGCGACACAGAAAAAGACTTTGTGCAATATTCAGGAGCGGATGTGATTAGGTAGTCTCCCCAGGCAGATGCTTCAACAAAATTGAGCTCGTACCTCGCTTGTTGAAGGGGCTTCATCTCGTATTCACAGGCCAAGACCGTGGTGGAAGACTCGGAGGCAGGTGGAATGGTGGAATAGAATGAGTGCCTGGGTAACAATCCAAGTCCAACCGCGGCCGGGGGACAATTGCGATGAGAACAATCTTCGAGCACTTTATATTGTGGTGACCCTATAAAATAGTCGAGACTCTAGCGCGTTCTGGAGGCAGGAGAAAGAGGAGCCAGTGGGTACTTGCATAGGCTGTAGCACCCGTCTCAAGATAAATTCAAGATTCGATACACGAAGAGAAGTGTCCATTGGCATTGTATTCGAGGGGTTATACATGGCCGAGATTCGGTCCACAGATTAGACACTGTATTGTATACAATAGAAAAGACTGACAGCACAGAGCGAACTGCCCGGCGTTGGACCACCACCGACACCTAACGTCTTTCACTGCATTCCAGCGGACGAACAAGTCGATGAACCGGTGCGGCGACCATTCTCCAATGGCCCTCGTCACATTCCACTAGCTCTTGCCCCCGGCTGGCTTCTGATGTACTTGACTGAGTAATGGCGAATTTCTAGTCTCTCATAGACAGACGCTATATACTAACCAAGCTCGTACCTCGCAGTAAGTAGTTCGATCAGGTTGTGCCAGTGGTGCTGAAGCCGATGAAACATCAGGGATGGATTACTGAGCTACAAAAAGTAGGTAAGGGAAAGTGCTGACGACCTGTATGAAGGTTTGCTACGTTGAATACTGATCAGAATTTTTTAACCGCAAGTCGAACCTGGTCTAAGCGCCTAATCAACTTGTACCAAATTCTTGTCCGGTCCTCATTAATTGTCGTTAGTTGGATTGTGTTCCTTCATGTCTTCGCAGACGTTTTTTTGTTTGAGTATATGTTTCACTCACATTTCAACCTACTGGCAGTTGGTGCGACCACGAACGCATCATGCAACCACGAACGGGTATGTGCAGATGAAAAGCGACTTGGTATTTGATACAATGTTGTGGGTATGATACATGCAGTGTAGTATTGTACAATAGTCCGTGATGTCTGTGAATAACCAGTGTGGTTGATACTCGCGTCGGAGGCAGATTCGAATTGCCCTCGACAACGCACATTCACCAACCCGCGCACAACGCGCCCTCCACGCTCTCCTCCTTGACCGTCGGAAGAACACTGAGCCTGCGTGTCCTGCGTGCCGGAAGGACGGCCGGCGCGGGACCCTTCGGCAGCGGGAGCGCGACGGGGGAGTAGTACACGACACGCGGAATGTCCGCCGTGAGCGTCTTGAGGTCCACCGGGGCGGGGATCTCGGCGCGCACGCGTTTCGGAGTGGGCGCGAAGAATGCGCTGAGTGAGGCTTGGGGGATGGTTTTACGCTGAGCGCGAGCGGCACGCCGAATGGTGCACTGGTACGTCTTGACAATCCGTGCGAGAGACGCGAGGAAAGCGTGGACGGAGGGGGGAGTTGCGGGGGATTTTGTTCTGTAAAACACGGAAATCAGCACATTTTGCGGGGGAGAAAGAAGGAGGATGATGCGTACCTTGTTCTTCGGTGAGAACAATTTCCCGCTCGTAAGGCCGCAGCAACAGGACGCGCTTGGGAGGTTTAGGGGTCAAGGCGGGCAGGAGGAGAAGGATAATGACTGCCAGGACGCTCTGCGAGATGTGAGCAATCGAAAGGGACATGGCAGAATGGAAACTTACGGTGAGCACGCCTGTAACGGTGGAAGGAAGTGCACGCAGTTGCAGTGCCAACGTCACGTGCTTCTCCGTCGAGCTGAAGGATTCAATGCTCGAGGACCGATGATCTCCGCCGAGTAGATATCGATGACCTCCGCCGTGTAGACGCGGATGAGGCGGTGGATGAGGAGGTGACGGAGGAGATTGAAGACGTAGAGGCGACGGATGTGCAGGATTCCTTGCGCGACACACCGCATACCTTCAACGTAGGTATCCGCCTGAGCGTGCGGATAGGAGCGGGCATCGTCATGGCGCGCTTGAACGAAGGGCGCGTCAAGGGCGAGATGCTGATAGCGGCTGGTGCGGCGGTGGGGGCGGTGTAGTCTGGCGTCGTGAAGACAGGCACGGAGTCGGTCGAAGGGCAAGCCTTAATGTGCTCGCACTGGAGGTGGATGACCTGCCAAAGCTGGACATCCGACGGATGCCCTTGCTCGACGAAGCACGAAGAGAGGCGAGAGACCTGTCGACGGATGGAAGTGAGAGAGCTCGGCGGAAGGCGGGCATCGTCTTCGAGCTTACGAAGGAAGGCCGCGAAGATGAAGAGATGTTGGTGGTAAAAGACATTGGGACGATGATTGTTCTGAAGTGGTATTGTGTAGGTGGATGTTTGGTGGCGTTCAGCTCAGAAGGAGGGACATTTTATACCTGAAAAGTGTGTCGCAGACGATCGAGAAAAAATGACAGGTCTCAGAAACAAGTCTCACCCCCCGCGCCCCGAGAAATTGCTAGTTTTCCGTGTGGCGCTGTCTGTCCGCTCGCTGAGAATGGGACCATTGGATCTCCGAGTCGAGGGCGCGTCCAAAGATGGGCGGGAAGGAGGAAATACGTCGATATTGGGGATAAAACGGAGGCAATCATTGGCGTTGGATAGGAGAAGAAAAATTTGCCCCCGCGACTCCTATTTCAGTCCAGACTGGCGTATCCTTCCGCGGCAAGACCTCCGCACGAAACTTGAGTGAGATGTGTCTTGAAAATTGGTCTGGAGCGCTCTAGAGTGGGCCAGTTTACGGAGATTGTCGCCGGTGTGTCTTACAAATATCGGGTGTGGTGTTTTTGTGGTCCTTTTTGGGGACAAGTGTTTTGGAGATCCAAAGACGCCGGGCGTCGCCCGCGGAAAGCAGCACTCATGAGGCGCGTCCATGGCCCCGTTCCATGTCGATCGTTCAGCCGAGTTGGTGTGCTTTTGGTGTGCTTAGTGGCAAGTCATTCGAGAACACGTGGTGGGCGTTGATCACCTCCTGACGCCATCAGCTACCCCTATTTTTGAGCGAAGACAAGAATGACGTCTCTATCCGGAAGTCTTTGGCGGCACATGAACACAAGGTTGAACGCGGAGCTAAAACCCAGATACACCCTCGGCCAACTCATATTGAACAGCCGCCCATTCAGCATATAGGAAACCTTGTCATTTATTATCTCTTGCCCTCCAAGAAGGGAGCCATAAAAACCATGAGGCCCGAAACTCTCTGCTGGGACTCTCCACGTGAATCCAATTGTCATCCTTGTGTGAGAGAACCTGGGGAGTCTTCCACGCAACCTCCACATTATTACAAGCTCAAGGCTGATGGAACTGTCGGATGTGCATGGTGGAGTTTTAGAACTCGGTCAGTTCCAGATCCCTCAATTCGAATGCAGCGGTCTCATTTAATTATTCTAAGGTCTTGGACAGCTAGTCGTCGCTCATATTCCTCCATGCAATGCAATGCAGGGGCCATTGGTACCGAGCAGGTACCGACGGGGGACGGCAGTGCGAGGCCACTCATGGGGCAGATTTTCGACCTGTCAACTCTGTGGGGCGACGGCGACAGTTGTCCGCCTCCGTAATCCAACCTTCGAAAGTTGGAGCCGAGAACCTTGGGCCGCTTGCCGAGTGCTCTCACCACCCGGATGATCCAGGAGAGTCGAACGAGTGTCGAACGTATACGGTAAGATTTGCGTGGAGGCAACATTGAACCCCGAATTCTTTGAGCCGAAACTGGAGGCTGTGTACGCTTGTACGCCGCGTGTTTTGTATTTCAAGCGGTCCGCGGTCGGGCAAATTAGCCTTCCGATGTAATCTAGCCTACACTCGCCATCAGAAACTGTTACTGTCGCTGGTTTGGTTTTACGCTTTTGCGCGGGCTTTACAACTTTCCTCTCCGTTGATGCTGCGCGGATCTGATCCGTTTTTGCAAGCAAGGTCGCACTGCTTCCTCACGGGAGCTCCACACACGTTTTAGGTCAACGTGAGAGTCGGTGTAACTCCACCATGATTCTTCCATGCTTCCGCCGCTTCTCAGTTCTAACGTACAGCGGCAAGGAATCCCCGTCCTTGTGAAAGGTATAAAGAGCTCCCCGAAATTGAACAGAACCCATTCCACTTCATAACAATGCTTTTCAACTTCTTCTCTCTTGCTGCTCTCGCCAGCATTGCCACCACCGTCAGTGCGCAGGGCAGCTCCTGTCCCGAGGCTGCGCGCTTCGGAAACGTTAATGTCTCGCCTTCGACCCTCTCACCTGGAGAGGTGACTATTTTTTCTTTCTTAGCATTCTCGTAACTAATGGCGTTCGATTCAGACCTTCACGGTTACCGCCAACCTGACCTGCGCTATCGAGAAGGGCAACACCCCGACCTTCTTGGACTACTACATCAGCGCGACGGCCACACACACCGTCACGGGCCCCATCCTCATTGCGCGAAGGACTTATGACAATACGACGTCGCCCCCGATTGACCAGTTCACCGCGGTTGTAGGTGTTCGAGTGATTTTGGTTGGAAGCGATGGCTAATGACGGCGGTTAGCTCCCGAACTGGTTCTACTTCACGGACGCGACGTACTCTTTGGAGTTACAGAATAGCTTCGCGCGTGCCGGCCCTACGGGTGAAAGCGTGATTACTACTGGAGGGATCTTGACCCCCATCAATATCACCGGCTTTTAGGCGGAGACTTAGAACAGACGCTGAAGGGCTGATTCAAAGTTCTCCCTGATAATACATGATCCCGTGTTTTGAGCAGTTCATTCATTAACGATTGTTGTTCAAAGTTCAAGCTCGGTTCAACTTCCGCGTTGAATTTGGGCACGGTGAAAGTGCCGCTTTGCCGTTGCCGCTGCTGCAAATTGCCGCGGTTACCGTGGGACTGCCGCAGCACCGCTTTGATCTTTGCCGCTGGACTCACTCCGCCAAATCGGTTGTGTTGGCGGGCCTGAAGATCTTCCTGATATCTCATGTTCCAGCCACAATATAAGAGCTACCAAGACTGGGGGAATCGGCTGTAGTTTTAGAGCAACTGAAACTGGAAGTATCAGCTGCCCACCCGATACTTTGCAATTCGGAGCGACTGATACTGCTGCTGATATTGCCGGATCACCCGGGCCGGGCCACGTCGAACCGGCGACTGATACGCTGTCTGATACCTTGCATATCAGTCTCGGAATTACGGAGTCGGATACTCGTCGTTTCAGTGAGGTAGAGACTAACCCTGAAATGTCTAGTTTACGCAGTGTTTATTCTGTTGCTGAAATTTAAGATCTCAGTAACATTTCCAGCAACTCCGAAACAACAAAATTTCCGGAGTGACTGCCGCACCACTTTCATACTGCCGCTGTGCTACTGCTGCAGTACCGCAGCCAGTTTGCCGTCGCCTCTAGAGTGCCGCCCCATGTTACCATGCACTCTATCTTCTACCCCACATTATCTTTCCCACTATGCTTGCCGCCTCAACACCCTTTGGATGACCGTATTTCTTGCATCCACTGCGGTCCTCCTCGCGCTGATGTCCGTCGTCGACTATGAATGTTTCAAGGAAGGCACAAAGAATCGGGATAAATTGAGTGAGCGCGTGCACTCGATTCCAGAACTGTGGTAATGCGCAGACGCTTACGGTGTGGACCTCAATGCCCTCGATGACGATCCCAACCTTGGGACAAATTGGACATCGGCAGACCTGGCGCTTGCAATGTTGCTCACAGTGGATTCGTTCGATCCGAGCAAGAGTGGGACTATCATAGGCTTGGTTTCCATCTCAATTACCTTCCAATCAACAATCTCCCGGCCAAAAACGCGTCACTGCTGGTGCCGGCTGTTCCAGGTGCGTGACTTGCGATGTTCTTCTATCAGTCAATGAGACCACTTGGTAGTATGACTCCTCCTTCAATCCGTGGCGACCAACTTTGTTGCAAATACGGTTATGCCCCTCCAAGCAGTGACACAGATTCTGGTGCATTGAAGTTGAAATCTCGCCCTTGAATTCACGACATATGGCTGATCTTACGCCAGGACGGCGACGTCAACCGCTATCCCTTCGACGTCTTCACCATCGACTACCAGATCTTTGCATTCACGTCGCCGACTAACGAGACCTACTGCACGCCACTGCCCAGGACCATCTACTCGCAGGGTACCGTCCAGGGGTTCAAAATTGATACGACCTTCACGAGACTCGTGGACGGATCCGGTGTTAACATCCAAATCACAATAAGCCGTAGTCCAATCACAAAGGCCTTCTCCATAATCATCATATTCAGTGCGTCCGACCTCCACCTTCCTACCATCCAATTTCCTGACACTACCGGCAGTAATGTGGTGCCTGAGTGGTGGGATCTTCATTGCTGCCATGTCGATTTGGTTCCGCGAACGCAAAGTCGAGCCGCCGTTGATCACCATCTCAACCGCGCTGCTCTTCGCACTACCCAACGTCCGTAACACCCAACCCGGTACCCCCGCCATCGCAGGCACGACCTCGGACATGGTCGGGTTCTTCTGGAACCTGTTGCTGGTCACTACCAGGTCCGTGTTCTCCGCGTTGTGTTGTTCTGAAATTTAATTGTGATGTATGTAGTGCAATCTCCCTGATCATCAACTGGGTTGTAAAGAATAGATGGGTGTGTAATTTTCCGTGCCGTTTGATCACAGGATATCTTATTGTGCGTATTACTACGCAGGACCCGGTGGTACCCAAATCGGCCGTGTGATGCCTCTGTTGACGCTCGCCAAATTATTTTGTTTCCACACATATACATTATCTGTACACTTTATTCTAGACCATTAATGGTAACGGCTGAGTTCAGAAAGAATATCCCCAGTACCAGCTTGGCCACGACTTGGTTGCGCATAACAACACTTGCTCTGACCTCGATGGCTTGGCGTCTGTGCAAAACAGCATATCCACTTGCATGTGCGCCGCCTCTGTCCCCTTTCCTCATACAAAATTATTTGGGCCGCACACCCGACACAGAGACTCCATTATGTCCAAGAAGTGGCCAAATTGCGGATTTCTCCTTCCAGCCATCAAACCACCGACTTCTACAACCTCGGCAGCCGTCAGAGTAGTATATTGCCTTATATGGCGACCGCGATTTGGGTGTCCCAATCCTTGTCTAATAGTTAATTCTGAGGGCAGTCCTTTTCTGGCGAAAACGATGGCCAATACTATGCCCGACTAGTGAACAATTCATATGCGCTGGCCTGGTTTCAGTTTTCAGTGATGATCGCTTCTTCCTTTGTGCTATTAAACCCCCTAAGGATGTTTGCGCACTCCTCATCTTCTACCAACGGGGTGTATGAGATTAGTTTTTTCATTGACAAGATAAGCCCGTGTTGATATTGAACATTAATGAGCCAACAGTGCTAAGTAAACCTTTGAGGTGATAATAAAAGAATGCTGTGGAATCCTGCGAACCAAGACCAAATGCTGCACTGTGGGTCGGCAAGACAGTGTGTGGTACAACAACAGTTCCATTCACAATGCGGGGCAGGCTTGGTATGCTTCAATGAGCCAAAAAGCAAGCAAAGCCTAGAGGTGTTTTTGTTGTGTTGATGGCGAGCCCAGATTTGGCCAAGATCCAGTAGAAGACGAGGGGAGTGACATGTTATGGTGCCGTAGTCCGAGAATCAAGCGCAGGCAGCGTATTCTGGAGTATGAGTCGATTATATAGTACACAGGACATTTTCATCGGAACACAAGGTCGGTATCACCCAACAACGAGCAGTCCCATTGAATGTGGTGATGCCAATGAGAAGGATAAATTCCAGTATAAGAGGTAAAAGTGCGGCAACACAGTGCCACATGTCGAAGGCCGAATCCTGCAACCCACAGAAAAACTGCCACCTGAGTACTATGCTTACAGCGAGAAGACAAGGCTGTTGTATATTCATCTAACAGCAAGCAGTGCCAAGGAGTTGTTTTCATCACAGCGATGCCAAGAATGAGAATAAAGTCCAGGATAAGACGTAATGTGCTGCTACATAGTGCCGCATGTCAATGACCGAGTGCCGCAGACCAAAAAAAAAACTGCCGCTGAAGTGCTGTTGAACTGCCGCTGTACAGCTACATTGCCGCTGTGTTGCCATTTGTGAGCGCCGCAGACAGCTGCAGAAATGCCGCAGCATATGGCCTAGTGCCGCTGAAATATCCATACTGCCGCTGCAAAGTGCCAACTTTGCCGCTGCAGAGTGTTGCCGACTGCCGCTGCCCAATGTTTGCATGTGTTTAGGTGCCGCCATACTGCCGCAGACTGCCGCTGCGTCGAAAATAATTCATGTTTTAATGTTGTGGGCAAGACTTTATTCAACCCAGGGCAATGGCAAAAGGATAGATTGGTTACAGTGGAGCGCCCCGACACCTTCAAAACCACTAATTACTGTAGAATTTCATTCAATTTGGCGGTCACGCATCACGCACCCCCTGTGCCGCGATGAATTTTGGTCTCGGTCACGGGTCACGGCGCCCAGTGCCGAATGTAAAATGCGTGACACTCAGTGTTGTCCTTAAGAGTTAAGACTTAAATTAAGTTAAGGCTTAATTACCCCTTAATATTAAGACTTAGCTTCAAGCTTCGGTGCCGTTAAGCCTTAATTAAGACTTATTGATGGCAGTTACGTCATTTTTCTTCGCATCTTCTTCGTCAATGCCACCCACCCGCGGCCCTCTGTGGGAGTTCTTTCACCGAGGAAGAAAGCGTAACAAGGCACATTGCAATGCCTACTGCCGGGCTTGTATTGCCCTTTATCGCCCAGACAATGTCCCCATTCCAATCGACATCGACAGTGATGACGACTCGGAGGAGAGTGCAGCCTTAGCTCTTCTGGATGAGAGCTGGTTTAAGAAAGGTGCGAGGCCGTACCCCATCCACTAACTTCGATTCTTAACCTCCTCTAGCGTGCAAGAAGGTGCCTGCTATTCTGGGAGAAAAGAAGGCCATGATCGCACATCTGATCGGGGCGAAGCAATGCAAAAATGCTTCGAGCGCGGCAAGATCCGCCGCAAGGAAGGTGAAGAACGCCGGGAAGAAAGCCGACGTCCAGGATGTGTCCGACTCTGAGTCAGATGCTCAGCCGAAGAGGGAGGAAACGGGTTGCAGCAGTCGAGAAGGCTATGACGCAAACAGAGCTGAAGGTCTTCAAGGGAATTGACATCCCCTTCTCCCAGTCTCAGATTGAAATGCTTCATGCCCAGTTCTTGCGCGCCACGATCTCTGCCAACCTTCCTTTCCGCTGGGTCGAGAATCCCGAAGTCATCAAGCTATTCCTGATGTTTCGCTCGGCTGCTGGCGACGTTATTCCCGGGCGTAGGGTTCTTTCCGGCCGACTTCTCAAGGACGAGGCTGCGCGCGTTGACAAAAATGTGAAAGTGTGTTTGAAAGGCGAATATGTCATGATTTCGTACGTCTCATTCTCTTGTGTCTTAATTTTGTCTGATTTCGCCAGAACCGACGGATGGAAGGCTACATACTCGGTTACCGGTGTCGATGCTTCCGCGCGTGGCAAGGTGGGTTATCTTGTATGTAATGTGCCATGCATTAATCTCTCCCAGGCATATCTGATCGATGTTATCCCGGCGACCGGAAAGAAGAAAGACGGCGAATCAATGGCTATTGCGTTCGCCGAGATGATCGACAAGGCCGAGGCAAAGTATCTTTGTATCGCGGTTGGCTTATGCTGTGACAACGACGGTGGCAGCCAGAATGGGCGCAAACGGCTCTTAATTGTCTGTCCTTGGCTTTTCATACCACCTTGTTGCGCTCACCAGGTATCGTCATTAATGATCCCCCGGATTTCAGCACTGATGTTCGGTTTAGGGCCAGCTCTGTTTGGCAGATTATTTCAGAGAGAACAAGGACGCCGCCCGTACTGCTGAAGAAACGACCGAGGTCATCGGCTGGATTACGAACCATGAGCGTGTCCGCGAGATTTTCGATGCCACACAACTCGAGAAAGGGGCCGGCATTCCCCTCTCATATTTGGTGGCTAATCTCACACGCTGGAGGACACACTCCATCTCGTTCAACCGCCAAATCCGCTTGAAGGATTCTCTTCGTCACGCCACCATCATTCATCGTCAAGAGATCATCGACGCGCAGCTTGGTGCGGAGAAAAACAAGAAGAAGATCCAGAAAATCAAGGAGAGCGCGGGCCGGTTCTGCGATCTTCTCGATGACGGCGGGTACTGGAAACGCCTTCAGACTGTGGCCGATGACATTGAGCCGATCTGCTACATTACCAATATTAATCAGGCTGACAACACACGCACAGATCAAGTGCTCCTCGGGTTCGCCGGTGTGTTTCTGCATTTCCAGAGGCATCCAAACTTGCAGCTGCGTCGTGCGATGATGAAGCGAATCGAAAAGCGATGGGCTGCGCTGGATCAGCCCATGTTCATTTTCACAATGGTCCTGAACCCTTACGAACACCTTGATCGTTTCGGAACAGAGGCCGGGGTTAATGTTTTTCAGCTTGTCGAATGTTCTGGTGGAGGTAATTCACAGTTCTTCATCATGATTTCAATTTTTGATAGGCCATTGCAGCTGTATCGCCGTGTAAAGTCGCGCCCACCCCCTGTTCCGTTGACCGAGGATGAACAGGACACAGCAACGGCAGCTAAAGCGGCTAGCGAGACTCGAGTTAAAATCGCATTTATGCGTTACATGGCTGATACGGGCGTGTTTGAGGACTTCGAGGATTCCCGGTCGGCATTTGGGGATACAACGGTGCGAGTTCCCCGTTTTTTGAGCATCTGGGATACTCACGTCGCTTGTAGGCCCATGATCCCATCCTTGTCTGGGAACAGTTCCGCTCCGAACCGGAGATTGCAGAATTAGCCGACTTTGCGATTATGCTCCTCAGAATCTCGGTGAACCAGGGCGGCAACGAGCGCGACTTTTCCGATTTCAAGATCAAGAAAACTTGTTTGAGAAACCGCCTGGGCATTGTCAAAACCGGAGAAATGTCCAAGGTGAGTCTGCTTTTAAAATATTGTGCTTATGTTGACGAACACCTTCCAGGTTGGTGCCGACATCCGGGCATCCCACATCGCGACCGATGGGCTGTATGACAAGCGCGAGAAGCGTAAGAATCACGATGATAGTCGTGTCGCAGACCTGACTGCAGTGCCACGCTATGCTGATGCAATGGAGAGCGAAGAGGAGGGCTCAGACGATGATGACAGCCCCCGCACGCGTCGATCGTTGGTCAATTCTGCACGTTCCTGGAACAAGGTTCATGCCAAATGGATGGTAGCTGCATGGGATCTCTCGGACGACGAGGATGGCGAAGAACTTCAACGGTTGGCAACCACGATGGGGCCATCAACTACCAAATTTCTTCCTCGTACATTGGCGAAACTCTTTGGCGGTCAAATCAAGTGCCCTTTCAAGGCGGCTCCGCGTCCTTTCACGAGGGAAACATTGCTCATGGAGCTGTTGGCTGCCGAGCACTCAGACGAAGAGTTAGATGACGGGGAACTGGAAGGGTCTGGCGATGATTATGACGGCTGATTGTGCAGTACCTACTTACGATCTGACGCAGAAAAAAATTGAACACCCCTTAACTTAAGCCTTAATATGCCCTTAATATTAAGGCGTAATTAGGTGTTAAGGCCTTAACAAAAAGATTTACCCTTATTAACACCTTAAGTGACAACACTGGCACTGACACTGGGGCCAAATCTCCCTTGGAGGTGCAAAAAAGGCAGGATTTTCATCAGGCTCCTACCCGCGCACGTTACGAGGTTGGGCAAGACAGAGCAGGCACAATTAAATTTTTGAATTATGAGGTGTAGTAATGCAAAAAGACAAATCCTTGATGGCCGACACTAATACTCCCGAACTTCAAAAGGCCTAGGCTCGTGGACCAGCCGGCCCGGTGAAAAATGATGCCATCGTAGAACTCGACAACTACCGGGACCGGCTGGGCTCCCCCGTCGCCTCTTTGGCAGATGGATGATCTCCCCGCCATTTCAGAGGGTACAACTCTGGAAAACATTATTTCCCCCCCAAACCTGGAAATTTCGGTCTCGGAAAATGTTAGTTGAGGATGGATAACTTTTGATTCTCTATCCAATGAGGGGCCTAAGAACATATTTTTTCAGATTTCGACATTTTTCAGAGTTGGACCCTCTCAAATGGCGGGGGAAATGCTCATCACTGAAACATGCGACGTGCCGGCCCAGTCCGTCCACGAGGTTACCCTTTTGTTGTCGTTTCCATCACTATTTGTTCTGATATTGTATCTATTTGCTCTTGATCCAAATCCGTCCCGCCCGCCGTGTCTGTAACTGAGTGGACATCGACTGGCCTGCGAGTCTATCAAAGGCCCTAACCTCTCCACGGCGGCTGGCACTTAACAGACGTAAACAACATAGCCACCCGCATGGCTGGACTGCTACCTTTTCGTTAGCTCGATTGCAGTGCCCCTAGAAAATTTATCGATGGGCTTTATAACCCCTCAGCAGCCCCCCACACTTATTTTGACATTTCTAAACACAGAGGTCCACAAGGAATATTTTCGGCAAATGTGGCTATGTTGTTTACATCTGTTAAGTGCCAGCCGCCGTGGAGAGGTTAGGGCCTTTGAAGTTCGGGAGTATTAGTGTCGGCTATCAAGGATTTGTCTTTTTGTATTACTACACCTCATAATTCAATATTTAATTGTGCTCTGTCTTGCCCAACCTCGTAACGTGCGCGGGTAGGAGCCTGGATTCTCATAATTTTTCGTCTTGAATGCCGAATTTTTGGAGGTGTCACGCCAAAATTCGTTGGTTGCCGAAGTGCCGAATCGGCATTTTGGGTCACGGGTCACAACCCGTGCCGAATTGAATGAAATTCTGCAGTATTGCAATACCAAGCAGCTCAACGTCTGCCATAAGTATAACTCCCGCAGACTGCCGCTGCAGTGCCGCTGCCGCTGCATGCAGCAAAAGCACTGCTGCGGCAAAATCCCTTTGCCCGTTGAGCTACACTATAATGCAAGATTTTTCGAAACATTTTGAACGACTCATGTCGCTTCACCCAAGTTCTTCATTACTTATATTACCTGCCCTTCATCAAGGCAAGAATCCAAACCGATATGTCCTACACTACCTGCTTACAAGAGTGCGTATCCAAATAAATTCGATTGTCAGCCTGTTATTGCAGACCATACACCACAAACTAGTTAACCCGGAACTCAGACCCCACACCATTACTGCACGCGCCACCTGGCTGGTAGACCCCCTCCCCTGTCCGTACGTCTTCGCATACACTGGAATATACACATATCCCATGCCCCATCTCATGCCGCACTCTGCCTCCCAGGCCTGCTGCGCCCACGAGTACTCGGTGCTGCTGCAGGGGTTTAAGTTCCCGCCGTAGCTGCACCCATACACCTGAATTCCGTTGACGAGCATGTAGGCGTGGGTGCCCCCGGGGACAGAGCCGCCGTCATTGCACCATGCCCATGCCTCGAGCGTGATGATGGCATTAGCAGTGCTGGTTGAGTCCAAGGAAGCTGTGACAAGGCTCGATTCGAGCTCAGTTATTTTGCAACTAAAGGGAGGGAGAAAGAATTTACCACTGCAACCGACTTCGATGGCCCCAGGTACTGTACGGCGCGAGACACCCATTGTCAAGTTCATGTCCCTCAGTCAGCATATTGAGTGGACATACAGAGCGCGTCCGGCGACACAAACGGATCCCGGAGTTCAGTGTGAAAGCGATTTACGGGTCTATCAATAGCGTGTACTGGCATTAATTTTGAGCGAACAGCTGCTTACAAGATTATATAGCGAGCCTGACTTGGGATTTCCGTGAGCCTGGCCTTTCTTTACTTGGCATATCTGGAAATAGCGCGCGCTCAAATTATAGGCAGTGATTGAGGATGTCTCAATAACGCGGGATTGGTTGAGCTTGCGAGAATTCAAAGGAGCTCAAAATTCGTATAATCTCATCCTCTTCTGTGTCTGAGTTGAACTGGGGTAATAGCCACTATACGACAGCATTTTGTCTGCCATCGCTGTCAAATTTGTTGGAATGGGTCTGCCCCGGCCTCAGATGATCTTTACCAGCATACTTCAAGCCTAATTAGAGAAGGATTGACTAGTCAAGCACCAATAAGGACGGTGCACAAGGTTAAACCATTTAAACTCTCCCGCATTCCAACGGTACAACTTGAAATTGAACACGCCTCACGTGACTGTGGTTCAGGAATCACCCGGCAATCACTGTTGAGGCGCGAGGCTGCCTCTTTCGGAAAATGGCGTCTCGCGTCCGAATTTGGTTACTGATCGGTATCTCTTTATATTTCTTTTCCATTATTTAGTGTCACGACGCCGATCGTATCCGCACCGTATTTAAGGTGCGGATGCGTGACAACGGCCCTCAGCTCCTTACCACATCCTGGGTACGGCTGAGGGTACGTTTTCCTACTTATATTATCATCATTCATATTTACTTATTCATCTACTTATTGTACAGACTTACCGTATCGTCGACAGGTACTTAATAGTGTTCCTTACCACATCCTGGGTACGGCTGAGGACTTACCGTATCGTCGACAGGTACTTAATAGAGTTCCTTACCACATCCTGGGTACGGCTGAGGACTTACCGTATCGTCGACAATCACGATCACTGTTCGGCCGGACATAGGAGTTCTTTGGGGCTCTCAGCTCCAATGCGTTCTAGCTGAATGCAATATTCTAGACCGTTTCTTTCTCGTCAATTGTGGAGCTGTGGCAGCGTGTGAAGGCTGGCTATTGCGGGCGGCAGCAAACGGCAGCTTGCGAGCTGATGTGCCATCAGCCTTTATGACGTTGTACTGACGTTCTCCTTGTGCCACGGATCGAAATGGCCTAGAATATTGCATTCAGCTGTCATTGCTGCGGAACTTGTTTTGCTCCTCGCGGGACGTCATGGATGATTCATAGGAGGTCGTTTTCCGCTGTATAAAGGGACGGCAAGGTTCACTAACTATCATTATTCCTTTCACCCACACAACCAACAACACTCCCACCACTTGTGAGAACTCTCCCGCACACCACCGTCTCTTTTCTAATCCATCCCTCGAGTATTATCCACAACATGTCTGACACTGGTCGCCAATCTTTCACTGACAAGGCCGGAGCTGCCCTGAAGGTCAGCCGCGGTTGTCCAGCTCCCCATCTCAGTTTCTAATCGAAAATCATTTAGCCCGACAGCCAGAAGTCGACCACCGAGCAACTCGGCGACCACTTCAAGGGTACTGGAGACAGCGTCGCCCTCCCATTCCAGCCCCATTCCGACAAGAGCGCAAGCCAGAAAGCCGGCGACACGTTCTCCTCGAACTCGAACCACAATGACGACTCGTTGCTCACCAAGGCGAAGAACGCCGTTGGAAAGGGCGAGAAGTAAACCCGTTAATCGCTGGAATTGAAACGAGCACTGTATTTTAAACCAAACCACATTGTATTCGTTATACGGCTAACACGCTCATAATTGTACACTATCTACGCATCATGTTATGGGTGCACAATTGAGATAAAGCTCCTCGACGCTGCCTATACGTGTTCACACGATTACAGATATACAGTTGGGTAAAATCGGAATAGTCTCTGTCGCCCGAATTGGACACCACCTACTCTCGAATTGGGAGCAGTCGACCCGACGGCGCACACGGTGTGCATGGGACGAAAGAAAACGAGAATCAAGGGGAGAGGCGAAGATAAGACGTACGGCGATGAGCCCATCCCATGCCGACTCCGCCTCCGGCCGACAGTGATGACGCCTGCCTATCGGGTTGGTAGCGAGTTACCGTCTTTCCGTGTTCCACCCGACTTTGGATCAGGATCTGCCACAAGTTGGAATGCACCTGTCTTGAACCTAGCAAGCATTTCGTGCATAAGTTGGCGTCAGTGGATTGTCGTCCCAACAAATGATACAAATCGAAGAGCAAAAGTAATTTCTGCGGATGGATTGATTTCTACAGACAAATAATACTAGTAAGGTTGAATATTCTAATCAATAACGCGTAGATGGTGAGAGGGGCGGGGCTTTCTTTCGAGCTGCAACTCACCGTGTTCAGACGAAGTTGTGGCTCTGGGGGCCGATATGAATCTACAACCAGCCGCAACGCGATGATAACGTCGCCATCGGGTGCCGTGCCCACCAAGCGGGAAGATGAGTCTGAAAGACTGCAGTGGTGCGTGGAGCGATGTGCGCCGGGCAGTGAGGGCACTTATGAGCGCTATATAGTCCTCGCGGTCGGAAGAATACGCCCACATTGTGAGAGTGCGGAGATTCGGGAGGAAATTCTCCGCGGCCCCCAGCACCTCCATAAAAGTACGAAAAGGAGTTGAGTCGTCATCCGCTTCCTCGTCTGGGTTCAAATAGAACAATTCCAAGTCTGTGAGACTGGGAATGGGCTGAAAGTATTCGACCACGGCGTGCGGTTGCCAGTCGGCCGCCGGCATAACCATGCACAATGATGCCAATGGTGGGGTCGAGCGCGTGAGGAAGAAAATGAAGTCGTGGATGGTAATGTCGAAGTCGGCGATCTCGAGATGCTCGAGGGAGAGAAGGGTGATGTATTGCAGAAATTGGGAGGGCGATATGGGGACAAGTCGACATCGTGCACGACGAGGGCAGTGTATCGAAGGCAGCACCGACCCCGGGGACCTTTTAGTAGTTTGGTAAAGTTCCCAAGGTCGGCGGTGAAGACTTATTTCAAGGAGAAACAGATATTGACCTTTCTTTGTAGGAGACCCTGTATTGAGATGTCAACGTTGTTCGCGGCACCGGCGGTGTATTGGGGCGCGCTGCGGCAAATTGAACACTGAGACAGAGCTGGAGGAAAACATTGCATCTTTCAGGTTTTTTTTTGGCAATTTTGTGCCTTCTTTGTCAAGTTCGCGGCTGGGCTCGGTGACCCGTGACACGCGAATTGAATAAAATGGTACAGTATCTTCATCTCCTCGCACATACAAGTCTGAAAACCTCTTCAAACCCAAAGACTGCCTCCCAACCAGTCGATCGATCGATCTCAAGTTTTCAAATCTCTCCATCCTCCGTATCTATCTCGATTCGCCCGACAGTCCATTCGTGGCACACAACACCCTTGCGACAATCACGTCCTCCTCCCACGTCCGTCGGATCATTTTGTTCCCTCTGTTTTCGTATCTCCTCGGCATCCATGCGCTGCTGGATTCCACGCTCGCATGTCTCCACCTACAGCATCCACTCACCGTGGAGTTTGAGATAGTTAGCAATCAGCATCAGCTCCATGTACCACTATGTTCCCGCAACTGAACGCAAGAAATATGGTCCGTCGCTGTGGCTCTATCCACCTATCCCTATCTCTGATATCGGAACTGCTACGATATCTTCGGCGCGCGGCACCCGACCTCGATTGGATTGACGTGAGTTCTTCCCCCATCGGGTCCGAATTTCCATGTGTTGATTCCTCCTCAGAATTGTATTCGAAAGACGGACACATGCACATCATACTAGACGATTTCACGTACCCTTTGCCGGGCTGGCTAACCGATTTTTCCTTTAAGAGTCTAGCTTTCACTTAATCGATGCATTTTGCCTGCTTTCTTTTTTTTTCTTTCTACTTTTTATGTCTTCTCTGGCTCTCCAAGCTGCTCCGCTCCTCTTTCTCACTTCTAATTTCTTCAGAGAAACACATTATAATTCTGTACATTTACTGTTTACAACACCAGATTTCGAAACATCACACATAGGTATCAACATGCTGTGAGTCTCGTCTCTCTTGTCAGCTGTACATTTGTTCTAATTGGCACTCCAGGGGCACTTGGTCCGCCAGATAGCCGATGTCTCTTCCGGGTCTGCTGCCCGAAAATCCTCGTCAAGTGCAGGCCATAGAACAGATCTCCACTTATTGCTGTTCCCATCCCATCCGCACGCCAGATACTCATGGCGTGGAATATACTCCTTAGAAGGAACGACAGATCGTTGAGCGAGTTTGGTGAAGAAAGCCGTGATCCGCGGTCGTAGGTTATCTGAACCGGGAGCGCCTGGTTTTCGTACTTGTGCGACCGAAAGAGATATGGTTCCGGGTTCATGCTCCTCCTTTTTCGCTGAACATATATCGGTTAGTGAGGTTATGATGAATCTAACACGGCGGCACGAAATTCGAAGGTCTTACTTTGAGGTAGAGACCCTGTAACCAATCTTACATCCTCTTGCTCGTGGATGGAGAGCCCGTCTTCTGTTCTGATATTATCCAGGTAACTCTGCGATGGAAGTAATTTAGCACAAGAATAGCTGCCACCCGTGCACTAACACTGATCAGTACGACAATTCCACGTATGGGCGATCTAGACATTGGATCCGAGACCCAAACCAATATTTGATGGTGATTCACGAAAGATATTTGCGGAAGAGGTTTCTCCGAGCCCTTGGAGGCCAGGATCAGACCTCGAATCTCAATTGTCAAAGACTTACCGCCGGGTTCAGATTGATTCCCATGCCAACTTTTACTTCTAAGGGGCAATCGGGCTGCTCCTCATTCAACTGTATGTACTGGGCCGGACACGCAATGCTGAACGACGAGTACGATTTGTTGTCCGCATCCCATTTGTCTCCAATTTCGGAGTCCACGAGGCACTTGGGCATCACCTGGGTAGGATTGATTCAGCGACAGACGCTTCAAAGACTAGAAGCTGCCTTACTTTGCTGTCGGTGGCCCCCAACGTTGTGGTGTTGTTCTGATTGTATGAGAACGTCGTTGTTGCGGTAGGACCGGTATTGACTAGTCCCAGAGCACCTGTTATCCCCCGTTGAATTTGTCGCTGTTCAAGATCTCACAGGGGGAAAAAGAGGGGGCACCTGTCATAATGGCATCCCAGTGGCATCCTACCAGCACTTGCTGAGTCTTTGTCACGGACTTGACAGGGAATTGACATGCTGATAGTCACCTTTGTTTCCGGTGAAACGGTGCACTAGGGTGCGGCCGTGTAATCTAATGAAATCAACTAGAGAGTGAAGCGAGCTAGTCACTAGTCACAATCCAACCAAAATCAAAACAAAACACTAATCCAATCCTAATGCTTGTGTGTGTGTGTTCGGGGAGGTAGGGTACGTATCACCCGTCAAGAGGGTGTGAAATAGGAGGAATAAAGCTTTGTTCCAATAGCAAACTATGCGGTCTGAGCACGGTTATGCAGGGGTAGCAGGGACTTCACACCAACAGTATATCAAGACTCAAGTAAACCCTTGACTTGTCCAAAGTCTTCAGTTCCCTTGTGAGCATCAGACCCTAGCACTAACTGGCAGCTAGCCAATAAGCAGAATAGGTAGGCAGACTTTCGGCGGATGGACACTTGACTCGTAACTCTCTTGCAAGAATGGTGGCAATCAACAAGCAGGTGCAGTTACACAGATGGTGAGGGCGGGGCTAGTGTGCTCATGCTTACACTGCTGGCGGCCACTCTAGTTTGAGGTGTGATTTTACGTTCTAAACTGGCTCTTCACAATTGAATTGTGTGAGACCTAAGTCTAGCGGGTATCTTCACCAAGGTTGAATGCATAACACTTATATCTGGGCAATGGTATTGTCCCGTCAATGTCCCGTGTCTTACAATCTTTATCTGTGTGTCTTCAAATCTCTGATATCTTTCCAAACAAATCTAGAGTCTACTATATTGCCCGTATATCTGGGGGGATAGTTTACTGGCTAATACAGAGTACACAGCTGGCTTTTATACATTTCAGAGAGAAGTAAAGGAGATAGACGGAATAAATAGGAACAGTAAAGGGGACCTGCTACCGGGGCTAGTCCACATGTATTTCTCTAGCACACCATAAGACGTGCTTAGTTGTCTTGGTTTCCATCTTTCTGACTGAGCAAGTCAGCCTTAGTCATTTCTGACTGAGTGAGTCAGCCTTAGTCATTTCTGACTGAGCGAGTCAGCCTTAGTTAAGTCCTATTCCACTTCTGTGTCAGTCTCGCACTTCACAAGCCCAGTAGAACCTGTACTAAATATCCAGCCAGCGGCCCGATACCATGTTCCAGTGACTATCTGGCGGCCCGATACTGGACTGTCGATCCTCATCATTCATATCAGCTAGCCTTGATGCGAAAATTGCATCTTTCCGGCGGCTAGATCTGCCCGGTGCAGTACTAGTCATATCCCATGACACTGGCTTGAACCCAGTAGCACATCTTCTGCTCAATCTAATCTGTTGAGGTGCCACTAGATATCCAGCGGCCCGATAAATTGTCCAGTGGCTCGATGCATTATTGCCTTTAAGACCGACCACCAAAGTCATGGAATGACTCTATAAGTATCTGGCAGCTTGATCCAGTATCCAGCGGCTCGACTAAATATCCAGTGGCTTGATACCAGGCAGCATTACAAAGCCAGCCCTAAAGTCATTCCACTGACTCCAACTTCATCTTTAATCCTCTTCAGTAGTCGTCAGATCATTCAGAGACTGCTTGAAGCAGTAAGCCAAGAATCCCGAGTAGTTCCCTGTTGTTTCACCTCCAGCACGTAAAACAGTGGTTTACCACCACTGTCTATTAATGTTGCCGCGACTCGCGACTCCGAGGCCCCAAGTCGACTCCACGAGTCGACTCTGAGTTGAGTCGAGTTGAGTCACGGATGTGACTTCGTGCGACTCGTAAGTCGAACCAAGTCGACTTGCCCCGACTTCGAGTGACTTCGAGTCGGTCTCAAAAGTCAGTTATGTACCTTTCATTGTGTACTCCTCAGAGGACTAATATAACATCGGGAAATCACGTTGAAAGTACAAACTGAAAGAAATTTATGTATATATATGTTCTCTCAATATTTACAGCCTTTATGCACATTCAGGCTGGGAGTTGGGGGAGTTAATGAGTAACTTTAATGCTTGCCTAGCTTGAGTAGGGGTTTCCAGTTCCCCAGCGGACACCCAACACGAGAGAACAAGAGCCAACCCGAAGAAAAGCGCGAAACCAAACACGCACACCGACCCGCGAACACGGCGAACCCAGGGCCTGAAGATTGAGCAAGTGTGAAGCACAGACGAGACGATCGGTACAGCGGGTGTCAAAGGATGATTTATAATCTCCAAAGAGTCCTTGAGCCGCCGCATTGTTGCCAGTGTTATCGGAAATAATAATGATAATAGCCCGAACAAATCTAGGTTGAATAATGAATGTGATGTCGGAGTGGCAGCCAGCCCCGGTTGACGATAAAGAGGAGGACTCGCCTCGCAACATAGCCGCTGCGAGCGATGAACTTGAGTAACAGAACTCCAGGAGGTGATGGTAGCACTTACGGAAAGTTTTGAAATGGGGGCAGGAGGGCAATGTGTAGCTCAATTTTTTTGCATGTGGGTGTAATTGTATACCGCTCAGCTATCCAATTATGCACTCCCTGTTTTCCCATCGGTCTCAAAACATGGTCAAAAAAAATCCGACTTTATCGACTCGAGTCGACTTGAGTCGACTTCGAGTGACTCCCTGGGCCGGAAGTCGAGTCAAGTCAAGTTGAATGACTTTTGAAGTCGACTCGCCAAGTCGTGACTCGACTTTTCGAGTCGCGGCAACATTACTGTCTATAGCTCAGTGTTGAATCTCATAGTCAGGCCACAACAGCCTTTTGGGCTGCCTTGTCAAGTCTACTCAACTCTTCATAATTGGTTTGTTACACTGACTTTCGGCCATCAATAGTGTAGCCTACCACCCCAGGGAGGGTGTACGCTCATAAACTAATGCCTCACTTCTGCCCACTAATAGGTTCAAAATGAAATAAAAACGGGTGTTTTCATGCGTGTTTTGGTACACGCCCTATCACCGGAACAACTGGCATGATCTCCAGATTGGGCAAAGGTTTCCCATGTGCCCAAAATATATTGAGTTGAAGATACCAACAGTTCAGTTGTGATTGTGTAAGAAAATTTTGTCTTCAAGTGCAGAGAGTTCAAAGGCCACCATACCAGACAGAGTCTTCAGCTGACTTAAGAAACTGTTGGGTTCCAGTTGTGAGAAATAAGATTTATTTATGACCTCTATTCAATGTCCAAAAAACCAACATAAATCATTCGAAAATGCCTGGATTAGGCTGTAAAGGTTTTCTCTATGCTGATAGAAGAGTACAAGAGATGTTAAGGTTACAGACACTTGCGGCTTGTGATCGTCCTTTGCACAAAAGCTTTTTTTCCCTGTTGAAACTCAATTGCTACTCGCAAGCCACAAGTTTCTGCAACCTAAACATGTGTTATGCTCTTCTGTCAGCATAGAGAAGACCTGACAGTGCTGTAGGACATTTTGACGCGCTCCCGAGGTGGCGTGCTGGAGTGGGGGAAGGAGGAGGGGATGTGGGTGGTAGCAGGAAAAAGGCGGCAGGAGCGCCAGAAACACCACGTGTCCTTCGCCAAGCCAAAAACAGGAACACAGATGCATTCACATCAAGCCAGATGCATTCGGCTGAATGCATCTGTTCTCAGCCGAATGCATCTGATCTCCGAATGTATCTATCGTCCAGCTTTGATACATCCTCGAGCTGATCCGATGAATGGCAGTGTTTCCGCTTTGGGACGACACGAGTCATTAACACTGTCGTCGCGTCCTCCTCGATGTCGCAGAGCTCAGATCCACTGGGAGATGAAACCGATGAAAGCCATTATGGCTACAGCTGGCATTCCTTTCCTCCTAGCACCCCAAATCATGTACATCCATATCCGAATCGAGGCTTTACACCCACCCTGATACACGTCTATCCTCCGAGTTGTGAGCAGCCAGAAACCCCCGGGACATTCGTGTATCACCCACACCAACATCCCCATTGTATTTCGAGTCCTGTCCTGAACCTCGCTTCCACGCCTCCGACGCTGACCGATGCTGAGAAATTGGCTATCGCATTTGCGGGGGAATTTTTCTATGGCATCATGCCCGAGACATCCTCCCCTCCACAGTTGTGTCTCATCTTCCAATGGCCCATCCACAAGAATTCTGTCATAGCAGAGCATCGACTTCTGGTTATAATCTGCGCCATTCACAAGGCTGGCTTCCCGACTATTGGCAGCTTTTTGGCTGTGTTGTTTCAAGACAAGTATTCAGAAGCCAATCTTTGCACATCTGTTGCTTCGTTTTTTGCGAGGACAAGAGAAAGACCCAGCTCATCACCCTGTTGCCATCGTGCAGCTCATCTTCCGCCATTCCAAGTCTCAGGAATGGAATTCGCCGGGTGTTGCTCAGGAGCCGTCATTCTCACTGCCTCGCCATGCACTCAGGCCCTCGCTTCTTCTGGACTGCAACCTAGTCCCTCCGGGGTCTAACAGCGCACACAATGGGCTTACTGATTGGGCCCTCAAAATCATTCTCGCACGGGTCGATATTGAGGCAAACAGGCTCGTTCATTAGTCTCTCATAGACAGACACTCTATACGAACCAAGCTCGTACCTCACTGTATAGACTCGTTCATCCTGAACACGGATTCATGTGCTTGCCTAAGATGGAGGCATGGAGCTGGCAGAAGATTCTAAGTGTATGGAGCATGCTCCAATGCGAGGAAACTGTCGCAACGGTCGCTCCAGTGATCTTTGCAGTCGGGGCTACAATTGCGGTCAGCCCGCGGGCGCGAAAACGGCTTGAAAAAGCATGTGACATACCTGTGGCTCCAGTTACAACACCGGACTCGTCACAATCCGAGCCAGAAGTTGCATCGAGTGCGACAGGTGAACACCAGGAGGGCTCGCAGTTTGAGCAGCCTGAGCCTGAGCTCGATGCTGGAAGCGATGATGAGGAGGAAGATCAAGAAGAGTCGAATCCTACACTCTCCAACCCTCATGTCTAGCAAAATTGGACGGCGGGATCCATGGCGGGTGTGTATCTGATTCCTCTTCAGATCATTGGATTTTCTAAAGAATGGTTCAGGCAGCGACCACCTTGATTCTAGTGCTCCTATACTTCCGTTACCGATTCGCATTGGTTTTCCCCATGCTCATCGGCTTATTTGCTTTTACATGCAACGCAAATCGAGAACTTGTAACTCTTTTATGCCGTCTAGGCCTCACAGTTTCGTACTGGGTCACTCTAGCCACTCTCAGTGTCTTGGCTGGGGATTCAGATGCTTAGTTGCGACTATTGGGTGCCTTTCCTGATGATCTTGGTCCACAATTCCTGATGCTCTTTGACAATGTCAACAAAATGCAGCGAGCATGGCAAGCAACATTGGGACATAAAGACGAAGTAAAAAGCGGTACAGCATCGACAATAATCGAACTCGAGGATGTCCCCGCTGGAGCTATGCTCAGTAAACCATTGGTCGAAAAAATCAAGCAGAAAGTGCGACTCAGTTTGACGGTCAAAGAGCTGGAAGCCGATATTGACTGGGAGCACATCCGTGGGATTGGTGCCGCGACGGTGCTGCGGATATGGTTCAAATACATCCCCTCCTTATCCCACCATCGTACCACTGTTGAGGAACTCCTTATGACAAAGCATGCAAAGCATCGGCTCCGCCTTCGCAAAAGCAAAATTCACACTGCACGACCCACAAACATTGATGAATCTACGACTGTTGGAGTCGCAAGTGTCTTGCAGAACTTTGTTGGTCAACTGTTCATACTCCCAATGTTGTTGTTCAAGTGGATGGTTATGATCTGCGGAGACCAGCTTAGCATCGACCGAATTCGGAAAATCATCCGGTACATGGGTAAAGCCGGCACATCCTACGAACAGCACAAATGGGCTCTGCCAGTTATCCAGCTATGGCATTTGAAGTGAGCCTGGCAAAAGGCAATATTCAGGCTCCACTGGTATCCCAGCCTCGAAAAAGGCACCTTTGGCTTGCATCACGACTGTGTCGCGATGGAACGCGAGAAATTTAATCACGAAACATGTAATTTCTATCCACCTCATCATATCCTCGAAGATCGTTTCGAGTGCATGGTTCTGGATGCTCTACGGTATGTCGGTTGTTTCCTATCTGAATTTGTTCTTACAATTCTTCAGCCTTATTTGCGAGCAAAAGACCAATGTAATTCAAGCAACATGAAACTACTTGATGCGCTCTCGGCATATTTTGTGCCGACTGGTGTGCTAAGCGAGCATACATTCGAGCAGCTCTATGAATTCTCACTCACTGTCTATGATCGTTAGATGTGTTCTGCATCAGCAGACGATGCGGAGGGACATTTGGATCGAGACACTGGTGTGTACAGCGAACCATGGTGCGGATCCATTGTTGATGCAAATCCTGAGCCTGCCATAGGTTCGTCTTTTGTCCTTCTGTATGGATCGGCTCACAATATTTTCACAGCAGCTGCAACTACGTCAAGTAGTAAACCAAAACGGATACGGAAAACAGCTAATGCACAGCCTGCACACAACTTCTCAAGTGGTGATCAGGCAATGATTACTCAATGCCATTTCATGCGTGTTACCCTATGATATATTTAACTCTGTGCGGCCACTGCTGAAGGTGACATTGGGCGAGTTTTCGAAATGCTCAAAGTAAGTGCAGCGAATTACAATTTCCTTTTTCGGACATTTACCCTTTGTAGCTCTTCCGATTATCTTTTTGGGGTGCTGGATCCACCAACTACGGAAACGAGCTGCTCGAGCTAGCTTGCAACTTTCTATATGAGTATTCGGATGCATTGAAGATTGCGGTGCTCAACAATTACCTCGTCAATCCGTCAGGTTGAGTTGGACATTGGCTTCCGCTTGATCTATATACTCCAGGAGCATTTTAACTTTTGGATCAAACGTCTTTTCAATTCCAAAAGCCACGAGTTTGACAGCAAGAATCTGTCGCAACGAGTGGGTTTGAATATTGGGGGTATCAGTGACCTTCGTGAAAAATTCCCTGGCCTGTTCGGACTCAAGCGCACCGGTCAATGGCACACCGACGCGACCACCATCCACGATATCAACCAACTGGGCTTTCACTTTCGCAGGAATCATATTCTCGAATACGAGGCTGGTCGCAATCAACCATATGTGGTCAGCAACGAATTTGGTGCTGGCCATTCAAAATTGATAAGCGGACAATTGGCAACATTTTTGGCGCGAACGGCGGATGGAGAATCTGCGACTGGTAGCGAAGAGGAGCCTATTTTATCGCAGGAGGAATCCACTCTTGAATTGCCAGCCGCCCCAGTCCCACTGTCTGAAGGGATCTTGGATCTTGGGGTATTTATTACAGACGACTAAATTATACACTGGCTACAAAACTATTTACGAACTAACAAACTATATATGTAGTGTGATAGAATTATGTTGCATTCTCTTTATCCTCCTCTTCTTTTCGGCCTTGCTTCTTGCCAGCGACTGGCACGGGTAAATTAGTTCTGTTTGCAAGTGCCGGCATATCTTCGGTCTTGCTGAGTGCTTTTTGTACTCTATCAACGTATGAAATGTAATTCAAGCCGTTGCACAAGCTCCTCCTTTTTTCCTCCACGCTTCTGCCCATTCTCACGGCAAAATTCTTTGAGAATCGCGACGTTGGCAAGCCGAAGAAGGGTATGAGCGGCGTCCGACAGTTCTACGCCACCATCAGAGCTTTCATCTGCCTCGTTAACAATCTTGTCGAAGCTGGCCATCACCTCCATCGAGAACTTCAGCAACAGAGGGCCGCAATCGGTGAAGTACTCCCAGCCATTGGTGATAACCTTCAGGTTCTCGAGGCCGGTACAAAGGTGCGCCTTGTCGAGAATAGATTCCAGAACAAACGGTGGAAGGAAGAACGAACACGGTAAATCTCACGAAGGACGATTATGGCCCCAATGTTGGTGGCTCCAGCGATTTAACATGTTCGACAGCGAGCTTCGCATTGGTTTGTCAAGAACCTTGAATGCCCCATCAGTTTGAAGGCGTGGAACGGGAGCCTGCTTGGCCGCGCGAACCCGTTCGAAGTGATCTTTCCATTCTTGGACACGGATTAAATCGTTGTTATTGTTGTTACCCGCCCGAATTTTTGGTCACTTTCCTCGTAATAATCCTCAAGATCGGTGGTAACGACACAGCGTACATTCGCGACGTCGAACCCATAAGCAGCCGTGTCTGTGACGATAATTACGCGAACTTTGCCGGACTCGAAATCGGATTTGAGCTGCCGGCGATATGAGCTGGACATGAGGCTGTTGTATAGTTTGATTAGGGAGGTGCGATTAGGGATGTGGAAATGGATCAAGGGGTCAAGGGACTGCTGGAGGTAGTCTCTCGCAGACAGACACTTCAATATTACCTGATCTCGTACCTCAATATATTGAAGTCTGTTGGTAAGCGCGGGGGTCCGATCAGGGTAAAACCTTGTTACATAATCTGCACAGCCACGCCGCCGAATTTCGATGTTTTGTGCCTACAAGATAGATACTTGAACTCATTTTTAGTGCAAATGGATCTATATTAGTACACTGGATGTTCCTGCCTACTTAGATTTTTTATCTAGAGCTCAGAATCCAGGTGGATGAAGCACCGAAGCATAACATGTGACTGTCACTTGTGTTGTACTTCGAGCCTCAAACAGCACTCTAAAAGTTCAAATAAATTGGAGGAGCTTTTAAACAGTGAATAAGACATTCTGTATGCTGGAATTTCTTGAAAATGTTGTTGCTAGTTTCGCGGTCGTCTTTGAAAGAACAGTGTGGCTGTGCTGATTATATAACAAGCGCTTACTCCAATCGGGACCCCGCGCTTAACAACAGACTATGCTGGAGGCTGTATCTGCGCTCGATTGTCCTGGCAAAGACAACAGTGGGAATCATCTGTATGGAATGGGTCATTCCCATCGGGACAATGAAGCTCAGATCGAGGTGCTCCGATCCGGTGTGGGCGTGTTGGTAAAAGCGGGGGATGTATTTTAGGTTGGGTCAATCAACGGAGTAACGGGCATCAACATATGCTCCAGGTTTCATGCCATAACCCTTCGCCATGATTGGAGCTCGGTCCGTCGTTGCACTGGCAGTGGCTGCTGTCCATTGGGTAGATGTGGGGAGCTTCACACGCAGTATGGAAAGCCGGGAATACCAGGGAGCGAAGACACCGTCTTGCTGGTCAATTAATCCGGCCTCGTCAATCGACACCCAGCGCACAAGGGCAGCGAAGGCCGCGGAGTTGAGCAATTGACGCATTCGCGTCCCAAGCACCATCTGCGGCGTCATTATCGCAACGCGCACATCGTTGCCGCGAACCAATTCCAACCAAAGATCGCGATTTTCAAGAGCTGCCTCGCGAACCGTGTCTTCATTGATTGGCAGTGTTGGAAATGGGATCGTCGCGCGCTGCGTCGCCCGGTTACCTTACCTACCCCCCCTATCCGTCGCACAGTTTCGTCCTTATATTCGGCCTGTATCCCCGTATTTCTGTAGCCCTTTGTATCCCCCGCACTCGTGTTCCCGCGCTCCGAATACATTTCCCTGTGGCTCACCTTTGCGTGCAACTTCGACTTTCACAGGTTATGGGCCCCGGCCCTAGCCTCTGCCTGCTCCTGCTTCGAACTTCCTCTCTCGCACTACCCCTGTACCCCGAAGTCCTCATTGTGAGGCATCCCAGCGCTCGACTGGACCGACGAACTCCCTGTACCGCACATACTCGTCATCGACCCGATACCCGTGCCGCGAACGAACGAACCGTAACCCGGGGCGCCTGTGTTGCTTGCCGCCGCCGACCGAACTGTAACCCGCGAACTGCGACGAGTGCCGAATGCAGCTGCGATGGCTGTATTGTCCGAATCGAGCCCGAACGAAACAAACAAACCGATCTGATTACCGCCGAGGCACTACGAACCGCCCGAACCGACTGCTGCCGAGGCACCCTGCTGAACCGAAACCGACCGTGCATACTCCAGAACGAGGGCTGTTATGCCAGCTGGAAGTGAATGATGGAATTGGATGGGCTTGAGTGTGGTGTGTTGTTTCTTGGGCTGCAACTAGTTGATGGACAATGAATGGGGTGACGCGCCAGTGGGAGTTTGTGGACTTGCAGCGCGCAACACTCAGTGGGAGTGTTGGAAATGGGATCGTCGCGCACCACGTCGCCCGGTTACCTTACCCACCCCCCCCTATCCGTCGCACAGTTTCGTCCTTATATTCGGCCTGTATCCCCGTATTTCTGTAGCCCTTTGTATCCCCCGCGCTCGTGTTCCCACGCTCCGAATACATTTCCCTGCAGCTCACCTTTGCGTGCAACTTCGACTTTCACAGGCAGCGCGCGAAGCCCTCACGCCGTGGCTACTTCGCCCTTGAATGTTCCACTTTAGTGCTAATTCAACTACCAGATGCTTAATTTCGCACCTGTTGCTCTACCAGGACTTTGGTTGGCACGATAATGAGCCCAATCCCAGTTTCTCCCCGAGCATCTGCCGCAATGGGTCCGGCTTGTAGGATGACAGTTTTGCCCATGCCAGTTGCAACGACACACAAAACATCATTTTTCTGATTGTTTTCCATGGCGAGGTCGAGCTGGTGTGGCCACAGCTTCGAGATCTTGCAACGTGTCCGGAGTACCGAGTCCATCCATTCGCGCGAGTTGATGGTCGGAGGAGGGTCGGAAAGCGCGTCAAACGCGTCTTGTTCGTCCATTATAGCTTATCTTGATTGATTCATAGAGTATATAGTGATTTGAGATGGTTGCACAAGTAACTTATGTAAACTAACTTGCCCCCCCACAAGTAACTTGTAGCTAACTTGTGGCGGGGCAAGTTAAATTTACCCGCACAGTTCCGCATAAGTACAAGTTCCGCACAAATAAGTTAACTTAAGTTAAAATAAGTAAGTTGCATGTTAATGGTTCTTTCGTCCCGGTGCCTATGGGGTGCCATCCTAGCACCTAATATCACCTCAAATATGAGCCTCTTGCAGTCCTATGATGCTTTGAGGCAATGATCCGTGTTGTTGTAACTAATGTTCTGCTGGGAGTAAGTTCAAGCTGGCAAAGAGATGCATTGGAGGTGTAGGACATTGAGGTTGAGTTCATTTTGCAAGATATTATTCATTCATCAGATCTAGGCAACATGGGTACTCATACAATGTCCGTTCTAAGTACAATGGCTGTTTTGCCCCAAAGTTGAACTAACTTGCTTTTGACTTTGGATGATCAAGGGTGTGTGGGATTTCCTTGAGTGTATGACTGCTCAAACATCAGACCTAACTTTTTCATGTCAGGTGTTCCCCCGATGACAGCTGTACCTGGATTGCAACTCCAAACATGTGAAGTGCCCAAAAAATCAAATCCAGCCAATGTTCAGCTCAAAATATTACCTGACTTGATGTGCAGATGTTATTTAATCATTGAATACTCTCAGTTTGAGTCTTTGAATGTCTTGAGGCTTGCGAGATGCTAACTTGCATGAATTGATCATACAAGTTGATTTTGGCCGAGGATTGATGGCATCTGATGGCATAAGTTAGTTTGGTCGTGTTAACTTGATCTAACTTGGCCCACAAGTTCGCGTTAGCTTTGGCTACCTTCAATTAACTTGTTCAACTCGATGAATGGAGTGTTTGAAGAGAACAGGGTTGTTGAACTTGGAGAAACAGACAAACTGGTGGTAACTGATGGCATCTAAGTTAATTTGTTCGTGTTACTTTGTGATCTAACTTGGCGGGCAAGTTAGTTGCTCGCAGTCAACTTGTGCTACCTTCAGTTCACTTCTTAACTTATAGGTCAAGACAACAGTTGAATGGGTAGCATGTTTTGAAGGGCATTTAAGTTGAGGCGAGACTGACATGAAAAGTATGTAACCTTTTCCCACACGTTCCACGGTCCATCTCCTATCTATTTTCTGACCACACTTGGCCTGTAGATAGAACATACATGAGGAAGAGAGCATATATCCAGCATATCAAAGATACTGATTGAGTCAGGTGGACCCTGTGAGCAGTTGGGCACCAGTTATTAGTAGTTACTCTATGGTGAGGCATGCAGTGCTCTTACCGATGTATATTCTTGCTAATATAGAAGTAGAGGAAGATAGAATAATTTAAAAGAGTCTTTCAGAAGACTTGAAGGCAATACAAGTTGGCAACCCGCCAAGTTAGTACAAGTTAGATTTGCAGCCCGTGGGAAAACTTAAGCTAACTTGCGGCAGGCCTGCCGAAAGGGGCAAGTTCCGCACAAGTTACTTTTCATAAGTTACTTTTTATGGACTCAGTGATTTGAGGGGGTATAGGGCTCAGAAGAGCACGAGCAAAAGGCGACGCGCTCGCACTGGCCGAACAGAGAAGTGCCGATAAGCGGCGGCATCGCATCCATCACATTCGCCATCTGATCTTGTCGACCCTCCTACCTACCCCCCATCAACGCCCAGACTTTCTTTCCCCTCTTGAGAACAACTGTCTTCTCATCGGCCGAAATAAAGTCTGAGTAACGAGACTATAGTAGGGGACAGTCAAACCCATCAACTCACCTAGCATTTTATATACTTAATAGAGAGCTTAGCTGACTTCAGAATCAGATTCAGCACCTCAAAATAAGCCTCAGGCGAAGCGGTACCAACTCACAGCGGATTTTGGTGAGATGGGCTTGAGGGGGTGTGTCATAATTGCCTTATATAGGAGTCACGTGGTATGACGTGATTGGTTGGGTCAACGGAACTCGAGAAAAATCAAAAACCGGCGTATGTTCCGCGGTTCACAGAAAAGTACCCCCTTGCGAGTACTTGGTCCTTTTCGCGTCAGGGAATTCAAGAGAACTGTTTCACTCTGTTTCCGAGCGTTCTAGGATGGGAAATTTGAATCTGCCGGGAAGTCGCCTGGCCTCGGAATCTCTGCTGTCTTACTGGATTGTACTGGATGTCCCCCGGTCGTGGCTCGGTCATCCATTTTGACTTGTCCCGCAAATCGCCCCGCCGAATCGTGTTCAACCTCGTGCATTCAAATTTTTGCCGGACACTCCTCGGGATAAGAATTCCACTGTGATTTACGCGGTCCAATGGATGCCGAGGTATCCAGTTAAGGTCTGTTCTGGACTACTTAGCGCATGGAACAGCTACCCTTGGTGCACGTCGATCACCTCCGTTGCGCATTCGCGTGTTTACTGCAATATATTCGGAGTCTCCCAATAATCGCCGACTAAACGCCTGTCAAATACAGGCCCTCTATTCAGCTTCGAAATCTGGAGCCCTATTCCTGATTGCCAACACGCTTGGAGCCCGTTTGATCTGCAACACCGATTGGAACAAGATTCGGTCGCTTGGAAACATTATCATATCAGTCTTATCCGCCCGCAGGCTGTGTGGTGATCCGACGCCTTGCCAAGTTAATCTGGCCCTTTGCAGTCAACTACAAATGTGCTTGTGAGCTACATGGATCCACCCCCGTCTCATCTTGGCCATCTCAGGCTGTCTTTTTTTAGCAGAAAACGCCGCCGCCATTGCACATATATCATGATCAACATCACCCAAAGCCGCGACATCATTGCATCCAAACGTCGCTGTCGTGTGCACATAGATCCGTGTTCCCATCCCCAGCCATAAATAAGCAACAGGTATACCACCTCACGCTCGATGCCCATCTCTCTTCCCTCCACCTCCCCCACTCGCACGATGTTGAACATCCCCCGAGTTTCATCGGTGCTCGCGACTGTCACGCTGGAAAGCTTCTTCTTTGGGATCTACCTGATCGTCACGGCCACGGCGCTCATCCTGCTGCTCAAAAGACGAGCAGAGTCGGTGTCTACGCGCCCCGGGCATCGACGGCTTGCGGTTTTGCTAGGAATTTCCGCACTATTCCTGGTGGTGGCCGGGGTGCGTGCTCCCATCCTTCAACCTACTTCGATATTAAATGTTTCTTCTCATACAGCACTGGTTGAACACAGTCTACCGTTTTTTCTTCGCTTTCGTGTACTTCGCAGCCGACGGTAGAAACCCGATGGCGTTCTACAGCGACTGGGCGCAGCCGACCGAGGTGCTCCAAACCGGCTTCCTCATGGCATCGCTAACGATCATGGACGCCCTCATCGTGCGCATTCCCTCTTCTTCTGTTCTGTGCAGCGTTGATCTATTTTCTCAGGTTCACCGGCTATGGACAATCTGGGGGTACAAAAAACGTGTCGTCGTCTTTCCCCTCTGCACCCTCTTTGGGCTGCTCGGTACGTTGAACTGTCTCCTAAAGGTTCCTTGCACGTTAACGAGTTATTACTAGTCTCTAGTATCGGTGTCGCGTACGAGTTTTCTCAGTACACCCCGGGAGACGAGGTGTGGCCGGTCGTTGCTGACCATTGGATCATCGCCGACTGCGCATTCACGATCCTGTGCGTCTTTATGTGTTTCTCTGCGTTATGAACTTAAAATTACCACAGTACAAATTTATACTGTACTGGTACGCTGCTATTACAATTCCATTCCTCATCATAGACTGATTCTGCCAGGCTTCATGGCTTATCGACTCTGGCGCACCGACCGAATAATCCGGCCTCTCGGCGGCCCAACAATCATGGTTGGCGCCCAATTCACTCTATACGCCATCCTCGACTAAATTAATCTCTCACCCATAGTCTGTCCTCCGCATCATCGTCGAAAGTGCCGCCCTATCCGCGTACGCTCACTCCCACCCCGCAAATCCCCTGCACTAACGTCGCCACCACAGCGGGTGGTGCATCTTCTTCATCGGGGCCTACAGCGCGCAGTCAAATGTGCGTTTCCTCGTCGACATTACGCCGAGTGTCATCGGCGCGCTCAACATGCTCGTGTATATGCGCACGGGAATGGGGTGGAATCGGGCGCAAGAGTCGGACCCCGGCGAAACAGGTGATCCCGACCTCGTTTAACCATAACCAGCGAGAGAAGCTGCGAAATCGATTGCAGCCGAGTCTGAGCTGGACTCTGTGGTCTGAGCGATTCCCTCTTTCTTTCTAGATTTGTATAGCTCCATTCCCTCTGTCGCAGGCGATGATTCATTATCAAAGTGCAGCTTAATTCTTCGATCGGGCGTATTGCTCAATAGTATCCAAACCAAACTTGGGGTGAGGGGCCGTGGCATCGTCCGACAGAAACTCACACTTATGTGGTTCTTAGACTGCATTCAATGTACAATAATGTCAAACTACAATACCCTCTAAGTTTTCCTAGCTACTAGTAGTCGAGATCTGTGGAACGACATTAGCTGAAAAGCACATAGAAGTGGGAGAAACACTCACCAAGAACCGACGCAGTCCAGTTCACATCAATGATCGTCACGAAGAAGTCATGCCTTCCCAGCATAGGATTACATCCCTTTGCCCCAACGCTCCAAGCAATTCCCAGCCGATCTTGTTTCGAAATGTAGGATCTTCCCTTTTGGTGAGTGTGATAGACTGTTGAGAATGTCAAGCCGTCCGCTGATGTTCTGATCACAGCTGGGCAAGTAATATCGCCTTTACAAATATTAGCAGTGCTGGAGTGGAATACGACTACTACATTTGTTCCAATCTATCGTGCCCTTCTGCACAATGCGTGGCCCCGGTCCACGTCGTCACCACTTGTCAGATCAAGAAAATTGTATTGACAATTTCGCGCCGTTGGGTGCCGACCGAGAGTGGACATCGTCAAGAGGCCATCTTGACGGTTGTCGGAGTTCTGCTGAGTTTTGACCTGCCACCAGTCAAGAAAGCTGAGTAAGGCTGTTAATTAACTGGGCCGTCTCCGTTTAACTGAGGCCTTGGTTCAGTATTTCACCAACCAGAGTCAAATACGCCAGACAGAGTGTTAGTATCATTGGATACGATAATGCGGAGTTCAAGCGCACTATTGAGGTGATCCAAGACGCAATGTCCTGACCACCCCGATGTCAGATAGTCAAGTTGCTCCCTGGATCTCTGAGACGGAGAAGGAGGTTTTCGGTGTTCCACTGACCTCAAACTGCCGCTACTTCACCGTCGGCTGCGACATTCCAGAGGGGAGTCGAATTGATTTTAATCATTATGTGGATCCTGCTGGGACTCTCGCGAGCCATATTAAAGATGATGTAGCGCATTGCATGGATAACAGTGTGGCGTAGTCTCTCGCAGACAGATGCTTCAATATTTTCTTGATCTCATTCCTCGATATATTGAAGTCTGTTATCAAGCAGCAGATCAATAAAGTTCGACAACGGTTGCGGGGCATGGAATACATCTTTCTTGACAAAGTCTCCATGATTTCATGCAGTCATTTGTATAAAATTAGTGAGAAAGCCTTGGACGTATACGATGAACCATTTGGAGGAATGAACATGTGCTTTGCTGGAGATTTTGCCCAACTACCACTGGTAGCAAGTTAGTCTCTGTTACAGAACCAATATACAGATGACGATCAAGATGTATCTGTATATGGTCTGTTAGTAAACACAACCATCTTGTTGGCCGACCAATCATTTTTTTGCGGCCTTGTTCTGGGACGCCTTCTGGGGCTATAATTCTGAGAATATTTGAGCACATAGAATGCCTTTCAACGAATCAAAGCTTTCTTTAGACTTAAGAGAGAGGTGGAGCTGGAGTGATGATATTGAATGAGTTTGTGAACATGGTTTTATGTAAGCAATTTATGGGTTGATGCTGCTTTGAGATATTGGCCAGGCGAAATGCTTAATTGTCGCTGTATGATATTTTCCATTCCTGTTCAGGAACCCCTACAAATATTTCGAGATATATTCCGGCTGCATTGCATCCAGTATGGAGGAAAGAACGCGAATTAGCACAGCCACGCTTTTACGTAATTTGACGGTCTGCCAACCAGCGCCCCCTGTTTACTATCAGACTAGTAGCAAGTCTGCCACTTTTCAGTGGAAGTGCAACAGTAGCTCTCTGATTGCTGCGGGAATGACCGCAACCCAACAAGAGAACACCATAGGCAAAATCATTTGCAAATGGTGGATACTGTTGTAATCCTGAAGCAAAATATGAGGCAAACGAACATGTCAGCCGAGGACATTATGTAAGTTCAGGAGTGCATTGTCAAACATGTGTTATGGAGCGTGTACTCCGGATTAACCGTTCTTTAAGATTTTGCTCGTTTGGCAGTGCTCATCAATTTGTACCTGTTTTCTCCTTTCTCCATATAGCTTGCTCCTGCCGTTTGCGAACTGACTATCCTCTTTTGCTTTCCTCTGCTCGTCCTCTTAATCTAACTCCTTCCGTCCTGCCTTCTGTGTTTTGCAACATGGGTGTTTTGATCTCGGACGTAACAGCTAACCCATGCATAGTTCTTTCTCGCAGGCCGCAGCGGATCGCAGTTACTGCAGCCCACGGCGCCGCGTGAATTTGTACATCTTGCCGGGAGGTCACGTAGCTCATCCGGCAAGATTCTTTCCATATAAACGCCGGCCCCTTCTTCGGAATGGTATTATTTCGCCCATGTGTCGCTCTGCTCCTTCCCAATGTCATTTTGATGCCAATCCTGGATTTCTCAACCGTTTTGTCCACCACCTAATACTGGAACTCAAGCTGTCTGCTGTGCTATTACCTGGTGATCTCTATCCTGGTGCAGGTCTCTTCAGTACCATTTCTCCGGCCATCTGATGTGTTGTTACTGTTCCTTCTCAAATCCCGGGGTTGTGTGATGGGGTCGTTACCTCTGGTGCTCTCGAAACCTCTTCTGATTGTACGCTCTTCCTCTCCTAGGCTGTGGTTATCTATTTTTATTCTTTGTGACTGTGTTTACGCACCCGGGGTCGTGTAACATCTTGATGCAATACTCCCTACATTCCAGAGGTGAATAAAGCTCCCTTTCTATCTCGGACAGTTCTGTGGTGGTGCCTAATTCTCGGTGAAACCGAGATCGAATCTCACCTCTCTTCATGTCTCTTTTTCTAAGCCCTTGCATGACTATAGTTTGCCCTGCGACATCGGATTTGTGCCTCTGTTTTCTCTTGCACTCCTGCATGCCGGAACAAAGTGGAGGCTCATCTTGTGATATAGATTTTTGAGAACCCGGAAAATAAGCAAAAGGCCGGGCCATCCTTCATTTGAAGACCCACGGTTCCAAAATGTTTCTCTGATCACAGCATGGAACTCCCAGAAAGATCTGGTCAATGAAATGGGTTGTGTTAAATTTGCCGAGGAGACTGGCCAGCGACTTACTTGTTTCTGCGCTGAGGATACCCTTGCCGAGAACACCGGAACCAATGAGCGGGCATCTCGGACTGATAAGAAATGTTGTACCTGCAAGGAAAGCATTGACAGAGCAGCAAAATATGAACTTGTGGGAAGCCCCAGCTTGTATGAGTGACAATATTCGTGGACATTTGCACCTGTGTGTGGGTCTGCCAGTCATGATACGAAACAACGAAGCAACTGAGCTCTGTATAACCAAGGGACAAGAGGTGACAGTCGTGGGTTGGCAGGAGGCAAAAGGCTCTTCAAAGCAAATCATCCTTGACACCTTAAGCTTATTCGTCAAATTAACGAACCCACCGAAGACCATAGAAATTCCGGGCTTACCCAAAAACGTCGTTGCCCTAGCAAAGAAGTCGACGAAGAAATGGGCCTCTTTCCCGGATGACATGATTGTTAATATCTCCCGCCAACAGGTGCCAGTACTTCCTAATTTTGCAATGACAGACTATTCATCTCAGGGGAAAACTCGACCATTGAATGTTTGTGACCTCACCAATTGTAAAACTCACTATTCCTACTATACATCACTCTCTCAAGGAACTTCTGCTGATGGAACTGTAATCCTTCAAGGATTTGACACAAGGTTGATCACGAGTGGAATATCAGGGTTTTACGCCAGGAATTCCGAGAGTTGGAGTTGTTGAACGAGATCACAAGGCTATGGTATGAAGGAGATTGTTACATTTGTATCAACGATACCGAGGTGGTGAATATGGCCCAATGGAAATACACATGGCAATCAAATGGCGGAAGGGTGATGAACCATGCAGTCCAGGTAATGTAAAAAAATCATGATGGCAATTGGTCAGAAAGGATGTACCGAAACAGAAATCCAAAGCAACCACCAGTAACAAGAGAAAGCAGCCTGAAAAACCTAATCCGCGGGTGAAGAGGGCAAAGAAGGACACTGAAATCGGACCGATGGCAACAAAATGGGACCCGGTGGATTATAGTTGCAGTTACGATGCCTTATTTGCACCGCTATATGATGTGTGGCAGGTTCATGCACCAAAATGGACAGAAAGATTCCTGAAATCCACCAGATATTTGGCCTGCCTAGCTGATGGATTCAACGACTATAAATCGCAAGCAAACACTCTCGAAAGTGCAAGGGACTGTGTTAAGTCTTTGCTCCACGCAAAAATTCCAGGGATTTTCCACAGGGTCAGGCACTGGTAGCTCTGGATATTCTTGCATCTGAAGTTTTTGGAAGTCATGACTGGGGAACTCGGACCAATGTGATCATGTAGATGTCCAGGTGCCATGGTTTCTCATCTCACCAAAGCATTACAAGGGCTCCTGATCTCAGATTGAGATATAAAAACACTATGGATCTCTCACTGGTTGGCTGTGCAGAAAATTCAAAAGCAAATCAGACATGTCCAGAATGTGGAAATGGTATGCTAGACATCATGGGCTTAGATGTTGTTCCCAACATGTTATTCCTGTCTCTTGACGACCCAGAAATTGTCCTGGACCCGGTGATACACCTGGTGGCAGGAGATATCAGACAGAGATATTCTCTCCAAGGAATAATTTATGCAGGGAAAACCATTTTACCTCGAGGATTATCAAAGAGAATGGGGCAATCTGGTATCATGATGGGATTGCCACTGGACGAAAGTGTCAATATGACGGACAATTGCATAGCCTGCCACCAATGGCCATAAATGCATGCATCACAGATGATGTTACAAGAGATGTAGTCGGTGTGCTGTATGCCAAATCTGAGTATATTTGAGGAATCCAGACATCCTGCTTGTTTCATGTTAATGTTGGCAGTCATGTTGAGTGAGGTATGAGCTCAGAATTGTTGAAGTCACTGCCTACAGGAGACCAGCCGGCATGGGGGTGGTATTTGGCAAAGAGGCACAAAAAAAACAGTATGAGATCATGCCGTACAAGTCCTCACCTCAATTAATTACCTTTTGTGGTCATTTGCTTTCTACGGCCATCCACTGCAGGCTATGTGGAAAAGAGCACGTAAGGGTGAGCCCAGCCACTGGCGATCAGGCCAGCGATCAGTTCAACCGGGTATATCCGAAGTCCTTCGTACGAAGGCTCGACACAGCCCACCTAAGACAGCCACTTTATTGCTTACGGCAACCCCTCTTAGGTCATTTCCACTGTGGTACCGGAAATGACCTAAGAGGTCTCTGCCAGTGTTGTAGGTGTCGTAGACCGGGCTCGCTTACGTCCCTGCCATCTCGGCATGGTCCTGCCTGCCCCACCTCTGCCACCTACCTTGACCGTATGAATTACCTTTGAACCTCTGTGCAGCCGATACAGCTCCCTCTAATGTAAAGCAACATTGGAACCATCTCCATAAGTCCCTATCCTCAAAGCTGGGCTGTCTTACTACATAAATGATTCATAACCTAAAATCCAAATTATCCTTGAAATCAGAATTCTTTAATTACAAAGAGGAACTGTGCAGGCATATAAACACAACCTCCCAATTGCAGGTATATAGGTTGTAGCTCAGAGCAAACCAATTATCCGTCTACAATGAGATGTGGGTTGTGTTGTAGGTGTCAGAGGCCATCTGATTGCCCCAAATTGTTTCACTCAGGTCAGGTACATTACTCAAGTATATACATATTGAATACTATATTCCAAGAGGTCAAAGGAGTGGTAAAGTAGGATGACAGGGCCAATATCAGTCCACACTTTCCTTGCTCTTATGCTGCTTGGTTAGCACTAGTTGTGCCCATGTTTTATCCCTCTTTGATTCTATATGTCCTCCGGTTTAAACTGCTTGCTTTCTGTGTCTGCATCACCAGGCAATGTAAAATTGATCTACCTCCAACACCTCTGCCCGCCTTCTCTCCTGCAATGTAAAATTGACTTACCTCCAACACCTCCGCTACCTCCAACACCTCCACTACCTCCAATGCCTCTGCTGTCTCTCATGTTCAAATGTTGTTTTCCAGCTCGGGTACCGAATAATTGAACAGTATCTTTCTGTACCTCAGTCTAACAATATTGGTGCTCTTCCGTCTCCTGGAACCCACGCCATGTGCCTGTCTACCGGTCTCATCATGCCTCCCTTACCTCTATCACAGTAAAATTCAATCTGTGCAGCCACTTTCATCCACATCGGCCTGGGAGTTGCTATCGGTTGATCTGCCAGACACCATTCACGATGCCCTGCAGCTGATTGGACTCCACATTAGACACCTCCAACGCACCTCCAACACCTCTACTACATTTTCTGGGTAGTATACCGGCTTACCCTCACGGTGTGGATGTCTCTTTTCTCTGTGGTCTTGCGCCAGCTTGTGCGAATGCCATGGGTTGAGCGGCCAGACATGTCCGGAATGCTTGTGATTGGACTCCACATTCAACACCTCCAACACCTCTGTCACATTCTCTGGGTAGTATACTGGCTTGCCCCCGTGGTGTGGATGTCTCGGTTCTCTGTGGTCTTGTGCCAGCTTGTGGAATGCTATGGGTTGAGCAGCCAGACATGTCCGGAATGCTTGTGATTGGACTCCACATTCAACACCTCCAGCACCTCTGTCACATTCTCTGGGTAGTATACTGGCTTGCCCTGTGGTGTGGATGTTTCTTTTCTCACTTTCAATCAGCAGAACTGATTCTCATTGGACCTCGGATTTCACAGCAGCACTGACAGAAATGAAGTTGGGTTTTCGAAATTTGGGGAGTAGGAGGTGTTTGGAGGCTCCAGCTAAGCATAGGTAAAAGCATAGACTGTGTACAGTGTCAAAACCCGGTTGCGAAAAAAATAAAGTCGACCCAGTATTGTACAGGATAGGTGCGAGTTTCATCATAAGATTGGATCTGGGGGAAGTTCAGACCCTGAAATCTATGCACAAATATTTTCAAGATTTTTTAGCGCCCTGTTGTGTTGCATGGCACTGTCACTGTTGGCTGGTTTTGGGGGTTTGACACGGATCCGAAATTCCGATCAGAAATGCCCCTCTCACTCACTCTCTCCGCATTCTCTTGCCCTCACACAGCCTCAGATGCCAAATACACCTCCCACAGGCAACCATCTAGGCTGTTCTGGGGAAATAGACCTCCAGAGGGATCGACACATCAGAGAACTCAAATCTGCCTCCAACCACTGGGCCAGAGAAGATGTGCGCTCCTCCCCTGTTGCCTATACTGACCAAGCATGGGCAAAAATGTCTGAAAAGTATCCCAAGATACAATAATTTCTCTTTAAAGCATTGTAGATGCGAATGGGCTACTACTATTCTCAGAGTATACAATTCTTGGCCGCCATCATTGAGATTTAGCCATTTTTGGCAATTGTTTGATTTTTCGTGTGCAGCCCAACAGGTGCAATGTTGATTTTTTGTGGATTATATTACTCATAGGCCTTGTTGTATTCCACAAAAAAGAATCAAGCTGAACACCGGTGGGGGTTCCTGTTCAAAATGTGATTTTTTTCGGATCGGGCATTTTTCGGATCCGGGTTTTGACACTGTATATGGTTCAAGTGAGAGGTTATAAATCATTAGAAACATTTCCTATGGCACCCAAAATTCATTGAAATGCCGCAAAAGTCAAGATCACCTGGTGCCGGCATGGCGGGCCGGAGCCCGGGCCGCGTTTGATCAGCCAATCACAAGTTGAATAAAGGTCGGCCCTCCGTAATTCAGGCCCCACACATCCAATACTGGCTGAAATATTGTGACCAGGGGCTCAAATCAAAGCCCTGAGTTGCCCCATAGATAAATGGTCAAAAGATCCTGGGTTATCTGAAGGTAAAGTTGCCGTGCAAAAATATCACCGGAATCCATCTAAGTTTCATAGTTGAACTTCGGCCACATTGTTCAAACTTCAAGTTTCAAAACATTGTGGATTTCCGGGGCTCTAAAACTGTTTAGTTATGACTCAAGTGACTTCTGATAGGTATTAGATCAGTGAACAGTGGATATTCAAACACTGAAACATAGATATTTGGGGGAAACAACAAATTTGATATTTTCATCAGATATGCAGTCAGGGATGTTGTTCTTAGAGGCCATTATATTGTTTATGCTCTCATTCTGTTCTCTGAAGTAGGTGGGAATCATTCCTGACCGTGTCTGCTTTCTCAAAGCCAAAAAGAGGGCATGTCGGAGGTGGTGTAGGAGGTGAAGTAGGTGTACATTACCTGAGTCAAAGCATCTACCAACTGAGTTTCAAGCTCAAAAAGTACACTTGGACCTAGAAATGCTCGCTAGTTTGCCTTGCAACTGATCTGGGGGTCAGAGTAGACTGCATATTCGAAAATGCGATTTGGTTGAAATTTGGAACTGAGCTGGGATAGAGTATACTATGTATTTCTGAGAATTGAGGTCTTGAATGTTTGTGTTTGTTGGCTTTGAGTCCAGCTTAGAGGGGCTGCAATAGGCCAAAAGTGCAAAGACACTCTTTGGTTGCAACTTTGAACCATTTTAAGAACATGAGCCCAGTGCGGGCTGCTTCACGCTTACCACTTGAACAAGTTGCAATTGGTTGATCTTGGCAGTGGCTTCAGAGCGCTGATGACGGAGACTGCAGGTGAGTTGAAAGGTGTAAACTTATAAAGAGAGAGATTTATACGGGACTGTACTACATGTGGCTCTTTGCCACCATGATTTCAGTTC